>CM037152.1:24206422-24414391 GCA_020921065.1 Vaccinium darrowii
TATAACTATCTCTGAAGTTATTAAATCAATACTAACACAATCTACTCCTTAAGACCATTATGAAGCTTCCGAAAATGACCAAGTATATCATGGTTTCCCAACAACAATACCATTGAAAAGAAAGCAATATTCAGGAATCAGATTGTCCATTTTTTCATGAAACAATCAATTTACTTGTCAGAAGGTCCCATTTGCGAATGAAGGGACCTCATATTCAGTTGTGCAAGCATCAACTTTCGCTGGTATAAAAATTTGGACGAATCTTTTAGAACACTAACAAGGCAACATATCATTGCCATCCTACTCCTCGGAAAGTAATGTTCTCAAACTATCAAAACTACAACATAAACTTGTAATCACATACAAATGCTACATTTCTCGCACACAACAAGGACAAACGCTACATACAAACACCATGTTTCCATTAGGAGCATTTCCTAGGATGCAAACCAGGAAAACATTTACTAACAAAGCATTTTGCCCCGGGGAAGACCTACAGAGGGATCAATAATTGGAACAACAACATAAACTTATTTCGTGCTCATGAAATTAAAGTGATAACGTTCATTCCGTTGCCCTAGTTTACCCATTGGTACTTATCAGAGTTATGTTCCAATTTCCTATCCATAACCACTGTAAATTGATTCTTACAGAGACTTTCAAAAGAACCATAGCAAACAGAAGACCACTATAAGCATGAACAAAACATCCATTTCTTCAAAATTATGAACAAAGAACAAAAATGAGAAAAATGAAGAGACCCATTTCTTAAAAATGATGAACAATCACCAGAAAAAAGAACAAAAGATGAGAAATACAAAGTAAATAAAGCAATAATGTAACAATGGTAGATAACGGCACTGGAAACAAACTTACAGAAGAGGGAAGTTGAGGAGAAGCAAACAAGTGGCGGTGGTGGTGGTGCCTATGGGGGAAAAGGGTGCTCCTGCTAACAGCTATTGAAGGCGAAAACAAGGCCAAACCCATATCCCCTGTCTTCTCCACTCTCCAATGCTACAAATCCAGATTTCAAAACATAAAGAAATTGTAAGCAGATGAGTCATCCACTTTCACAAATATCTAAACGGGATATTTGTTTGTTCTTCGTTCAAGTACAAATTTGGGCCTCAAGTTCCCATTACATCTTTTCGGTAATTGGTCCCCATATTTGTCACCGGAGAAAATGTTGTCTAGATCGTCGGTGTAAAATTCTCTTTTTCCACCACCACCATATGTGGATTCCACGAGAGTTTATTGTATTGATCTAAATCTTTCATCTTATAGGACCCATAGATTATTAAATCCATGCAAAAAATCATTTTGATTGAATATCGATAGATATATAAATTTTTAAATTTTGTTTTACAAAATGGACGGTCATTTAACTTTAAAATTCATGATCGTCCATTTTACAAAATAGAATTCAAATTTGATATATCTATCGATGTCCGATCAAACTGATTTTTTGCAGGGAGAAGCACGAGCCCTATGAGATGAACAATTCAGATCAATATTTAATACACAATGAGGCCCACAAAAGTGATGGTGGAAAAGTAAAGTTTTACACCGCGCGGTGTAAATGATGTTGTTATGGTTGGTACCACCTCTTAAATTGGAGTAACTTTTTATTTATAAAGCTTTTGCTGATTTAAAAGATATATTTAATAAAATAATTGAGATCTACCAAATATTATTTATTCTTACTTCTTACAAAAATATATGGAAAATGCTTAAAAAAGTATATTGAAAATTTTGAAAAGGGTATAGAAATATGTGAAAATGTATTGAAAAGTAGGGGTGAGCATGGACCGGATTGGTTCGGTTTTGTAGTAAACCAAGAACCCAACCACTAACTACGGATTATGAATTTGAAGAACCAAACCAACCCATAAAAGGCATAGAACCAAACCAATCCAAACCATTAAACTACGGTTCGGATTCGGTTTCGAACCACGGTTTGCTTAAAATTGAGATATTATTTCCGTAAACTATTTAGAGTACTTAAAATTTAGGTTTATTACGTTAGGTTTATCTAGAAAACGAATAGGTTCTCATATATAGAAATTTAGGATAATTAATCGTGGTAATGAAGGAAATCAAGGAATAAGAATAGGCATGACCGAATTATGTATAGAAATTTGGAAAAATAGAAACATGTTGCGGAATCAAAATTGGAAGGGAGAATTTCATCACCGAATTTATTTGCTATGACTAAACCACTATTCGTGTACTGGAATTAGGGGAATAAGTTGTGATTCTAGGCAAAATAAAATCTTGCCAGAGAATGAATAATGAATAAATTAAATTTGGAAGTTAGTTGACTATGGCTTATATATATATATATAAAATACATAATATACATGGTTCGGATCGGATTGGAACCAGAACCATGAACGTAAATCCATAAACCAGACCATTGACTACGGATTCTAATTTTTTTAAACCAGGACCAAACCACGCTACTAAAAAACCGAACCAAACCAATCGGTTTGGATTGGTTTGGACTGGATTCACGGTTTGACGGATTTTCTGCTCACCCCTATTGAAAAGTGTAAATGGTGTATTAAAGTGTTTTTTTTGTTTGTTTGTGTGTTTATTGTGTGCCCATTGGACACAAATTAGCAATACCCAAAATATATTAACAAATGAAAGGTATAACATGTGTTTATGAGATCTTTTACTCTCCCCATCCTAAATTGCTCGCCTCTTTGGAGAACCATGCATTTTACACTAAAAAAACATGTGTTTATGAGTTCTTTAAATTGGCATAAAAAATGCAGGGGAAAACAAATTCATGCTAATACATTATTTTTTGCATTCAAAATGCACGATTTTCCGAAAAGGATGATGAATTTGGGGACGGAGGGCGTATGTGGTTAGAATTGAACGAGGACCAAATAAATTGGGATAAATGGATTAAAACTTGTAGGATTAGTTAACCCTAATCCATACCTCTCCAAAAATTGCGCCTACCCTCGTTACGGACTCAGAGTAATAATTTGAATCAATTGTTTGTAAATGATTTTATAAAAAATATTTATGCAAGAATTCATTTTGATCAGGAATTAATAAATCGAATCTTATTTAATAGAAAAGAGAATTAGCATAAATATAAATTTAAAACAAACCATTTCATCAATCAAAATTTGTTCACCTTGTTTATAAAAAGTTTTTATTTACATGTCTATCAACGTCAAATCAAGTTATTAGTTCTATTATAACTTTTTAAATTTTTCTTGTCTACAGTATGAATAGTTTAGATTGGAGTATTTTTCATGAGTCTTAGCAATCGAGAGGTCATCCCATAACTTGTATACTCCGACTTCAACAATTTTCATTTGCCCCCCAAAATATGTTGTCTTTGGCAGCATTTACTTTTTTTTTTGGTCTTCACCCTAATGATCAAAGATAACTCATGTTACGCCTTCAATTGTTAACATAAATAAATAAATATTTCTTAAATAGATAATTTTATAATGTCATAAACATTCATCCAAAATTCACCTCACAAGGCATAACGAGTCTTAGATCGGATAGCCATACCCCATAAGAATATATAAGTAAAGTATTAATTCGTCACATATCTTAAATTGTCAAAAAAATTGAATAAATTAGAATTACAAAATCATCTTCAAAAAATAAGTTCATGAGATGTGTAGACACCTCAATTTGAACCCATAATCCTTGGCAATCTTGATGGTGAAATTGGACCAACACATGTACTTGGAAGTTTGAGAAATGCTTGAAACCTACCAAAACCATCCTAAAAACCAAAACAATAAAAAAGGCCTCTTTGAGTGCTCAAACCCCCTACGCAAGCAGTTTTTTGCAGGCGCTGCAGATTGACTGTAATGATGGGGATTCTCTGTCCAACCGACCTCTCCCTCCAAACCCCCCTCCCCCCCCCCCCCCCCTCCCCCAAAACCCCCCTCACTACCTTAGGGTTATCTTCTCTCACTCCTCTTCCAAGCTCAAAACACACACCCACAACTCACTCTATTGCTTGAAACAAATTTCTAGTCCAAAACCCATCTCATTAACTCAAAAACCTTAGAAAAACACCATTTTAAGACCAAAAACCACTTGGGTCCTTGGTAAATCCCACTGCCAAGTACTCACAGCTGCAAAACCACCTCAAAACATATCCCCATACTTCAAACGTTCGTATTTTAGTCAAAAGTCAACCTACATTACCTCTATCAATCCACAAATCCAAGTTTCAAGCCTTGTCTCAAGCAAAAAGGTAGAAAATACCTCCAAAACGTGTTGTTAAGTCCCCCTCGAGGGAAGCCAGTAGGCCCAGGTTGGTTCCTCATACCAACTTTGGGTTTACATTTGGCTTTAATAAGGTTACAGGAGCTTAAAAGTTCAAACCCAGTAAATTGCTTTGAGCGCTCAAAGCTCCTTTTAAATTTTGTTCAGTAAATGTGGTTCAAATCATTTTCAAAAGGTTCTAGTAGCTGTTTTGATCAAGAATAAGCTTGTTTACCCTTTGTTTTCCTCTTGAGCAAGATCAAAATGGTGTTTAAATAGTAATTTGGTTTCCAAATAAGTAATAAAACACAAGGTTTTTGAAGAAACAAAAAGGCTTTGGGTATGTTTTCTAAAGATCAGAATCAAAACAGAAGATGCAAGAGGAAACTGGCTTGGGCGCTCAAACCATCCTTTGAGCACTCGAAGCATGTTTGAGCGTTCAAGTCCCTTCTTTGAGCGCCCAAACTGAAAACAGAGGTCCAAATTAGTTTCTGTTCAAGAAGAGTCCATATTCTCTAGGGCTGTTAAAAAAACCGGTGAACCATCAATCCGGTCTGGATTGAACCTATCCGCACGTTTTGGATTTTAACCGTGGATTAATGATCCGGACACGGATTCAAAAAATAAAAAACCTTGACTCGCGGTTTGGTCACGAATTTTGATTTTGAAATCGTGGATTAACCAATCTGGACCATGAGTTTTTTTTATTATATATAATTTATTTTAAAAAAAATAAATATATATATGTATAGATAAATAATTTTACCACTTTTATAAATATTGTCAATTTGATATTTTGATATGAAGGGTTACACTGTTATCTCATATAAAATCTAGGGGGTAAACTTTTATATAGAAGTCTTCTACAGTTCTACTATATAGTTAACTTGTAGAATTCTAAACCTAATCTCAAATTTTGTGGCCGAATTTGCTTGGAATTCCAAAAGTATTTCTAGGTTTTGTGTTTATGACTGTCTATTTAGATGTGTTTTTTTTGGCATGTTTAAAAAGTTTGATGTTTACATTTTAAATTGCTCAAGCTCAGATTTATAGCCTACTATGTTTGGAAAAATGAATTTTGGGTTTCGGTTTTTTGTCTATCTATTTTGATTTCATAATGTTCAAGTTTAGATTTTTTCAATTAATTTGTTGATGATTAAAATCTGTGGACAAATCCGGAACCGATCTGTGACTCGTGTGTTGGGATCCACCCCGTGTGGGCTGGATGGGCTTAGGCCCAAGGTTGTCTAGGGTTTCCTTAGAATAGCCCTAGGGTTATAAATACTCTTGTTGTCTCTCTTATTTTGAAGTGTGGTAGCATAATGTGAGGGGGACAGGCTGAAAGTGTGAGAGGGGGAGCCGGTTGTGGCTTCCTCCGCTGGAGTGGGAGCCAGTTATTGCTCCCCGGAGAGGTTTTTCAACTTGTATATTGTGTGAATATATTCAAAGGAGTTTTCCTCATATTTCTTGTGTGCATTTGAGTGCGTGTGTGACCCAAGAAGCACAACATCGCAGATCGGATTGGAATTGAACCGTGAAACTTTTGGATCGGACATAGATTTTATTTTCAAAAAACTTGTCTCGCGGATTAGGATTGAATTCATGCCAAAGGGTCCAAGGATCAAGTTGACTTTCTTTGGATATGGTTCATGTTTTTCTTTTCGCAATTTCGAAGTCGATATAGCTTCGTTTTTCTCATATGAGTAGTTGATTTAGACTATCTCGATGTTTCGGATCCAACCATGTGCTCTGTTTTTCGTGTGGAGGCTCGGAAGCAGGTGTTATTGCTGGATTGAGCCAAATTTGGACATTTGGAGTCATTTTGGGTTATGAGGAGGTTTATTGCTAGCTAATTGGATGGTTCCGGATTTACTGGTGGGCTTGGATTTGGTTAATTTGAGTCTGATTTTGCAATCCTAGACACATCCGGAGAGATTGAGGAGGATCCAATGCGGTCAGGTTAATCGGATGGGATGTTGTTAAACTATCCGTTGATGTTTTAGATTACTTTACTAGGTACATGTATATAGAATATCCATGCAAATTCCAAACCCAAAATAGAGTACGAGTTTAATTATAATGTCTTTTAACTTCGTAAATGGTAATAACCAATTGTCTCAAAAGCTTAAATTGTTCTGAAATTGATCCGTAATATATATCAAGCTATCTAATACTTTTTCTCACAAGCAATCCCGTTTCCATGGGGATGCAGACATCCGAACACAAAAGAGAAACATAATGCGAAGGGGAGAAGCGGCTGCATAACCAAAATGGGAGACAAATGTAAAAGGATAGACTTGAACCCAAGACGTAGCTCTGATACCACTTTAAGTCACCGATTGTCCCAAAAGCTTAAAAGTATTTGGAAATGGGTCCAACAATATCTACATCAAGCTATCCAATACTGAAGTGTCAATTGTAGTTTCACCGGTTTTGTTGTAGATACCCGTGTTTAATTTTAATTGATAAATAGGGTTATGATATGATTACATGTAAATCATACCTGACTTATTTTTATGGGTGATGCTATATATTTTATGGATATAAATGTTCATATACATATCCAAAGGTAATTTGATCAACCAAGCAAGCGTTACCATATTATTGAGCGAATGTGTTAGAACCCACATGTGTTGTGTAATGGGTGTTGGGAATTTAATAGCTCGCTATTTATTTAATTGTTATTGTGGTCTCAGTGCAATCTGTTATAATTTGCAAGGAGTAAATAGGTTCTTGGAGGGGTAAATTTACACCATACTTGAAGCATTTACACTAGATAAATATTTTGTTCTTTACGTTACTTTACTTTTCCCTCCCTCCCTCCTTCTCTTCTCTCTCTCTCTCTCTCTCTCTCTCTCTCTCTCACACACACACACACACACACACACATAGACTAAAAATCCACAAACCCTTATGCTTCTTCTCCAAAATCGGAGGCTGTTAGTTGCAAATCTTGGGAAAGTGCAAGAAGAAATATCAATCTACGCGAACTTTGATCTAAACAAGATTTTATTTGGACTACTTTGGGACCTAGAGTTTTTTTGGGGATTTGTTCTTTTGAGTTAGGATTTCCTACTAACCTCTATAAAATACAAGTAATGATGTATGAAAAGAGCATATATACCTCTTGTGTCCAAGTATGTTGATCTATGGAAAAAAGCCCTAATTTGAGTAATATTATGCAAACTTGAAATGTTACTTGTAGATTGAAATAGATGGATCTAATGTTTGAGTGGATTGAGGAATATTATGCCTATGGATATTTGTAAAACTGCGTTGTATAAAGTGCCCCATAGGCCTTTGGGTTAGAAACCCATAAATTTCGATGACTAAGGGACTCTAGAAGTTGCCTAGGATTGGCGCACAACCCTTGATGAATTAGACCTGACGGAGTCGGTTTTATGTTCTCTTAATTTTGGCTATTGGAATTTAAGGATTTGACTTGTGTAATGTTTTATGGACTTGATTTATTATTACCTTTATTGAGTTAATGCTGAACCTTCGAGTTAAATAGAAGGGACTTCTATAATTATACATCTATTCCGTTTCTACACTTGGGCAATTGAGCTCACCCCTACTTTACAGTTGAAAGGGAAGAGCAAGGTTTGTTGGACTCATCAATGGTGGAACTAGTTTGTTTCTATTTAGAAGACTTGTTCAAGTCATAGGCCTTGAAGGCTATCTTTTGATAACATGTATATTTTAACTCGGGCATGTAATGATACTTTATAGCAACATGTTGATATTTCTTTTCGTGAATGAACAAAGAAACTTGTGTTTCAATATTGACTTGTGTAACATTTTATGGATTTGATTTACACTTGAATTCAATTTCATGAAGGGGCATAAAAGAGCTTTCTATCATATAATTATTTTGCAAGGTTTGTGGCATTTGAAACTAGATTCTTGTGTTTAGATAATAAACTCTTGGTTTCTACATATGATTTTCGTAGATGTTGTTGTGCTGTGTAATTTCTAATTTATGGCTTAAACCAAAATTGGGGCTTTTGTGATATTCATGTGTATATGTTATATTGCTTTCCTAGTAATGAAATTGGGATATATATGAGTGTATTTGAGGCATGGTTTGATGGAAATGCTTACGGTCTTGACCCGTGATGAAATTACGAAAATGCCTTTAATCGAACGAGTTTGGGAAGGTTAGACATGTTGAGTTCTTGGTATGTGAAACTGTCGGTGGGATGTTTTGAGTGTCTAATCTTTTAGTCTTTTGCATTCCTTAATTGAGTTGTTGGCTTGTAAAGTCGGACATGTTGTGTTGTTTGTTGTGGTGTGTTGTTGGTTGCGTGTTATTGTTATATGTTGCTTGTTGTGTGTGGTTGTTTATGTGTTGTTTGTTGTGTATTATTCCTTAGTTGATTTGATTGTGTTCGTGGAGTTGAGAATTGTGTGGTATTCGTTGTACATTTTATGAAAGGTGTCTCGATATTGAGGAAATATCTATCGAAGAAATCAAAATGCGTGGTTATGTTGAGAAACTAGAGTCTTTGGGTATGATGAGAAGTAAGAGGAGTTGATTGTTAGAGAAAAGACTGGGACAAAGTCGTGGTGATCCTAAGGTGGCGTTGAAATGGAAATTAAGTAGTAAAGAGTACTTCCGATCGGTTTGAAACTTTCAAGCGTGGTTATGTATATGTGGTGTCGTGTATGCGCGAGGGTGTATTTGTGTGTGTGTATATGTATGTGTATGTATGTGTGTGACGAGACATGCATTTAAAGAAAAAATGACTTTTAAAATTGGGCTTATGCATTGTAGGTTCACTCACAAGCATGGTGCACTGCATATATATATATATATATATATATATATATATATATATATATATATATATATATATATATATATAGAGTTTGTGTCAGGGATTTTTCTACTGGGCTAGTGTAGCTCAACCTATCAATTTTTAGGTAGTCGATGAGGAGCATGGCGTGAAGTGCATTGGGAGTGCATGAAATCTTTTGAAGGCATCATTGATCATTGTTTCTTATTGAAACTTAGTAGGTACTCATTTGGGAGATGATCATGTATTTTTTTTTAAAACTAAGATGGGTTTGTAACCTTATTTATTTATTTTTTAAAATTGTTCGGAAGAATGCAATCAATTTATCTTTTAAATTCATGTCTTTCCAAAGGGAGACGGGTATTTTTTTTTAGAAGAAGCGTTGTGGTGAGATAAAAGAAGAAAATGTATGAAGTATGCACTTTTTATTTCTAAAAATGTTTACTTTTTATTGTTAGAAAAATGAAGGCGTGACAAAGCAGGCTATAGAGACTACATTAAAGGTTCGCATTTGACTTTTGAGTAGTCTTTGTAGCCTGCTTCATTAAAGGTTATGTTGCTATGTACAATTCTACTAATATTATAAGGATGCCATATAAGAATCCGTGGACATCATTGGGATCTTTCTGGTCTCAAAAGGTAGACCAATACACAACTGGAATGACAATGAAAAGAGTAATGAAACAACCAACAAAAAGATTTAAAATGACTACAACGCGCGTTGCCAAAGGGTCACTCGCTAAAACATTTAGAGAAAACCAATCCATACTAAAGGATAAAAAACCGAGGCCGTTCTTTCCAGATCCAATTTCCTGGGATGTTATCGACTTTTTCCAAAACTAACATAAAGGGGAAAGATAGGACAGAGATTTAACGAAAAATCCTGTAATTGTTTGGAAGATGAAATTCACACCAAAGAATATCATGAAAAAATATTTATTGGACATATTCCCCAATAACCCATTATTGTCGTCATGCCATGTACGTCCTCAAGACAAAACAAATTCTAGTTATAAGGGAACAGTGACATCCAACCAAAGAGGTTACCTGGAAAAGGGAGCGAACTTGTAGAACACGACATCGACCAACTCTATGCGCCACCACATGCGAACCGTCGATACCAGATGCCATGTGAATAGCCCAACAAATATAAAGCACATTAGTTACACATGGTAAACGAATATATTATCCGTCCATTTTCATATCCTAAAACTTACTAATGGGAAAACAAGAGTTGAAACAAAATCGCATGAAATGTGCATGAGAATGGAATCCACCTACCATAACGGATTGGTGCATGCAAAATGCCACGAATTGGTGCATGCAAAATGCAGTGCTGGCCCCGATATTTGGGTTGCCCAAGCCCGACCCCTAACTTGGTTGCCCAATTAATATTAAGTCATAAAAAATTAAAAGATATAGAATTAAAAAAATTCAAGAGTTATTTTAGTGGTCCGAAGCAAACTATCAATATTAGGCTCTCTACTTCTTCAAGAGTCGTTTTTAAAAAAATTACAAGATTCAAACTTCAAGGATACAATTACTATAAATAATAAGCGCAAAAAGAGTATAAAGGTTTTCATCTTTGAAGAAAATACGAAAGTATTCTCATATTTTAGCTATGATTTGTGTAAAAAAATTAATAAAAACGTGTTCGATCGATTTGTTCACCATTGGGATAAATTTTTTTAATCAAATGTAAAAAGAACTTGTTACTTATACATTATTGTTGTTTTTGTGAAATGCTAATTTCTAACAAAGTAATTGAGTAAAATGATTTTCATGATACCGTAGATTGGGAAGGAAGAAACAAAAAGTAGAACCTCACTCAAAATGTACATACATTTTTTTTTGGGTAAGTAAAGATTTTATAAAACCAACAAACAAACAAGATCAAAGGGGCATACCCCAGTTAACAACAAACAAATTTAAAAGAAAAAAATGCACGTACATTGATACAACACATATAAATCTATGGGGCTCACATACAACACCGCCAATTTATGAGAGTATTTTTTATATTTGAGTGTGCAATTTGAGAGTGGTTTTAGACTTGTTAGGAAAGAAAATGGAGTAGAGAAAAAAAGAGAAGAAGGGCCTGATGATAAAAAGAAAATAGGATAAATATAGAAGCCCAAGTTGCAAAAGAAGGAAGTTGCCGCTAGGAATCGAACTCTACCCAACAGGGAGATTGGCATCACGCGTGTACCATCATACCCAGCATATTATTAATTGGCACAAATGAAAGAAACTTTTTTAAAATTTATATATAACTTATGAATTTTTTTTTTCCGGTTGCCCTCGCCCGGGGGTTGCCCAAGCCTGTGGGCTTGCGGGGCTTACCCCTAGGCCGGCTCTGGCAAAATGCCACCACCTGTGGTCCTCAAATGTAGTACATAAATATGAGGTTGGTGCATAAAGACTTTCATCTTAGTATTGCTAATTCAAAATCGAACTCAAAGATGCAAAAGGTGTTGTTCTTGCGAGAGCTGAGGACATTGGTAGAGCATGACTAGAAGCATGATCACACACAATGAACAACCTGTTATTCAATTGATAAAGTTATCTATTAATCAATACAAGCTATAACAAATTGTCTAGCAGCAAAACAACATGAGCAGTATCAAGCATGCTAAAAGGTTCTTTAGGAAAACAGCAAGAACATATGCTGCATATGACTTAGAATATGTAGCCAAAAAAAAAAAAAAAACTCAGTAGCAATCTTTGACTGCTCTATAAATAGTCGTGTCAATACAACCAAGTCCAATCTAAGTAACAACTAATGTCAAGGATCAACAGAGATTAAAGAAACCTTCACAAAATTACATGTCAAGGATCAACAGAGGCAACAGTTTAAGAAGTAAAAACTTAGGGTGCGTTTGGTAACGTTTTTGTTTCCTGTTTTTTGTTTTTGTTTTCATTTTTTTCCAAAAGTAAAAACAAAAATGTGTTTGGTAATTTATTTATGTTTTGTGTTTATTAAAAACGTTTTTAAAATTTCTGAAAATTTTCAAAACACAAAAAAGGTGTTTTGCATTGTTTTTAAAACAGGGCTGTTTAAAAAACAAAGCCCGAAGTTGAGCCCGATCGTCTATTTACCACCGAAAAAGAAAAAAGAAGCTCGATTGTTTCAGAGCGTGAACGACGATCCTGGTAAGCTACTCTCGGCGATCTCTCTCTCTCTCTCTCTCACATCTACGATCTCTCTCTATCTCCTGATCTCTCTCTGTCGTCTAGGGTTTTCAGTTGGAATCGATTAGTTGGATCTTCATATTACAGATTTATGAGATTGGTTGCATTTTCATCTTTGAAATCAATGTCTAATCCATCGAGATTGGTTGCATTGTTTTTTCAAACGTCTTAGCTTTTGTATCATGTGATTCAATTGAGATATGTTCAGTCTTGTTCCTATTATTTTGAGGGTTATATTTGTGCCCATCAACTGCTTGATTATATGCTTAAGCTTTAGCTGAACTAATTCTGTAAACCTCTGAGTTGAAAAAAAAAAAAAAGGCAACGGAAGAAGATTGATCTGAGTTGGAATTTGGGTCTGGATCGAGAGATTAGGGTTGTATTGGTATGGTTTCTGTGCTGAATTTGAGAAATTATGCTCGTGAATAGTGTCTTAAGGCTGCAGATATCTTGCTAAGATGGTTACTGAACATGTCCAAGTAGAGTATTTTTACTCCTTTTATATTTTTGAACATGTCAAGTAAACGCATCCTGTCATGGATTATGTATTGCCATATGTGCTGTCATGGATTCTCTTGGTGCTCATATATTGCTACTGCCAATTCTCTTGGTGCTCATATAGGAAATGGAAAATGATGATGCTATGGAGGTTAGGGGAGGCAGTAGTAGTGACGTATGGGCAACTAGAAATGAGAAGATCTTCATTCAACTCATGGATGAGGAGGTTAAATCAAAGAAAAGTAGAGAAACTGGTACTTTTACAGCAGAGGCTTGGAAAAGGATTAGGAGTGAATTGAAAAAGCAGACTGGGTACCCCTATACCAAAGAACAACTGAAGAATAAGTACAATGCTCTACGTGCATTATTCAACAGCTTCAACTCATTGAAAGCCAACACTGGTGTTGGTTGGGATAGCACACTTCTTACAATTACTGCTCTAGATGATGTTTGGGCACGACTTTTTAAGGTAAAAATTTATTGCTTGGTTTTTAGTTGGTTATTTTCAATAAGCCTTATCCAAGTATCTATCGTTGCTTTAAAGAGTACCAAGGCTACCAAAATATTGCAAGAACAGGGCATGAAGAAATTGATTTGTGCCATTTCTTAAGCTGTGATGGTGAACCTGATGTTATAGTATAATGTTTACTGTCATGATGTTATTTATATGTGGCCAATTACATTGTGTTACTTGTTGAGTTTTAAAGGTTAATAAACAAGCAAGGAGTTTCAAAAAAAAGGGGATGCCATACTACCATGAGTTGTGTCGTATATTTGGGGACATGTCTGCCACCGGAGTGCATGCTTACCCTTCAAACAAAGCCCCTTCTAGTACCGATAGTTCAGATCCAGAATTTCAGTTTAAAGATGAGCCAGAAGTTGAAAGCGAGGGTTCAAAGGTCAAGTCCAATGGTAAAAGAAAGAGGAAAGATTCATTTGCAGCAAACATTTCTACTATCTTGAGTCAATTTGCTGAAAATGGAAAGAGGAGAGTTGATGTATTGGAAAAACAATTGCATGGCTCCCTCACCGGTTATAGCGGAGTGAGTGGAAGTGCGTCCATAGGAGAAATGGGACTTGGTCCTCTTGTTGCCGGGATGGCACAATGCCAAGCATTGCTTAACACTATGGAGGACTTGGATGAAGATTCATACAACAAAGTTTTGCAGAAGCTGCATGATGATGTTCTTTGGAGGCAAATATTCATGGATATGCCTAAGCAAAGGAGATTCGCTTGGATCAAATGACTTTAGAGAATTTTGTATTTATGTTTATTTATATTTATTCCGAAACTTGATTTGGAATCTAATTTTGATTTCTGCACTGAATGTTGCAGGTTTGGAATGTATTGCAGCTTGTTTTGATTTCTGCACTGAATGTTGTTGCTAGATCTCTCTCTCTCATTCAATTTGAAGAATGACAAAAACAAAAAAAAAAAACAAAAACAAAAAACAAAAAACAAAACAAAATGATGCTACCAAACATGTTTTGTGTTGTTTTTGTTTTTTACTGTTTATGAAAATTTTGTTACCAAACATGTTTTTTTGTTTTTGTTTTTATAAACAAAAAACATGATTCTATTTTTAGTTTTTTTAAAACAAAAAACAAAAAACAAAAACGTTACCAAACGCACCCTTTAATAATGCACTTTCAAGTTTCTGATTTCTTACCTTACCGCCTAAACCAAGGTAGGAGAAGGTCTCCAAAAAAGGAAGGAAATAAAAAATATCAAACCCTTCACAGCATTGCATGTGACGTGGAAATTCTTTTTAGAACTGTTTCTTTGCCCTTTACAACCCAAGAAAACCAAGCTCATTAACCCTTTTTCCTCATTCGTAAATGAAAAACCCCAATCAAACCCTTCACAAGGCCAATTCGTTTTTTCTTGAGCCTTTTTCTAATATCGTTCATTTCTTTTCCTTTTCCGAATTCTCAACAGCTCTAAAACATTTGAAAAAAAAAATCACAAAAATTCGAAAACTTTACCAGAGAGAGAGAGAACAACTTACACAAGGTGAGGGTTGAGATTCCAACAGCCAAATCAAAAGCAGGTCACGGGTTGCCGGAGAGAGATCGATCACGACTTCGGTGAGGATAATAGATCTGCAGACATCATAGAGAGAGGAGTGATGGAGGCTCAGTAGGGTTAGGGTGTTACTAACATGTGTTGGACGATGGAATGGAAAACATAAATAATTGGATTTCGGCAAAATTTACAAAATTTCCTCTCTTCAATTTTCCAGACGAAATTGACCGGAAATGTATGTCGGCCTGTATTTTCCAGATTGATCGTACTAACCAATAAGGCCCGGTATCTTGGGGCTGGGACGGAATTAGAGGTAGGTGGTACCGTTTATAAGGCAATCCCGTACGTACGGCCGTTACAAAACAGTACTAAAAACCTTGATTTCTACTTTTCTCAATCCCCGGAGAACTTGATTGATCCTGTAGGATTTTCAATATTTAACTGTTCCTAGATCTGAGAATCAAAACCTAGCCAAGTAACCATTATGCAAGTGACACTTAACCAGAGTTTAGTCATAATTATTCTGGTTCAGAGCTCAGTTGTAGCCTGTTAGAATCAAAATACTGCACATAAACATAAAAAATCACAAAGTTGTTATATAAGGTAAATTTACAAAAATGTCACATGTACAACTATTTTGGCTCCGATTATTTACAACTCCCTTACATACAAGTGGCGTGGGGCCTGTTAAAGAAAATATATGGAATAGGAATTTCTGTTAGAATAATAAAACTTATAATATTAATCAGTCACATTGAAGAAATTAAATAGAGAGAGAAAGGATTAAAAAAGCATGTGGAGTGGTCGAGGCACGCGAATGGCGCTCTCCTTAGGAAAGATACAATCCCTTCTGCAAGGGGTTGAATGACGCTCCTTCCCCAAGATACAATGACCTTCGAGTTTTCTTTTGTGCAGCGAATTAAACTCACGAACCAATTGTTTCCCGACACTTGAAATCCAACTATCCCCACGACAATAGCCCCAACTTCTGCCGAGACACCTCTTTCCGAGAAGGGAGTTGACTGTCTTGTTCGGGCCGCTGTGTTAACCCGAGGCATACGTGGAATGCATTTGAGACGACAAAGCTTCCTCCGTTGTGTTTCTTTTATTCGAGCCCCGGATCTGAGTACTTTGTGGATCGTTTCGGATCGCGCCACATGGGGGTCGATGATTGAGCGTGGGGGGCGTCACACGGATTACGGTTTTGTAGCCGAAGAGGCATATCCGCGTGGGCTATCAGACGATAGAGACATCCCGTCCTATCAATCGCCACGTGTCGAAACCCAATTCACGCCGTCAGTTGGTGCCTCGTTTCCCGCGCTAACATTTAAACACGTCCTTCCCCTATAAAAGGGGATGACCTAGAGAGAGAGACACTTTCCTCTCGCTTTCTCTCTCCCTAGCATACCAGAGGTCTGCGTTTTCCGGCGACTATCAATCGGAGTGAACTACCTCTTCGCCACCATTCTCTTTCGTTGAGAACGCCCTATCTCTGCCGTGGTCCGCCGTCGTTTAGGATCCTCCGCTTGAAGCCGCCGCAACTGTTCATCTTCTCCACCACTATCGTCAATCTTTGCCGGCATATCAAAGGTAAAATTTCCTCCATAGCTTGTTTGTTTCCTCGATTTCAATATCGTCTTATCATTTCAAAAAATGATTTATTAGGTTTCGTTTGACGAATGAGGTTGTTTCGTCTTCCGTCGATAGATTGCGGCGGTAGCGATGAACAGTTGAACGCACTTGTTCACTGTTCATCGTGTTCTTCACTGAAAGTAACCCAGCAGCCTTTCATGTCGCTTTTAGATCTTTCCAACCGTAGGTTTTAGGATGCAATGTTGTTTGTTAACAATAGTGGGCCAAAAAATGTTGAAAGTATAAGATTCCTAACGACGTTGAGCTCTGGTTAGTCCGAGAGGAGGACATTACCTTTTCCGACAATCATATTACCGTTCCTCTTCTAGCAATAATGGAAGGAGGACATCGGTTCCCGGTCAATTTACTCCTACGCCAGTTTCTCCACCAATATCAGATAAACCCGAGATTCCTAGCGATGAATTCGTTTCGGATCATCAACGGTATTTTTGTGCTGAGGGAGAAATTTTGTTTCATTTTCAACCTGAGTGACTTGGTTGGCGTTTACAACGTCTCTAAGAATAGTCCGTCTGAATGTCGGTTTCTATCCCTCCGTAGTACCCCCAAGGAACCTCGGTCTTATTTGATAGATCACCTTCCAGATTCCGACCCATGCGCTAACGATTTTGGGGAGGTCCGAGGTAACTTTGAATTTGGTCCTGATGATGATGGTAGCTACCCCATTCCGAGGCAGAACACTTTCATAGGTTTGCTTTTGTTTGCATTGCTTCTTTTCGCATTGTTCCTGTGCTCGTTACAATATTTATGAGATTTTTTATGCGCTGAGGTTTCTTCTTCTCTTTTTGCAGAGTGCTCTCCCGTGACTGCCCAACTGCTCAAAACCAAAAATGATGATAACATCCGCGCTGCTTACCGAGTCCCTTTGCCCGAGAGGTACGCTCATGTGCTTTTAGAGTACGAGCCGCTCTACACTTCCTTCCTTCAACAGAGGAAGAAGAAAAACAGGGAACAACTCGCAGCCGAGCAAGCCGGGCCGAGCAGAAAAAGGAAAAGGTCGTCGAACAAGGGGAAGTCGGTTGAGCCCGTGGAGGTAAGCTTTGACTCCGAGTTTGATCTTCACCGAGCGAAGATTCAAGATCTGATCGGGAAAATTAGGGAGCCTCTTGAGGAGGAATTTGTGGAAGAGAGCATGGCTGACGGCTTAGACGATCTTCCAAGTCTCCTTAACAAGAAGAAAAAGTCCAAAAGGGTTACCACAACTCCCACCGCGACGGCAAAGAGGGCCCCTCTTATTGGTGATGCTACAGCCTCGGTTGAGCAAAAGAAGCAGATATTGCAGGCTGGCTCGGATATTGGTGAGGGTCCTGCTCGAAATTCTCCAGAGAAGATTTCTGCCGAGAAAGTTGATGCTGCGAACAAGCCGTCCGAGCCTGAAAAAATTCTGTTCCAGTTTTCGCCAGCTTTCCGTGGTGGTTCACCTGTCTTTACTTCGGACAGCGTTCGGAGCAATCCACGGGTGGCAGTGCCTCTTCTGCAAGGGGTATGTCTTCCCGAGGATATGAAGAAGGTGTCGGCGGATCTGGAGGGGAATGTTGTTGATATGTTTGCCAATTTGACCCTGGTAAGTCCTTTTCTTTTAATCAACCTCAATCCTTCGGTAGTGAGCTGCTTATTCATCTGTATTTTAACTTCCCCTTTTCTTTGGTTCTTAGACTTGCCAATCCGTGATGGGGTACCACCAAAAGTTTGTGTCTACCTCCAACGCTCTCAGCTCATTGAAGGTGAAATATCAAGGAGAAGTAAAAGAGGAGAAAAGAGACCGAGACTGCGTTAACCACCAAGTCCTCCGAACTGACTGCCCTTAAGTCACTATTGACCGAGCTGGAGGAGTTACAAAGAAAGGTTTTCGAGATGGAATTAGAGAAGCAGAAGGCCGTGGAAGATGCTCGTAAGGCCGGGTTTGCCGAAGCTAAGCGGAAGATAGTGGAGCACTACCAAGGCCAAGTTGCTGAAATTCAGAGTAATAGCTTCCGAAAGGGGGCTAAGATTTACTACTTCTAAGGGGTAGCCAAGGGGTATGGTCTCGGATTGGAAGCTGGCAGTGTTCCCGCTGAATCTGCTCTTCGAACCGTCCCTAAAGTCGAAACCCCTGAATTTGAGATCCCCCGGGAGGAAGAAGACGGAGAGGAGGAAGAAGAAGCAGCCGAAGATGACGTCGAGGAGAATGCCGCCGAGACAGGTGATCAGGAGCTCGGGAAAGAAGCTTGAGCACAAACCTCATTTTAGTTTTTCTGAACATCTTCCCCCCCCCCCCCCCCCCCCCCCCGGAACTATTTTCTTGTTTTGTCTTGGTGACGGCTCGGTGGAATTATATGCCGAGCTGTTTGTGATGTTTGGAGCAATATTTCTCTTCTTCCTCAAACTATTTCTTATTTTGAAACGGCTCGGTGGAATTATACGCCGAGTCGTTTGTGGTGAATGAATGGGATGGATGACTTTATCTCTTGTATCTCTCTCATCATGTTTAAATGATTGTCTCGGATATGTATAGTGATACCCCCATTCATCTCGGCTTAGGGCAACTAAATACCCCTGGCCCAAGTTGGGATGAATGTTTCAAGAAATTTTTCTAAGGCATGAAGAATATCCGAAGCAATTGACAGGTCTTCTTGGATATATTACCGAGTCAATTGAATGTTCATAATTAAGACTTGTAAAAATTGAGAAAATTTTCACAAGTGTTGTAATCCGAGAGTGATATCAGAGGTTTGGTTTTGCGATAAGACTCGTCGCGGTAAGATGTTGAAATAAGTTTAATATCCAATAAGCGAGGTTCGTCTACTCGGATAACCGAGTCAATTGTGTAACTTAGGGATATAAGTTATCATTGAAACAATACCCCCCAACAAGAGTTTGATTGACTCGGTGAAATCGTACCGAGGTGATTTATCTTAAAAGATAAGTTGCTGGTGGATCGGTATTTTTGTTATTAGGAGTTAAGTTACTAACTTGTAAAAACAAGCTGTTATTTGGTCAATACCCCTGTAGAAAGGTTTTTACGTCGAGCTCGGTTTATGATCCGAGACATTATTGTTAGTACCACCGCGAGGGTGTGTGATTTTGATATTTTATCGACGTAATCATTGGATTGGCTCGGCTAAACCGAGCGGTTTTATGGGGTGTGATCCATGTGTGATGTTGTGCCTTTAGCCGAAGCTATTGGGTATGCATACCGAGACACGATTAAAAAGACAACAATTGGGGTCAAAAGGTTTTTCATTGATAAACTTCCGAGGAAGTAGTACATCAAAATTTCTTCACAATTTTTCTAAGTCTGAAACTCATCATCCGAGAGCAGTACCCTTAAGCATAATACTTTCTGAAATTATAAGCATTCCAAGGCTTGTCCACGAGCTTTCCATCCATGTCTTCAATTTGGTAAGCTCCTTTTCCCACCTTCTTGACGACTCGGTACGGACCGTCCCAGTTGGGCATCAGCTTCTTTTTCTTATTTTTGTCCGTGACCTTTTTGAGGACAAGGTCATCCGGGTAAAATGTCCTTAACCGAACCGTTTTGTTATATCCCTTAGCAACCTCCTGCTGATAAGCAGCCAATTTCACCCGAGCGGCATCCCGTTTCTCCTCGGCCAAGTCCAAGTCGTTGCTCAAGGCCGTGTCATTGGTGGTTTCATCAAAGTACTCGGTTCGGATTGTTGGTAGCCCCTTCTGGATAGGGATAACAGCTTCGATTCCGTAGCCGAGAGAGTAAGGAGTTTGTCCGGTGGAACGTCTCGGTGTAGTCTGGAATGCCCATAGAACGTGAGGAAGTTCTTCGACCCATTTTCCTCTTTTAGCAGTTAGCCTTCTCTTGAGTCTAGCCGCGACCGTCTTGTTAGACGCCTCGGCCTGGCCGTTACCTTGAGGATAAACAGGCGTGGAGTTGAAGAAGCGCACCTCGAGCTTATCACATACGTCTTTCATTTGCTTTCGAGTAAACTGCTTCCCGTTGTCTGAGACGATTGCATACGGAACTCCATACCGAGAAATGATGTTCTGCCACAGAAAACTCTTCACATTCGCCTCGGTGATGAAAACCAGAGGCTCGTCGGTGATGAAAACCAGAGGCTCGGCTTCCACCCATTTAGAAAAATAATCAGTAGCAGTTATAAGATAGCGAAATCCTCCCGGGGCAAGTGGGAGCTCTCCTACGATGTCCAACCCCCACTGGGCAAAAAGCCGTGGGCTAGTGATCAGTTGAAGGTCTTCAGCTGGCTGGTGAATCATCGGCTTGAACAACTTGGCATTTGTGGCATTTCCGAACAAACTCTTCAGCATCTCCCTTCATCTTCGGCCACCAATACCCCTGAGTGATGGCTCGGTGGGCGATAGAACGTCCCCCCGAGTGGCAACCCCCGCTGCCGGCATGAAGTTTGTGGAGTATCGAATGGACTTGACTCTGATGGACCACCATGAGGTATGGTCCTGTCCGAGATCGTCTGTAGAGAGAACCTGTTGGTGAGAGCCAATAGTTTGCAACTTTGCATCTAATTCGGTGGGCTTCTCGTCGGTCTTCAGGTAGCTTATCATCCCGGAGGTAAAAAAATAACTCGTCCATCCAGCTTGGTCCGAGCTCGATGTTCAAAAATTGTATCCGAGGTGGGTCGAAACTTGGAGGTGAGATTGTTCCGAAGGAGATAGTTCGTTGCTCGGATGCTTTGCATGATGAGGCTAACCCTGCAAGTGCGTCAGCATGGGCGTTGTGCTCTCGGCCCACCTGGTGTACTTCAATCTCTTCAAACTGCTCGGTTAGACTCCTGGCCATGCTCAAATACTTGGCCATTCTTTCATCCTTAGCATCGTATTCTCTGTTGAACTGGTTCACAACGAGTTGAGAGTCGCTGTAAACCATTAAGGTCTTCACGTCCATTGCTTCGGCTAGCCGAAGGCCAACGATCAGGGCTTTGTACTCGGCCTCATTGTTAGAAGCCAGGAAATCAATTGTGATTGCGTTCTCGTGAATAACGCCCTCGGCGGAGATCAGGACTACGCCTGCTCCAGCTCCTCGTTGGTTGGATGCTCCATCTACATGTAACTTCCAAACATTACCGTGGAACATATGCCAGGTAGAAAATGGCACGGTTGCTTGGTCGTCATCTTTGTTTTGACTTGGTTCTCCTTCCGAGAGGGTTGTTTGTGTTAGTTCTGCTGTGTTGACTTCTTTGTTGGGTGATTCTTCTTCCGAGATCGTTCCTTCAATTGCCACAGGGGCATCTGGGTCGTCAATAGGTTTCTCGGGTGGGATTGGGTTGGGTTCTTCCTTTGGCTTTTCTGCTCCTGGTGTGAGTTCAGTAATGAAGTCAGCTAACACCTGCGCCTTGATAGCTGCTCTCGGTCGATATTGAATGTCGAAGTTGGCCATCTCGCATGACCACTTCAAAACTCGGGTTGAGAGATCAGCACTTCGGAAGAGGGCCTTCAAAGGATACTCGGTGAGAACAATGATTGTGTGAGCCTAGGAAGTAAGGGAGCAGCTTTCGAGATGCAGTAACGAGAGCAAAGGCCACCTTTTCAAGAGGGAGATATCTTGTCTCGGCACCCGTCAGAGTCTTGCTTGCGTAGTACACAGGTCGATGCTCACTTCCATCTGTTTGGACTAGAACCGAGCTGACAGCGTGTGGAGAGACAGAAAGGTAGATGAATAAATCTTCGTTTTCCCGAGGCGTCTCCAGTAATGGTGGCTCGGATAAATAGGCCTTTAGGTGCTGCAGAGCCTTCTCGCATTCTTCAGTCCACTGGAACTTCCTCTTGCTTGTCTTGATCGATTGAAAGAGAGGACGGCATACGTCAGCCGAGCAGTTGATGAAGCGGTTGAGAGCTGCTGCCATCCCTGTTAGCCTTTGGACTTCCTTGATCGTACTTGGTGAAACGAGTTGTTGTATAGCTGTAACTTGACTCGGGTCTGCTTCAATACCCCTTCTCATCACCAAGTGGCCTAGGAATTTGCCCGATCCAACCCCGAAGGAGCACTTCTCGACGTTGAGTTTTAGTCCATGCTGCTTCAGTACTGCGAACATCTTGGCAAGGTCAGCGATGTGGTCTTTCTCCAGTACGCTTTTCACCACCATGTCGTCGATATAGGCCTCCATCGTGTCCCCGAGTTGATCTTTGAACATCCGAGACACCATTCGTTGGAAGGTGGCCCCGGCATTCTTCAGCCCGAAGGGCATGACTCGGTAGCAATATAGACCTCTTGGTGTGATAAAAGCGGCCTTTTCCATGTCCTCCGCATCCATGAAGACTTGGTGGTAGCCCCTGTAAGCGTCCATAAAGCTTAACCGTGTGTGTCCTGCTGTGGCGTCTACGTGTTGATTTATTCAAGGCACTGGGAAACAGTCCGTCGGACAGGCATCGTTAAGGTTCGTATAGTCCACGCAGACCCTCAGCTTTCCATTCTTCTTCGGGACTACCACCGTATTTGCCAGCCATGTAGGGTACTGGACCTCTTGAATTGCTCGGGCTTCCAGCAACTTATCAACCTCAGATTCCACCGCCTCAGCATGAATAGCAGAAGACCTTCTTGGTTTTTGAATAACTGGGCGCCTCAATGGGTCAACATTAAGCTGGTGTTTGATGAATCTCGGATCAACCCCAGGCATCTCGTACGGAGTCCAGGCAAGCACCTCAATGTTTGCCTTGAGGAAAGTTACCATTTCCTCCTTTTCGGTCTCAGTTAGAGAGGATCTGACAAGGAAGAACGGCTTCCATCCTCATTGATTGGGACTATGACGAGGTCTTCTACTGATTTTGCCTCGGCGGGCATGCTGACATCCTCCAAAACTAGCGCCTCGGATACCTCCACCCATTGCACCTGCTTTGATTTCTTCTTTTCTTTTCTGTCCACGGTTGAAATGTAACATTTCTTGGCAGCTATCTGATCGCCTTTCACATCCTCCTGCTTTCCTTTCGCCCCAATGAACCGTAGCACCTGATGGTACGTAGATGCCACGGCTTTTATCGCATGGAGCCAGTTTCTTCCCAATATAATGTTGTAGGGGCTCGGAGAGTTAACGACAATAAACTCTACTTGTTGCGTTACCGAACCAGTGGTGACGAGAAGGGTAATTGTGCCGAGCGGATATACGGGTGTACCACTGAAGCCAACGAGGGGGACCTCGGAAGGTTTAAGGTCCTTGCTAGTGAATCCAAATTGTTTAAACAGCGAGTAATACATCACCTCAGCTGCGCTCCTTTGATCTACCAAAATCCGTTCCACCTTTGCTTTCCCCACCTTGAGTGTAATGACGAGAGCGTCCTTGTGAGGGAACTGCACCCCTTCTAGATCCTTCTCGGTGAACGTGATTGTCCATTGAGACTCCTTGGCTGGGAACTTTCGTTTTGGTTGTTGCTTAACCGAGAGCACCTCCAATGCTTTGGTGGCTTGCTCGATCTCTTTGTACACCCGAGCCTCCAACATTCTTGTAACCGGACCGTGAATCACATGCATTACCACCATATCCTCCTGAGTACCACCAGCAGCAGCTGCCCCTTGGCTCTGAGCCCGAGCTAGGGTTTTGTCCTGGTCAATGTAGGCATCCAGGTTTCCAGCCGAGACGAGTGTCTCCAAATATGCCTTGAACGGCTTGCACGAGGTGGTGTAGTGTGGCCTTGCTCTCGGTGGTACGTGCAGTAGACTTTCCTGTCCTTAGTTTTGTCGTGAGTTCCCATCTTGTGATCCGGCCAGTGAAAGAACCCTTCATTCTCAATCTTTTGGAGGAGCATATAGATTGGCTCGGTAAACACCGTGCGCTCGGCCACAAAGTCGCTCGTCTTAGGGGGTTTCTTTGTTGCGCTTGCTTTAATAGTGTTTACTGCCTTCTTCTGATTACCCGAGACATGGATAACCCTTGGAACAGAGGAGGAGGTTGGAGCATCACGCTCGGTTAAGAGTTCCTCAAGCTCGATATATTTATTTATCCGTTCCATCAGGTCGTCCATATTTTTTGGTGGGTGTAACATCAGGTCTGTGAAGACAGGGCTCTTGCTTTCCAATCCGTGCTTAAAGTGGGTAGCAGCAAGGGTCTGATCACAACCCTGGACCTGGTGAAACATCTCCCAGTATCTAGCAGCGTACTGGCGCAGAGTTT
The DNA here is from genome assembly GCA_020921065.1 of Vaccinium darrowii. NCBI lineage: Eukaryota > Viridiplantae > Streptophyta > Magnoliopsida > Ericales > Ericaceae > Vaccinium > Vaccinium darrowii. Next base: position 24,230,929 of record CM037152.1, read on the forward strand.
CATCCGGGCGCTTTCTCAATCCGAGAAGGGAGTCTACCTCTTTCTTCTGTATATTACTCGTGACAAACCGCGACAAGAAAGCTCGTTCCAGTGCCTCGTAGCTCCCAATGGATCCTTCCTCAAGCTTGTTGAGCCATAGGGAGCCGAGAGTCCCTAAGCTCATCGGAAACACCTTACACATTATAGCTTGATCCGAGGTGTAGAGGTTGATAATTTACCTAAAGTAAATAAGGTGGTTGTACGCATCCGTGAGGGCATCGTAACGGTTGAACTTCGGCAGTGTGAACCCAGCAGGCAATGTTGCCGAGGCGATCTCCTTTGTGAAGGGTGATTTGGCTAACTGTTTTAACCGCTCGTCAACGCCCGGCAAGGGAGGTAAAGATGGCAGAGGGGGAAGGGAGGGCACAGTAAACCCTTCGCTGGTTCGGGAACGCTTCTCGGTGTTTATTCGATGATGCTCGCCATGACGATGCTCGTGTTGCGTCGTTCTTTCGTCTCGGTGACGAATCCGCTCCTGGTGTTCTTTCTCCTTCCTTGTCCCCCCAGCGTCGTCATGGTGAGCTTTTTCGTTGGTTCGGTAGGCATGGCGCTTTCCCGTGTCGCCATCTCGGATAACTGTCAGATTTGGATTCTGTGGAGATTTTTTCTTCAAGTGCTCTACTCGAGCTCTGAGATCCGCAGAGTTCGTTGGCTGAGGAGGCGTCGTATGGCGCCTTCAGCCAGAAGAGCGTTCGACCTTCTTTGGGTCCTTGCGGAGATAAATTGGTTTGTACTGGCCATCCTCGAAGTAGTAGACCGTCTCGTGAGATGCAGACAACTGGGAGTACGGAGAACGAGCGCTAGATTCAGAGACCTGCGAAGACCAATGTTGAGAAGAATCGGCTCGGTGACCCCTTGAGAGGTGCTCGGTCGACGGGTTCCCGTGCCGGAGCACAAGAGCCTTGCTGTGAGCCCTCTCATTATTAGGGTCACCGATTCATCCTTGGCCGAGAGTCTCTGCCCAGATACGCCTCCTCGAGATGTTGCAGTTGTTTCTATTGCTGCCTTCCTCTTAACCGTCTCGGATAGCCTGGCAATCTGAGCTCTCATTATCGCCATCTTGGCATCTCACTCTTCCAGGTGGTGAGTGAGTTGCTGGATGGTGAGTTGTTGTGAGTCAGGGCTCGGAGTGAGTTCTACGCGACCCGGTAAGATGGAGAGGGAGACATGAGGGGTCCCTTTGGGATCTCTAGAGGAAGACGGGTGAGTGGGATCGTTGGTGTGTGGGGGTTGAGTTGGCTCGCCACCCATTGTGAGTCAAGGGAATCGGGGAAGAAAAGAGAGGAAAAGGGGTGGATTTGGAGGAGCACCGGAGGTTCTGGGTTGGATCCCCAGCAGAGTCGCCAATTGTGGTGTCCTCAAAAATCCAGTAACGCCTCTTGAACGGTCCCTGACCCGAGTGAGTAGCGAGTAGATGGTGAGCTCTCGTCTTTAGAATTCCTGCACACTTAGCACACGCCGTTAGCACCTAACCTGGCCGAAGTGTGGCCAGGGAAGGCACTTCGACGATCTAGTAAGAAATCAGAGAAGAAAGGTGTATTTGAGAAGTAGTTGTAGAGAGAGAAAGTCTTGTGTACCTTTTAGGGCATTTTCGTTTCGTTTATATAGGCTTTCCAAGCGTAAGGGAAAACCAGTCATTCCGGCTCAGGATGACGTCACCGAGCATCACGAGCCGGCCTCACAAGTCTCGCATGCATGCATTCTCCAATGCGGCTATGACACGTAGTATAACTGCTCGGTATACGTCACACTGATGTATGGACAGCTGGAGCATGCACATGTGCCTTCCCAAGTTTGTTACGAGCGTCAACCGCCTCGGGTGACGTCACAAAGGACGTTACCAATATCTCGGATCATCCTTCCGAGCCATCTCGGATAATACCCGTCTTGGATGGTTCGCCCGGTTCATAGTTTACCGGTCGAGACACCGGTCAATTTGGAGATGCCTTTCCCGGTTGGCCCATTACGTCTCACCCTTGAACCGGGCCCGATGCTCTGTTTGGGCCTTGGTTCTTCTAGGCTCGTCCACCGAGCCCCATTAGGATTGCCAGATTTCGGCCCACTACATGTACTTTAAAAGTTACTCCATCCATCCTAGTTCAATTTTTTAATAGTATATAATGTTTATATCAAAAAACATTTAACTTTCAATTTAAACATAAGGGTACTTATGGAATTTTACGAAGTTTTTATAATTGATAAGATATAAAAGCAAATATTCAAGAATTGGTGACATTATTTTTGAAACAAGACCTTCTCATGTGATAAATCTTCATGTGTTCCCTCATGTGACGCAAATGAATTGAACACTAGTTCATTTGATTCTAATAGTTCATGTTGCAAGTCTCGACTTGTTTAACATCCATTCAAAAATGAAGTAGTTCACCTGACATTGTCTAGTGGAACAAATCATATTTTACACAAGAGAAAAAGGCAATATGATTCGACCAATCTTTTACCAACCTTCGATCAACTTGATTTTTTGCATTAAATATTCAAACCATTGAGACCTACTAAATGAATGGGTCAGATTGTGGAATAAGACTAAGTCCTATTTTTCTTACATGACGAACCATGTTGCATGTCATCATATGACGGAACTAGATCCTCTGTTCCAAAATCCCCATGTTCCTCTGTTGCAGGGGGGTTTGGACCGTTGGATGGTGAATTTTGTTTTTGTTTTTTAAAAATTTATATGTGATCCAACGGTGAATTTTGCTTTTGTTTTTTAAAAATTTATATGTGATCCAACGGTCCAAACTCCCCTGCAACAGAGGAACAGGGGCAATTTGGAACAGGGGATCTGGTTCCGTCAATAAAGTAAAGATATCTGTCAAGCTATCAGGTTATCGTCACCTACTTTGAGGGCATTTTCATTCTCTGTTTTGGCTTGGCTTTATAAAAACAAGGTTTTTGGTTTTAAAAATTTATATGTGACCAACAGTCCAAACCCCCTTGCAACAGAGGAACAAGCGAGGTTTGGAACCGGAGATCTGAAACCCTTATTGACTTCAACTTCTACCAGTCTTAAACATGTTGCAGCAGACATGAATTGAATGACATAAGGACTTTTCTGCAAAAGGTGGGTAACATATATCCCAGTTTTGATTAACCTTGTAATATGTGCTTGTAACATGGATAAGGTAATTCAAAAGTTTAACAGCTTGTAGGGTCGCTCATGCTCTGGATCAGATTGAATTTCTATGAATCCAATCTTATTCAGTGAGTCACGATTTTTAGAAAACACAATTCGTTGACCAAAAGTCCCACGATCCAGTTCCAATCTAATTCATGAGTCACGGATCAATTTTGTTTTTATCCACAAGGTACAAGGCCACGTGCTTCGCACGTATTGTTTGCCCGTTGATGCTCGAAAGAAATTCATTTAGTACAAGCAATGTATTGCTACTGTACTAACCAATATTCTCTACTCAAGTTTTGACCATTTCAGTTATAAGCACTGCCATTAGGCTTACCTAATCCATGCAATAAGCACTGTCTCGGATAAAAAATAAAATAAAATAGATGGCACTGTCATCAGGCTTACCTAATTAATCCAACGGACATGCCAGTTCTGTGTTTTCAGAACAGAACATGCACCTAGTGTTTGCCATCCGATATGCAAGATACGCAAATACGCACTCCACATGAGGGTTATGCAAGTGCCAAGATGATCTGAGCCGTTGATTGCGCAATCAACGGCTCGGATGCCCCATTACAAGCCTGTAGTGCGGCACCGCACTACAAGATGCCGTCTCCTGAGTTACAAATGGGAAAAATTTCAGGCATACGTTGGAAAACAGAAGCAACGTTTTGTACTTAAAAAGCGACATTGAAAATGTTAAGGCAGATCCATCATCCTTACACGAGTAGCAAAATTTATTTCTCAAAACATTGGGAAAAAAACAATTGTGTCTAACAAGTGGAATTTTAACTAAAGAACAGTTAACACGCGTGTCCTTTCTTCCAAGTGTAGAGTCCTCAGTGAAAGGTAGCAGCACGGGAAACTTTTCCTTTAGTATCTCCAAATCTGCCATAAACAAGAAAAGCGTAAATGTGACACATGGAATGAACAAATTAAGAAAAAATTCAAAATTCTAATAAACTACACAAGAATAGTGGGGCTAATGCACAGAATAAACTTGAGGAAAGAATGAGATTAGAGTGCAGAAGATGTAAACCATGAAACTAATATTAGAACTCTAGATTTAGCCATGGTTACCTGACAAGGCCATTTTTCTCAAGTCTAGTGGACCAATTGATAGCTATCTCAAAATTCTCACAATTGACTCCCTCCACATATTTGCTGCTTGCAAATAGTGATTCACTGTAACTCCATACCAAACGTTGAAATCAAGAACAAAATAAAAGTAACAGAAAATATTTGGGCAAGAAGAATGAGACAAAATTTCATTTGACAAATCCACAAAATTCAAATGCAGTAATGTATTAGGGTGAAAAAATCACCATATCCATATTTATTTGATGACATATGGATTTTATTTGTCCAAGCAAGATGTAAATCCACCATATAAGTGAGTTGAATCCTTGCATAATCAAATTAGATATAAAACTTGCAAGATTAAGAAATAAGAACAAATACTCCATCTAAGTGAGTTGATCTCATACTCCATCTAACAACAGTATCCTTACTTGATTGCATTTGGGTCGCTTGGCCCCGACTATAGGAAAACATATTTGTTTCACAATCTGATGGTAGTTACCAATTAGGCTCAAAATTAGCAGATCGATACTGAACAGTACAATACGTACTAAACCAAAGTATCAAAGAATAAGAAGAAAAAGTGCATACTCGCCTCACCTGCAGAAAACCATCAATGCCACCAAAGCACTCCTAGGGAATAGTAGGACCAACTTCATCTCTCAAGAAATTGAGCATGTTCACAAGACTCATCTTACAAGTACCCATCTTCTCTCTCCTTATCACGCCTACCTGCAACAGATAAAATTCCAGAGAATAATTGTAAACGCTACAAGAAATAATGAACTACAAACAAAATACAAAAACAAACAACAAATAATACTATCTTTTTTACCAAAAAGGAAGGGCAGAGAGAGAGAGAGAGAGAGAGAGAGAGAGAGAGAGAGAGAGAGAGTAATTGGAAACTGAAGTTACCTCTTCTTTATCCTCCCCAACTACAATTATGTAGTCGTATCTTGCTTTTCAGGCGTCTTTTACCTATAGGGAACCAAAACATATGTAAAAATGATTGCCACGATGGCTGAATTATGATCAGCTAAACAAAATGCCCATTCAAGGATTCCAAAATATCGGAAAAACTAACTAAAGACTCTCAACATGGAAGAGGAAAAGAAGGAAGTCGTATTGCATTGGAGTGGTAACAGAGTGACACAGCGAGTAAATTGCATGTACTAAATAAAAAACTAAGAAAGTGTTTACCTTCTGGGGGCTTAGATCCGCACAGTGAGTAAACTGATAAAAAGAAAAAAAGAGTCCGGCCTTCAGTCAAACTAGATGCCAGCGTAAATGGCTCAATGAAACAGTTAACCTTATTAGAGAAATACATGCTATCAAGATAGTATGACTACTGCCAAGTTTAATAGTACTGATTACACCTCCATGGGTTTGCCATAACAAGACATTATCATTCATGCATCTTTCTATAGCACAAAATGAACATTTTTCAAGATGAGCGCCCCACAAGGAAGAGAATCAAGCTATGAATGGAAAATTTAAACCAAACCAAGGGGACAAAAAATTCAAAGCAATGCATGGAGAAAGATGCAACCAGATTAAAGATGTGAAAAAAGACACATACTATGTTTGATATTGCATTGTTCACTTATGTAGGTAATACGGAACTATCAAAAGCACAATTTCAACAGGAATAACTATACGAACCAAATAAGAGTCGAGAAAAGGGATCACATCTAATGCTCCAAGTAACATGAACCCTGCTAAATGGGCGTACGCACCTATGTAAGACGCATTATATGTCCCACAATTGGGTGTATGTTCCTATATGTCCCAAGCATATAGGGGATATGTCACCAAGTGTATGGCGGTGTAGCTGAGCATCCCAGAAAAGTATGTCCATGAAACTAAATTTAATGTATCAGTATGCATACAGGTCCCATCATAAACACAATTTTACCATAGAAATGACTGGAGCAAATTGCTATATAAAGAGTTGACGAATATTTAGCCGAGTCCTCATGTCTTGGATGCACGAGTCTGATGCTTAGACACACACATGGCCCATTTTACAAAGCTATCAAAATTCAAAATCAGTGTTATCAATAGAGTACAACACAACAAAAATCGCAAAATTTACAAATTAGCAGATAGCTCATCAATCCAGCTAAAGAGAGAGAATAATATTTTCCGCGGCAATATCAATCATTAGGCCACTGCTTCCTAATATTTAATCACAAAGTCCAAATGGTACAGGACATAAGAAGATAATTAATGAATCCCTCAGTTTTTTTCCTGGTAACTTTTCGAGTTATAAAACCGAAGGGATTTGGGAAAGCAAATAATTCTATGGTAATTAGAACTTTGATCAGTGCAACATGGTAATCAGGGACTCGAGAAATGAACTGTAATCTTACCTTTTTCGGCATTGTTCTGTTGGTTGTATCAAAATCAGCAAAGAAGCCAGCTCCACAAATCTTATCTTTTACCTATTACAAATTAATCAAATTGGGACATTTATACCCTTCAACAATTTGGACGACCAAATGGGAGAGACAAACAACAATTCTATATATGAAGGTTTTGCAAAACAGCACCTATGTTGGATTACAATATTATTTATTAATAAGCTGTTTATACCAAAATTTCAAAAATAAGTCAACAAGTAGGTTTCAATGCATACCTTCAAAGCATCCCCCTCCATGTTCTCTGACACGGGGCAAACCATTATCTACTTCTTTCCTAATTCGATGGAGTCGTTATCATCTTTATAAAATTCTTGAGACCCCATCGGAAGTTCAAAGTCATATTTCCATATGGAGAGAGAGAGAGAGAGAGAGTCAATTCTAAAAGTATTTTGGGAATAAATAAGAAACACTACAAAGCTCAATATTCATAATACAATACTTACTTGTCCTTTTAATAGAAACAAAACTTATAGCCAGCCCCAATGTTAGACGCAGGGATAGTAGAATCTAAGCTCGCAAGGAGTCTTTTTGCAATAAAGCGCTTTCTTGTTTATCTCTTTGGCACAATTTTATACTCCTTACCCTTATACTCCTTACACTCATAATTTGAAGAATTTCATCGACCTCCTGTATTTGATCCTCTCCAACACATGAAGCACCCGTTGTCCTTCAAACAAAACTTCAAACTTCTGAAAGAAACCCCAACTTCGGTATCCTTTAATAATTTGTAACAGATGGTGGCGGCTCCCAAGGCAGTAACTTCGGCGTTCAAAGCAATATTAAACAGTTTCAAAATTTTCAGTCATTATTGGGAACATAATGTGAGAGTCCTTCAAGTAGGCTCTTGCAGATAAACATAAAAAAGGATAAAGCTATCCTCATGTCATAAAAACCAAGACCAATACTAATTAACAGTTTAGATAAATGCTAAATAGAACATAAATCTACAAAATAAAATCATACGTAATTGTTCCCTATGAGTATACATTGTGCAACTTTTCATATTTATTTACACAGTATAACTACAAAAGAACAAAATGAAAGAATAAACAAGGTCAAAAACAGTGTCGTGTATATAGTACCTTCAACTCAAACAAACTCCAGTATATCAAAACAGAACCAAATGTAACGAAAGGAAGGACAAAACGAAAAAGACAAGAGAAGGCAGTAAAATGGCTTCAAAGACCAACGGAAGTTCTTTATGTGGAGCAGCAAACCACGAAATCGGTGGTTAAAAAAATTGGAGGCAATAACATCACAAAATATTGCAAAACTACCTGTTAATCGAGAAACTTGAACACTCCATATAGCAAATGATGAACAATAATAACTATGGAATCCTTTCTGTTGTGTCCCCACAAAAGGTTTTCCAGTGACAGGAACATCGTATGCAGCCTTAGCTAAGCTAAGAATCCTTAGTGTTCCATCATCAAAAGATACAATCACACATCTAGAAGCATCAAGAATCAAACAAGTTAGAAGGGAAGAAGAGCATAGGACACATAAAAAGCATTTTCAGTTTCACTTCACAAAAGCATGTCAGAGATTACCTTGGATCTGGCAGCCAATCCATACTATATAGATTCCTCGGAACTGGATTAAGGTCCCACAAAGGGCGGAATGGGTCGCTGTGCACAACAAACAAACTTCTTTAGTACTTGAACATGAAGTTCTCCTTATACTAAAGTGTGCAAGTGTGTGAGTGTGTTTTTTTTTTTTTGACGTCTGTGAATAGAGAATGGTCTCTCCAGTTCTTTGTTTCTTCTTTTTTAGACGGCAGCAAATAAACAATTTCTACATCTCTCTTAACACAAAAAATATACATGACAAATACCCACTTTCACCCATTCTAGTTTACTAATAAGAAGTAAATTAACCACAATATTATGAAGAAACATGCAAGACAAAACAGCACTTTAATTGGTAATTAACACAGAAAGGAACATATACCAGATATCATGCAAAAACCAATACTGCATTTCCAATCGGCAATCAACATTGTAAATGTCCTATGCACCAACTGTTCTAATTTGGATATGAGAATTTTATGCTGCTGGATTTCCATATGCTAACACACCAGCTACCTGATAAAACCACTCAGTATCTCACAAGTTCCCAATATAGCCATGTGGCCATGTCGAATACACGATGCAAGGCTAAAGGTATGAGACTCGTGTCTGACATATTCAGTTTGACAGTCACCTAACTGTGTATGTCTTAATTGACATTTACCGTGAACTAAAGCATAGAACATGAAATGTCCCCATGACAATTGGAAATATGAAAGAAATCTACTGAGAAGTGTGCGCGTGCGTGTGTGTTGCCTTATCCCCTGTGCTATAGACAGAAATCAGATGGACACACAAACCCCAAGTGAAATATGTTTATTCCGTCATTCACATGTGATATATATCACATTCGACTCCATACTTTGAATTCCTTCTCTATTGCAATCTTAATTCTAGATTTCTTCATTATATTTGAATTTAAGGGGGACCAACATCAAGGAAGGGGGGAGTACTTTCTATTTCTTGATAAGTCTCCCTATTCTTGATTGGTAATAAAGTTTCTTGAAATACGCAAAAGTTGCAATCCATTTATTATAGCTACCGTCATCTTGCATCTATATTGGATAGGTTGGCAGACTGATTCTTAACATCGATTTATGACTGAAATGAAAAAACACACCGTCAATATCTAATGCCAATTTCAACCAATATCTATCTAACATAGTAATGCTAGACAGAAGATATCAACATCCACAGCAAAAGATCATGAATAAGACAGCAAACCATCATAGATGAAATAGAAGGAAAACATTGTACAGTATACGCGATTATACCTACAAACTTTAAACTATACAAACATGAAATACGTACCGTATGTCCCAAAACTTAAGGCCTTTGTGCCCAGCTGTGACGATAACATTTGCACTCTCAAAATCACTGCACGTTTCAGAAAAAAAAAAAAACATATTAATGAATCAACACGGAAAACAAACAAGTAATCAAATATACATGTTAAAGCATCCAACTCAAAACAAATTGAGGATGAATGGAGAGGCCGCCAGGCTCATATATTAGTTTTAGAGTTTATAATTAACCAATGTGAGACAAGCTCTAACACTCCTAAATGTGTGACCCCTGTCCCTCATATCCTCCTTTCTTTTTTAACTAGACACTAGGTACACGCAGTGCATGTGTAACTTGATTTTTATTTCACATCATAAAGGAAAAACTTACATATATGTAGGTTGTTTTGAGAACTTATCCTTGCATATCAGTCGAAAATTTGTTTCCACTAATTGTTCAAGAGGTCGGCATCCAAGGAATTCGCAGAATTGGTGTACGGAGGATAACAATAATGTAAAAACTTTGTGTGAAGTTGTGGAGGAAGAAAACCAGCGTGAAAAATATGAGGTGTTAGGGCTCGGGCTCCCCCTTCTCATTTCACTGTATATATATGGACAAAGGTACATGTACAAGAATACCCCTAGGAAGAAATAAAACTAACAAATAAACCCCTAACTTAACACTCCCCCTCAAGTTGGTGCAAAGATATTTATCAAGCCCAACTTGAACACAATGGGGTGAAAACTTCTACTACTAAGACCCTTATGAAATACATCAGCTAACTGGTCCTCTGGTCTCACAAAAGGCATGCAAATTAAGCCGTTGCTCAACTTCTCCTTTATGAAGTGCCTAATGATTTCAATATGCTTCGTCCGATCATGTTGGATAGGATTATGGGCAATGTTTATGGCAACCTTATTATCACAGTAGAGCTTCATAGGACCAACATCAGGGAATCCCAGATCACGTAAAAAGGTTTGGAGCCATAAAAGCTCGCAAACACCATGAGCCATTGCTTTGTATTCAGCCTCTGCACTAGATCTAGCAACCACTGCCTGCTTCTTACTCCTCCAAGTAATCAAATTCCCTCCCAGAAAGATGCAATAACCAGAGGTAGATCTTCTATCATCAATAGAACCTGCCCAGTCTGCATCGATGAAGGCTTCCAATTTCAAGTGACCATGATTGGAGAACAAGATTCCTTTACCTGGGGCTGATTTGAGATACCTCAAGATGCGATAAACAGCATCAAGATGCACCGTACGAGGTTCATACATAAACTGGCTTGCAACCCCCACAACATAGGAAATATTTGGTCTGGTGTGAAATAAGTACATCAGGCGACCCACAAGTCTCTGATATCTCTCTTTATCTGTATGCTCCCCCGCATTGCTACCAAGACGATGATTTGCCTCAATGGGAGAGTCGGCTGGCTTACATCCCAACATACCAGCTTCTTCTAAAAAGATCAAGGATGTACTTCCTTTGAGAGATAAAAATCCCTTTGTTAGATCTAGCTACCTCCATTCCAAGGAAGTACTTCATAGACCCCAAATCTTTAATCACAAACTCTTGAGCAAGAAGAGCCTTAAGGCTAACAATCTCATCCACATCATCACCTGTCACTATCATGTCATCCACATAAACGATAAGTATGACAATCTTACCATTTCTCCGCTTGATGAACATAGTATGGTCAGCATGACTCTGCTTGTATCCAAATCTCAACATGGCTTTGAGAAACCTGTCAAACCATGCTTTGGGAGATTGCTTCAATCCATAGAGGGCCTTTCTTAACTTACACACCTTTCCTTCTGTTGCAAGAGAGGAAAAACCTGGTGGTATGTCCATGTACACTTCCTCCTCTAGGTCACCATGGAGGAATGCATTCTTCATATCAAACTGTTGAAAAGGCCAATCCAAAGTAGCAGCACAAGAAAGTATGGTCCGAACATAGTTCATCTTGGCCACAGGAGCAAATGTCTCCTCATAGTCAATGCCATAGGTTTGAGTGTAACCTTTAGCAACAAGCCTGACCTTATATCTCTCAACCATTCCATCTGCCTTGTGCTTTACAGTGAACACCCATTTACATCCCACTGGTTTCTTTTCATTTGAAAGTTTCTTTTCATTTGGAAGAGTCACTAATTCCCAGGTGCCATTCTTTTTCAAGGCTTTCATCTCCTCTACCATAGCTTCTTTCCACTCAGGTATTATGAGAGCTTCTTTCCAATCCTGTGGGATAGATATAAAAGAGAGAAAAGAGACAAAAGCACGATACGAAGGAGACAAACGGGAATATGAAACAAACTGAGAAATAGGATGTTGGGTACCAGTTCTAACACCTTTTCTATGAGCAATAGGAGCATCAAGATCATCAACAACAGTAGGGAAAGGACATTACCAGATGAGTCAGCTGAAGAGTCAGGAACTGAAATAGGTGAAGGAGATTGGCAAAGTGATACTGCACATGTAGGCTTGCCTTTTTTCTTTCAAGAAAAAGTTCGCAAATTTGGCCTATCCAGTCTTTCCTGAACATCATACTCCACTCTTTCTGCAGATAAAGGTTCTTTCTCCCCCCCACTATGACAAGGTAGAGGGTAAGACCACGACTCAGGAGTATAATATGTCAACATCTCTTCTTGGCTATCATTCTCCCCCTGAAGAGATGAAGTGGATAGAGGATAAAAGGATTCTATTTCCCAAAAGGTGACATCCATGGAAACATGTGTTTTACGAGAGCATGGGTCATAGCATTTATAACCCTCCTGAGTAGGAGAATGACCAAGAAAAATGCACTTACGGGCTTTAGGATCAAGCTTACCAACAGGGTGCTTAGGAGCATGGACGAAACACACACAACCAAAAACCTTGGGTGGAAGAGAGGAGACCCGAGAACAGCCAGGGAGAAACTTAAGAGGAGTTCGGAACTGAAGGACACTAGATGGCATGCGATTGATAAGAAAAGCTGCAGTAAGAATAGCTTCACCCCAAAAATGTTTAGGAACATTCATGGTAAACAAAAGTGAACGGGCTACCTCAGCAAAATGGCGATTCTTGCGTTTAGCAACTCCATTTTGTTGTGGAGTGCCAACACAAGAAGTCTGAAAAAGAATGCCAGAGTCATTCAGATGTGCTCGAAAAGTCCCATCAATATACTCAGTCCCATTGTCACTACGGAGCACTTTAATGTTAGCATCAAATTGAGTACGCACTATTTTTTAAAAAGATTGAAAGCATGAAAAAACGTCATTTTTTGCCTTAAGTAAATACACCCAAGTGACACGGGAATGACAATCAATAGAAGTAACAAACCAACAATAGCCTAAAAGAGAAGTAACGAGGGAGGGACCCCAAACATCAGAATGTATAACCATAAATGGAGATTCACTCCTTTGATTAACAGAAGCATAAAAAGAGCGTTTGTGTTTGGCAAGTTCACACGCTTCACAAAAAAACTAACTCCTAGTACAGTGCTTAACTAAACTAGGAAAAAGTTTTTCCAAAATCCAAAAGATGGGTGGCCTAATCTACAGTGCCACTGATGCAATAAAGGAAGTGTTGAGCCCACATCTGCTTCAAGAGCTTGGCCACATGACAGGTGGAATGACTGGATTAGGTGCAAGCTCCAAAACGTATAGTCCTCCATAAGCTTTACCACTGCCAATCATTCTCCCCGTATCCAGTTCCTGAAAGACAAAATGAGTAGGAAAAAATGTCACTGAGCAGTTTAAAGAATGAGTAAGACTACTAACTGAGAGAACGTTAGTGGAAAAACTTGGAACATGAAGAACTGAAGAAAGTGACATGGTTGAAGAATAATTTATAGAACCTTTCCTTGAAATCGAAGATAGCGATCCATCTGCTACTCTGACCTTATCCTTACCAGAACATGGAGAATAGGAGTCAAAGAAGGATGAACACCCTGTCATATGATCAGTAGCACCAGAATCTATTATCCAAGGAAGCGAAGATGAAGCAGTAAAGGCGCTAGCCTGAATACCTGTGTGGGCAAAGTGGGAAGAAGTAGTGGAAGTAGAAGCCGTGGTAGATGGAGAGTCAAGCCTGGTCATAAGACGCCTAAGAGTCTGTAACTCCCCCTGAGAAAGAGCACCACCATGAGAACTATCGGAGACTGAAGTTTGTGGCCAACCTCCACTAGGATCCGACAAGGTCTCCACAATAGACTCCGAAATATGTGCATGAGAACCTCGACCACCACCTTGACTACCACCTCAACTACCACCCCGTCCTCGAGAGGGATGCCCATGGAGCTTCCAGCAAAACTCCCGGGTATGTCGAGTCTTGTGACAATAGTCACACTGAAGCAAATCACGATCAACAGAATTGCTTTTATCCCCAACCTGATGCTAAATAGCCTTACCATCCCGTGGAGTGGGAATGGCAACCAGAGCCGAGCGGTCCGGAAGGGAAACAGGTACCATAGCAGTCCGTCTACTCTCCTCTTGCTGAACACAGGCATATGCCTCTCTTAAAGAGGGAAAAGGAACACGACCCCGGACCTGTACTCGAATAGGGTCATACTCCACATCAAGGCCCGCCAAGAAATCATAAAGACGGTCTTTTTCAACCATTTGCTGATATTCTGTGGCATCAACAGTACAAGCAGGGTGAAAACTCTTATAGTAATCAAGCACCTGCCACACTCCATTCAAATTTTCATAGTATCCGGCTAAAGACCTATGGTTTTGGTCCAACCCTCGAAGTCGCCTTCTTAACTCAAAAACCTGAGCATCATTACCCTTTTGAGAATAGGTTTGGGCCACAGAAGTCCACACCTTATGTGGAGTGTCAAGAAACAAGTAGTTATGACTGATGGTGGGTATCATGGAGTTGAACAACCATGTTAGGACTTGAGCATTTTGAGTAGTCCATATCACAAAATCTGAACTAGTAGCTGGTGGTGGTGGAATAGGCCCCGTGATGAATTTCAACAGACCATTGGCAGTGATGGCCAAGGTAAAACTCTGAGACCAAAGCAAATAGTTAGAACCATCCAACTTAATAGGGCAAATGTTTAATGGAGCATTATGTTGAGTCACATAATGACCCACCTCATCCTTACTGCCAGGAGTGTCTTTGGGTGCCTTAGTCATATCTCAAATGACGAAAAAGATACCAAACCTTACTAGCACGAAGCGGGTGCGCGAACGGGAGCGGGAGTGGGAGCTGGGGTGGGGGAGCGGATGACCATAGAAGTGTGGGAGCGCCGTCGGGAGCGTGTAGGAAAATTATTAAAATTATAATTTTTTCAATGTTTTTTATATAATTTTTTTAATGTTTTTATATAGTTAAATTTATTAAAAAAACCTATTATTTATTTATTTATTTAATTATATATTTATTTACATATATATAATATATTTTAAAACTTTTAGGGGTCAAATTGAAATTTTTTAAAACTTTAATGGGTAAAATTGAATTTTTTTTTAAACTTTCAAGGGTAAAATTGAATTTTTTAAAAACTTTTAGGGGTAAAATTGAAAAATTTTACAAACTTTCAGGGGTAAATTTATAATTACTCAAAAAATTAAGGTAAAAACTATAATTTAGCATATATTTATATACCCCTCCTCTTCCTTAGCCGACATTAGCAACGTGAAGCCCTAAATCTGATCTGGTATGTCGTCTCCTCCCTCGCTCTCTCTCTCTCTAATCTAGTATGTCGTCTTCCCCCCCCCCCCCCCCCCCCCTCTCTCTCTTTCTCTCTCGTTCCCATCTTCCTTTGGAGTGCGATCCCGTCTCATGGGTACGCGTTTACATGGCGTTTCTGAGCGAGAAATGCGGAATCGCGTTTCTCGGGGAGGAGCGTCGCCAAGTGAGGCATTTCCTGCAACTAAGTACCAGACTGCTAGAAAATCCTGTTAGTTTGGGTAAGAGAGAGAGAGAGAGAGAGAGAGAGAGAGAGAGAGAGAGAGAAAGAGAAAGAGAGAAGTGTATAGGGTGTTACAAACCCTAACACGTAATATTTTTATTTATATTATGAATGATCTCAATACAAGACTTAATTAGTCAATGTGGGACAAACTAATATAAGCTATTCTAACACACCCCCTCAAGCTAGAGAATAAATATCAAAAAGCCCCAGCTTGTCACATAACAACTCTAACCGTGGCTTGAACAATGATTTAGTAAACATATCCGCCAACTGAGCACTTCTAGACACATACGGAGTAGCTATCACACCACTAGTCAACTTCTCACGCTCTAGATGACAATCAACTTCAATATGCTTAGTCCTCTTGTGAAATACAGGATTGGACGCAATGTGAATAGCTGCTTGATTATCACAATACAACGGTATGGATAACTGAACACTGAACCCTATCTCCTCAAGAAATGATCACAACCATACAACCTCACATGTAGTGTGTGCCATTGCTCTATATTCTGCTTCTGCACTAGACTGAGCCACCACTATTTGCTACTTACTCTTCCAATTGACAAGATTTCCACCAAGAAAAACACTATCCAGTGGTGGACCTCCTATCAGATGCTCCTCCTGCCCAATCAGAATCAGTGAACGCCTCAACGCGTAAGTGTCAACTGGCTCGATATAGCAAACCCCGTCCTGGGTGTAGCTTAAGATACTTCACAATTCTGAGGACAGCCTCCCAATGTGGATGACGAGGAGCGGACATAAACTGACTCACCAAGCTAACTGCAAACGAGACATCTGGTCGTGTAATCATGAGATAGTTCAACTTACCAACCAACCGGTGATACTGATCAGGATTGTGAAGCAGCTCCCCCTGGTCCACACACAGTTTGACATTGGGATCCATAGGCGTCTCAACAGGCCTAGCTCCCAACAAACCCGTATCCTCAAGGATATCCAGTACATACTTCCTTTGTGATAAGCTAATACCTTCTTTGGACTAGGCCACTTCGATACCTAAAAAATATCGAAGTTTCCCTAGATCCTTAGTATGAAATTGCTGATGTAAGAAGGCCTTTAGCTCATCAATACCTCACGGGTCATCACCGGTAATGATAATGTCATCCACATATACAATCAATAATACTTTCCCTCGACCAGATGTGAGGGAAAACACAGAATGGTCAGTCTGACTATGATGCATGCCAAATCTCACAACTGCATCACTAAACTTGCCAAACCAGGCCCTAGGAGATTGCTTGAGGCCATAAAGAGCTTTATGAAGCCGACACACCTGATTATGCTCCCCTTGAGCAACAAGCCCAGGTGGTTGCTCCATGTAGACTTCCTCCTGAAGATCACTATGGAGAAATGCATTCTTGACGTCAAGTTGAAACAATGGCCAACCAAGATTCGCAGCTAGAGAAATTAGAACTCGAACAGAACCAAGTTTAGCAACAGGAGAGAACATCTCCGAATAATCAACACCATAAGTTTGAGTGTAGCCTTTGGCAACAAGACGAGCCTTATAGTGCTCAACAGTGCCATCAGGAAGATACTTGACAGTGAATACCCAACGACAGCCAACAGTTGTCTTACCAAAAGGAAGAGGAACCAGTTCCCAAGTACCATTATGATGAAGTGCAAACATCTCATCCTCTATAGCTGTCCGCCACTCAGATACAGATAAGGCCTCCTGAACAGACTTAGGAACAAAAACAGAAGAAACCGAGGTAGTAAAAGCTCGAAAGGACGGTGACAAATGATCATAGGAAACAAAATGAGCAATAGGATGGAGAGTGCAGGACCGAACACCTTTACGGTGGGCAATAAGAAGATCAAGATTGTTTGGATCCCGCAATGGAGAAGAAGATGGTGTGGTGGGTGAAGGCGGTGTTGCTAGCTGAGATGGCTCTAGCTGAGGCGGTGTTGACTGAAATACAACTGGTGGATTTTTAGGACGACGATGATATACCTGCAAAGGTTTTGGTGGAGGAACGGTACTAGATGGGACAGCTAGAGGATACACAGACTCATATGCAGGCAAATCATTAGTGGTGGCAGACTCCGAATAAAAAGGAAGGGACTCATTAAATGTGACATCAGCACAGACAAAATGACGACGTAAAGATGGGGAGTAACATTTATACCCTTTCTGAGTGCGAGAGTAACCAAGAAAAATGCACTTAACGGACCGCGGGTCCAATTTACTCTGGTCGGGATCAAGAGCATGAACATAACATGTACACCCTGTTATTTTTATGAGAGAGAGAGAGAGAGAGAGAGACAAGTGTATAGGGTATTAACCAACCCTAACACAAGAGTACTTTATTTATATTACCGTGAGAGTGTTACATTACTTAACTTGGCCGATGTGGGACAAACACTAACTATTCTAACACTCCCCCTCAAGCTGGAGAATAAATATCGCAAAATCCCAGCTTGTTACATAAAAACTCGAAACGTGGTTTAAACAATGACTTAGTAAAAATATCTGCAATCTGAGCTCCCGTGGATACAAAAGGTGTAGCCAAAATACCGCTGTCAATCTTCTCTCGAACGATATGACAATCTACCTCAATATGTTTGGTTCTTTCATGAAACACCGGGTTTGAGGCAATATGTATCGCTACCTGATTATCACAATACATAGGAATGGGTAACTGCACTTGAAATCCAAGCTCCTCAAGAAAGGATCTCAACCAAACAACCTCACATGTAGTATGAGCCATAGCACGGTACTCTGCCTCTGCACTAGACCTTGCAACAACGGTTTGCTTCTTACTCTTCCAGGTAACTAGGTTGCCACCAACAAAAGTACAATAACCAGTTGTTGAACGTCTATCAGAAGGTGACCCTGCCCAATCTGCATCAGTAAATGCCTCAACACGTAAATGACCATTAGAACAATAAAATAAGCCACGTCTAGGGTGAGCCTTAAGATACTTCACAATGCGAATGCAAGCCTCCCAATGTGGAAGACGAGGAGCAGACATAAACTGACTCACCATACTAACAGCAAATGAGATATCAGGACGAGTATTGGTAAGATAAATCAATTTACCAACTAAGCGACGATACTGATCTGGATGAGGAAATACCTCCCCCTGATCAATGCAAAGTTTGACATTAGGATCCATTGGAGTCTCCACAGGTTTAGCTCCCAATAAACCTGTCTCTTCTAGAATATCCAACACATATTTTCTTTGCGACAAACTAATCCCATCCTTGGATCTTGCCACCTCAATACCCAAGAAATATCGTAGCTTACCCAAATCTTTAGTGTGGAATTGACTGTGTAAGAATTGTTTCAACTCATCAATCCCTCTCTGATCATCTCCAGTAATAATAATGTCAAAGGACAAAGAAAAGAATTGCTGATGGAGATCATATGTGCGCCGAAGATTATTGACACCGGAATACATCCTGGCAACCCGATCCCATACTTGTTTGATAGTATCAAGGTAAAACAGAGGACCACTAATATGAGGTTCCATAACATTTCATAACTCAACACGAATATGATGGAGGTATCCTCTTTCTTGGGAGGATCATCTGTCAAATAATGAAACTTTCGCTCACCCATATAATAAACCTTGACAGCACGAGACCAAAGAGCATAATTGTTGAAATTCAAAATAATGGAGGTAATGAAATCCTTCTCACGACGTCGGGAAGAGCTAGAAGAACCAATAATAATAGAACCAAAACTAGAACCAAAACCAGAACCAGACTTCTCCTCAATCATTTAAAAAACCAATCAACTGATCAACCACCAACACCTGAACCAACCACTACTCTGTCAAACACCAACAAATAAACTGGAAGTAATCTAATCTACCAACTAATAACGACGACCAATAATACTACTGAACCACAGATCAACCATGAATCTGTCACTGCCCAGTGCAACCAAGACGAACTATCCAACAAACCAGAGTACCACAGATCAACACATTAACTAAACCAGCCATGTTCAGGTAAACTGTAGACCCACAGAGCAGCAACAGATCTGTAATCAATCGGTTAGCACTGAGTTACCTCATCAAATGAATATACCACACAATAATCACTTGTGAAGACGTAGAAAGAGTCGATTGAAGCTTCTGAGAAAGAGATTGAGGCCTGTCAGATTCGAAAGTGAGAAAACAAGTTCGAAATCTACTGTGGAGGCCTCGAAATCAACCGAACAGGTTAGTAATCCACTGTTTTAATTCTAAACAACTTGAAATCAACCGAATAGATTTGTGGGTTTAGAGGGTTAATTCCAATTGGGTTAAGTTTTCGAGGGATTTCGAACAGATTCAGAGAGGGGTTTTGAATTTTTCGAGTGTGTAGGGGGTTTTGATAGTCGAATTGACTGGCTGATGGGTTTCAATGATGGGTTTTGATGGATGATGGTTAGTCGATGATGGTGATAGGATGGATTTCGGGTTTTGGTTATGATGGGTGGTCGATTGGTAACTGATTTGGGTCTGGGTAGGAAAACTCGTTTAGGGTTGAGGATTAGGGTCACGGGAGTTTAGGATTAGGGTTAATGTATCGCTCTGATACCATGTTAGTTTGGGTGAGAGAGAGAGAGAGAGAGAGAGAGAGAGAGAGAGAGAGAGAGAGAGAGAAGTGTATAGGGTGTTAACAAACCCTAACACGTAATATTCTTATTTATATTATGAGTGATCTCAGTACAAGACTTAATTAGTCAATGTGAGACAAACTAATATAAGCTATTCTAACAAATCCCAAGGAAATAGTGAAATAACTGGAGACCTCCGGTAATCCGCAAAAAATCAATTGGAAAAGTATAATGTGACCTCAAATGATCAAGTCTAGTCAGTACGAAGACACCCAGTCCATTTTCTGAAACAACCGAAGGATTTCCAAGCAATACAGAGCAAAACAAAGGTAACTGTGACCTAAAAGGACTCATCGAAGGTTGTACAGGGGTCACCGGAGGTTAAGGAGGCTCGTCGGACAATGTACAATGGTCGCCGAAGCAAAATAGAGCTAATCGTGACCTAAAAAGACCTACCAGAGGTCATATAGTGGTCGCCGGAGGTCGTACAGTGGTCGCCGGAGGTTGGCGAGGCTCGTTGGACCTCGTACAGTGGTCGCAGGAGATAACCTAACAGTTGATAGCAATACCCAGCAGATTACGAGCACACACAATGATTATCTACAGAGATCGATCAACGTAGTGCATCGTGGGAAGTCGTGGGTAGTCGTACATCGTGGGTAAGGTCTGGTCCCTCAAGCATCGACTATGGAGGTCGATTACCAGACAAAGTCATAGCTGTTCCTCCTCTACAAGGCCAGATCCATCAGGAACAAAGCTCTGATACCATGTGAAGTTATGGAGGAAGAAAATCAACGTGAAAGATATGAGGTGTTAGGGCTCCCTCTTCTCATTTCACTGTATATAATATATATGGACAAAGGTACATGTACAAGAATACCCCTAGGAAGAAATAAAACTAACAAATAAACCCCTAACTTAACACTTTGGTTTATGTGTGGCAATTTGGGAACAAAATGTGAGCCAACCTCAAATTAGAGTACACACCAATTTGTGCTCTCCATTTATAAATAGAATATAGAGATTCCTCAAAAGCTATGTTACATGAACTCAGGTGTGAGTATTGGGTGCTGATGGGAGTCCAAGCGTCGGACCTTCCTAAACTTAAATCTTAAGATATTGGAATACGTGTCCCTTAATTGGGAATGGGTATGGGGACACATCGTGAACACTAATTTGTAGTGTATATTCCTTAAATTTCCTTGATTATTTATCAAAAATTATATTAAAAAATGTATTTAAAGAAGGAGGGGGCAAGAAAAATATGTTTTTGCTATTTCATGCCCATGTGAAAGACTAGAAATATCAAATATCGCTTTTCTAGCAAAATTTGATATTCTTTTTCTTTAAATATCATGACAATAGAGAATCCGAGTGTCCAAAATGGATACGCTTGTTGGACACATCGACGTGGGTACTTCAGCCAAAATGAAGAATCCATGTAATGAAGCTCAAAAATAGTCCGGCTTGCAAATGGGCTCTTATAGTGTTAAAATTTATTCTACATGGGTAATTTGGGTATGGGGGAAGGGAGACTAGTTATGGACATGATTGGACGTGGCCATAAATAGTCTGGATGCGTGCCTATCAAACACTAGATTAGCTAGTCCAGGCAAATAGTCTATTGACTCTATTCAACCAAATAATCCAGCTACCAAATGGGCTCTAAGTTAGTAGTCTTAGTCTTATCTTTTTAAAAGTTAAATTGGGCACTTTTACAACGTTTGTGCTCTGAGCTTCAGTGGCTCCGCCGCCAATAAGGAAATATAAATGAAAAAACTCGCTAGAATCATGGGTGCAATTGGTACTAGATCCTGAAAGAGCAACCAATTTATGTACATCATAAACATGTATTGAACTCATATTTCAAGTGTCACCAACCTTCAACTGGGGCCCAAGCAAGTCCTCGTATAGGAACTGTATCTGCACTGAAGCAAAGCAAAGGTCTTGTATCTGCAATTTACAAAAGTTTAGAACAGTGTTCAACTTTTAATTTCATGATAAGAGTAAGAGCAAAACATTGAGCATAAAGACCTCTTTTCCCCAAAGAGAGAAACTTCTACTGTGCTATGTTTCTTTTCTAGAGTTTGGAGTTGAAGACAGGTTAGCTCAATAAAAAACCAGATTTTATGCACAAAGTATATAAACACAAGGAAGAAGTCACAAAACAAAATTGACTGCAAAAAAAAGAATTAGATAGAGGCAACATAATGGTTGGATTTGCTTATACAGAAGTTCTAAACCTATAAACTACATAGAAAGTAAATATTCAACGGAATAAGATCAATAATTCCATAATCTTGAGCTGCTCTTCTAACGAGTAATCACATCAAACAAAGCATGGTTGAGTCACCATCCAAAGCATCATATCATGTCATTCCATTGCATCTCCTACATGGTCCTTGCGAAATAGGCGGAACAACTATCCCAATGCCAAAAATATTCACGATGTTCATTAGCTTTTCAATGGCCTCCTCACCCCCCACACACATATATATATATATATATATATATATATATATATATATATATATATATATATATATATATATATATATATATATATAAACTACATGGGAACTCATAATTTCCTTTACAAAAGGAAAAAATAAGCAAAACAGCGATCTTGTTCAATCATATGTCACCATATAACAAATATCTGTTTGCGATACATTATGCCAATGCCAATGTCACAATAGAGCCAGAGTAATGCTGCACCAAGGGTTGGCTAGAGAATTTACTGTACAAAGGCATATTAATTTTAAATCATCAATTTTCTGAGTTAGAAAGATGTGGAGAAGAAGTAAAAGTTGGTTAACTTGAAATCAAGAGGATCTGTCTTTATGGATTTTTCTTTCTCATTTTCGTGCATACTTTTGTTGGGTGGGCAAAGGGAGGATTGAGATTTGAAACAAAAGATGGTCAATAAGGGGAAAATCAAATGAATTAACTAAAAAATACCGTCTGGATGACATGAAATTTTGCAAATATTATCTATTTTGTCTTATGTAGTTACTTGAGCCATAAGTTAATGCAAAAACTATTGTTGGTCAAATAGAGCCTATCAACTTCACAAGCCTAAGGGAGGTTGCTACACTGGTTGACCCAGCGGGTCGGGAGCCCCCATGGTCACACCCAAAGGGGATAGCGTAGGGTTGCTACACTGATTGCCCCCTCCCATCTTTTTTTCAGTTCAAAAAAAATAAAAATAAAAATAAAAAACAAAGAGTCAAAGCCCATAGACCCTCCATGCAAGAAGATACTATTTCATTCAAAGAGCAGTGCCCAATTGCCAATGACGTGGCTTGGGTTCCTATTTTGAGGGCAGTCCAGTCTACTTTAGGTTGTTGTTTATGTTTATTATATAATAGGAGACGGGTACTAGGGATGTTTACTTTGCTCAGATGGGACTCTTGAATGGGTCAACGGTAATACTACAGTCAAGTTATGTTTTATGGCTCTTTTAAACAGCTTGAAATAGGCTAAGAATTTTATAAACTAGTTGTAGTGGGCCAGAAGGTGGGTCCCCAATCTAAGCCAGCCAAATGGGCCCAAGAATAGACCAACACAACGGCCAATGACACGGAGGGCCTGTTGGGCCACTCCACCCATAACCGTACAGAAAAAAGGAAGCGTCAGGTTGGGTCACATTTGTAAATTGCATGGAGGCAGAGACACGTCAGTACGGATTGATTCAGTCTGGCCATGTGACACATGATGGGTCTTGCCACTTGGCGCGGTCATGCATGATGCATCTTAGGACGGTATGTTGTGCAATAATCATAGGTCTGGCCACGTGACGCCGAGACAATTGGGCCACGTGGCGGGGTCCCTTGCCTTACGGCAGCATGGTACTTAGCGAGCACGGTGCCATTTTGATAGGACCACGTGGCGCGGCAGAGCACGTCGCTTATACTCATCCCATGATCTAGGTGATCTTCATGCAAGAAGGTGGGTGTCCGTGACGTCACCTCAGCACGAGAGGGCACGCAAACCACCTTGGCCCCCAAGTTAAGGCACTCTTATAAATACCAGAGCGATAAACCCTAAGAGGTATGCCGTCCTTTCTCACTTCGCTCTGTACTCCCTTTCTCTCCCTCAGGGAGTGACTTAGCCATTGGAATGCTTACCGGTGGTCATCAGCTGGCTAGGCACTAACATGGTTTCTTCCTTTTGTAGAGCTAGGTCTAGAAGTGGGGCTTGGTCCAGATTCAACTCGAGAGATCCATAGGATAGGGAGATCCGACCGAAGAGTGAACACCACTCCACAATAGTCCAAGTCCACAGTTTCCTAATTTAAAGTCTATTCCTACTAAATCTAGTATTAACTAATAGATAACAACTGCTATATGTGAGCCTGCAATCTTTCTTTTCATCGAAGAACTGAATTTTAGATAGTTATGCCCATTTTCATGTGATTGTTCTTATCCCTTGTGAGGGTAAGCCCTTTCACATCTTCTCTCTTTCCTTCTTCCCCATCTTCTCTGTGCAAAAGGTCAAGATTAAGCTTTTTTGGCATGTAGGATCCTGCAATCTGTTCCCAACTTCAGATTATGATTTCTTGAATCCCTAAAATTCCTCACTGACAGCATTTGCAACAGTTTAGATATGTTCTAAATTCTAATTAAAATGCAATGACTCAACATGGACTAAATGGAGTTTTACATTTTAGCAAAAGTATAGGACAACAATCTAACTAAGAAACAGAATGAAATAGAGGAAATCAATGAAATAAATAAGGAATCCTTCTCAGAAAAGGCTGAACAAAGAAAAAGTGACCGAAGACAAATATACTACCATGGAACCAATCAACATACCTGGGTTCCTGACATAGCTTGTTCCCAATTTGTAAGCCATTCTGCATCAGTAAGAAAACCAAACTATCAAAGGACGTGAAAATGGTACACGTTTCACATACAACAATTTTGAGGAACCTTATAGATAGAGCATAAACAAAAATCTGCGAATGTTCAAATAATTCGCTTCGTTGTCATGTACCTTAGGAACAATTGCAGCTAAAAATTGAGGTGAAGCTATCCCACCAGTGAGGTCTTTTCCCTAAGGACTACTTACACTTTCTCGAGAAAATCAAATTGCTCTTGGTGGGTAAGTGACGTGCCTCCATTCTCTGTATTCACAGGTCTAATTTGAGCAAGAGCGTAACAAGAATAAACAGTGCGAAAAGATTTAAAAAAGTTGCAAGTCTAAACACAATCATGAAAAGCATAACCACCTTACCAGTACATTGAACACCAGAGGAAAGGAAAGTAAACGACAAGCGATTATTAATATACATATATATACACGCACAAATCATAATATTTATAGAGATACATACACACACACTACAGTGAACATAAGTACTGAAATTCAGAAAGAATCATCCAACCATCACAAGATGTTTTCCACAAGCCTAAGTGGGATTTATAGCACCATTAGTTTCCTAGTATCATGACTTATGAACTTAGCCAATCAGCTAATAAGCAACTTGTATCAGCAAGCTGACACATGAAAACTTCTAGCTTTTATGACTGTCTCCACCACAAGTCAATATTTTCCACGAGATGCCCATGACATGTCCAAGCATGTCCTATTATCTTTTGAACTACCAGATCTGAACACACTTTGGATACTTGTTTGACACATGTGCCTCTGCTTCAACACACATTAAAAACACTACATGTTTTAAGGAAAATAACCTGAGATCCAACCATAAGAAAAATATTTGTAAATATAAACCTCCTTATTTATCTTTAATCCAAGATTCATCCGACATCGCATCAACATATAAGATCATATTCAGTGCGTGTCCTCCACGATTCATCTTGCATTTTCTGTACCCTGTCGCATGCCATGAACGTTCTTCATAGTCACCTAGTGAATTGGTTTGCATAAGCTTATGGAAAGTCATGCGGAATTGTTTAGTGCACTAGTTCAATGAGCAAACTGAGCCGGAGTTATTGGTATCTGGAATGTTGATCACAACGAGGGATAGGAACAGGAACGTGGTATGCAACATGCCATAAATTGTGGTACAATAGGGAAAGGCTTCTATGCTATAAGGTACTTATTCCAATGCATAACATTCAATAAAAATGCATTTTATTTGTCTAATTATTCCAGCAAAGCACATTTCTATTCGCCTTATTATCAAATTATCTTATATTTTGTCTTACTGAAGCTCTAACCTCACTAGATTTTTATCGAAAAAACTTTGCAGCCATTTTGGATCACTGAATTCACGGTTGTGGAACATAGCTATAGTGTTGTACCACATTTCATAGCCTATTCCATTTTCAAATTTCGCTAGGGGATAATATTTTTCTGTTAACACAAATATGTATAGTTTATAAACTCAATTTCGGCAGCATTGTTGAGAAACTCAATCTGAGCCAACAAACCACAATGAGTGTACACTCGAACAAGTTTATCTTTACTGCACTCAAAATTGATCTAACATCTACAGAGATCTATGTTCGACCATGGTAAGTTGAACAGTGCCTTTCTTATTCACATACCCAACCACTTAACCATCATTATTGGTCGAGAAATTTACCTATGTTAAACTTCAATGATTGATGCCACCAATAACCACAGATCATCAAACAACAATTAATTGAATAAATATCCCATGGGGCAACATCGGGATATAGTTTTAACAAAATCCTAAAAAACTCCTTAGAAATCGATGACACTTCCAAGATGTTCTGTGCATTTACCTTACAAAAGTGATTAAGGACAATAAGCGCTCGATCTCATTTTCATCCAAATCATCACACTTTGCCTGTCCACAAAGCTCGCATATTTCATCTACAGCTCTCAAGTAATTCTCAGCAGAATAATCAAACGCTGAAACTGTAATTTCTGGAGGAGCATCATCCCTCTGGCCCTCTTCATAACCTAACAAACTCTCCTGATCTATCACAACTGATTGTGCCTTATTATTTCGTCTTTCACCAGTTTTCTTCTTTGCTGCACTCACTTTTCACATTCTTCTTGCCACGTCTTTTACTAACCATCTGCGCAATTGTAGCATCCAAGTCCAGCTCAACCACTCCTTCCATGTTCCCGCCAAGTCACACCACAATAACCTCATCAATTCCCAAAATCATGCTACTCCTGTAATGCATGAAATGCATATGTACACATTCATATGCATACATGCTATGTAATGCGCACACAATACAGGTATCCTAGAAAATGGGGGACATAGACACGGATGGGGGCACAGCAAACAAAATTATTATTTTCACTCGTACATTGTAAACATTGCACACTAATAGTGAGTTTCCAATACGGTTAATTTGACAACTTGTAGTTAAAAAATACCGAAAATACCAAAAATGCCATAGCGGAAACTCAGCCTAAGTTACTAACCACGTTTATGAGATGATTTGGGACAGAGTGAATGTGCCGACCTTGAAGACACGCACACACACACACACACATAAACACACTATCCTTGTGGATATTTCTTCACATGATAAGGTTGTTCTGTTCATTAAAGCAGGAAAATGTATGTTCTATACTGCTCTAAAAAATATTGAATATACATCAACCTTGAACATGCACAGAGAGATTTCAAGAAGGGAAAAAATTGGTCTGTTCTATAAGGACTGTTCTTGTTCCCATGACTTACTAGAGGATGTGCACCAGTTACTAACCAAAAATGCTAGTAAACAGTGCATGTGTTTCATTTTGGCCACCCATCTCTCTTTCAACACTCAAATGCTATCTATGTTACCTATCATCTATTAAGACATGTATACTTTCTCTGCCTTTTTCTTTTTCATTTCCTTTTCTCAACTCTGTTACTTAAGACTTTTCAATAGTTTTAAAAATAGTTTTCGAGTGGTCCTCAGAAAACAAAATTAGCTGAGTCAGATAATTGTAAGTTATTGATCCAATCTTCTAACTTTTCTTCAAAACTCATTCAACTGAAGAACTATAGCTTGGCTTATGTTAGCGATCTAGAAACGAGGCTGTAGGAGTCTGTGTTCTTGCAGTTCGGCTATCTATTATGGCAAAAATGATAGAATAACATGCCTCTACACTTGCTCTTATAGCAAGTACAACAGCGATTGGATATACCAACTAGTGAACAATGTACATTTTTCATTTTAACTAGTGATATTTCTTCCCACACTCCCAACAATCCTAGCTATTGAACCTCTCATTCACTACAATAATTACATCTTTCTTCCTCTTTCCTTCTCACTTTTTCGCTACCAATAGTCATATTTTCTGTTCAGATACAATGACACTCCTTGACTATGAAGCACGGGCCGGGTACAGGTACTGGTACGGGTACGGCTGGGTAGGGCAGAAAACATACCAGGTACGTTTGAGTATTTTGGGTACGGGATGGGTACTTCGTCAGTACGCCAATGGTTACTTTGGCAAGAGGAGAGAGAGAGAGAGAGACGAACCTGGTCAGAGAATAATCGAAAAAAGCGAGAGATGGAGATGGACCTCGACCAGATTAGGTCGTCAATGCAGCAGAGAGCTGATGTTTGTTTTGTTAGGGTTAATGCCATCTAATTTTGGTTTGGGCCCTAGGAACAAAAAAAAAGAGTGCGATACTCTACCTTGGCTATTTGTATGCGAAATCATACACAACCACTGACATTACCATGCCTTGAGCACGTCCATACTTTTTCCCTTGTTTCAAAAACAAAAATTTAAACAATTGAAGCAAAAAAAAGCCCTGACTAAAGCACAAATCTGTAGTTTTGAAGATCAATATGAAAGCAAAATCAAGTCCTAATTAAGCCGAATGAAAGCCATAGTTTCGTTGTTGTATGACTAGAATAAAGCCAAACAAACACAGAAGTCTGTGAGAGAAAAACGAAAGTTTCGTACCTAATTTAGATTTCGATTTCGATTTCAGCGTTTGCTCTTGTTTTCGGAGAAGGAGAGAGCTTGAGGGTGAATGCTGAAAGAGATGGTATTCTGTAACTGAATATACGCGGGGGAGAAGATTAGGCGGAAGAGAGGGAGTTTGGTAAGACCAGAAGCACTGGTGCACGGCAGCAATTGAAGACGTGCTCAAAAAACACGTCTTCAGAAGGTGCGTCTTCTAAACGCGCTTTAAAAAGATGCATTTGTGCATTTGCTAAACACGCTTTCAAACCAAATTAGGAACTTAATTTTTGGGTTAATCCGTCTTAAACTACGCTAAAAGAAAAAGCGTAATTGGCAACCACGTTTTCACGTAATTCAAGAGTAAAGTTAAAAAAGTCCCGTTCTATTTAATAAATTAATAAAAAAATCACAAATCGGTTAATCAATCATTGGAAAAGAGGGACACTAATAGTAGGGCATAATTTTTGAGACACCCCTCAAACTATCACTCTATGTCAGTTAATACCCAACATCTTGAAAACTAGTAATCAAATTGCCTGTAAAGGATTTGACAAGTGATTTCATGAGCCGTGTCGTGCCCTAATATGAGAGTAGGACCGAATCTATGGGAACAAGAGCGTTTGTAAATATCAAAAGATTTGACTTAGTGATATTTCACATGTTTTTTCCAAGGTGCTCAAATGCTCCGAGCCCAAGTCACAACAGTATTTCGTGTATTTTTTCCCTAACTCGAACCCCTATGATTGTGTACAGGGATTGTTCTGATACCCTATAACACCTCACTAACCCAGTAACTTTTGGAGTATAACCACGTGGTTCATAATACTTAAACGCAAGTTACTAGTAGCAGTAGTAGTTAACAAAGTTTCTTATAGACTCTGGATCACCATGTAAACTTCCGAAACGAGTCGGGTACCACACTAACTATGATATAAGTAGGCACAACACTCAACCATCACTAGCTTGACCCTGGAATTAAAACACTCATCGTTACCCAATTGTTGAAATTAAAACTCTGAGCATTGTAATTAAAAAGCTTATCATGCGCAGTTTATTATTCTAAAAGAGTGTTGCGCTTGAAAAGATAATTGAAGGAAAGACTAATAATGATCAGCAAGTGGAGCCACTTGCGAGCAATGTATACTTAAAAATTTGTTGGTTGAGTTTGATTACAAATATTTAAGTACATGAAAAATATTATGACGGATGATTCAAATTACATGCGTACTAAACATTTATTGATTTTGAGTCGATGTAGTACCTACAAATTCATAAATTTCAAAAAAGTTTCAATGATTTTGATTATGAGTGGCATATTTGGAGGTTGACATTGTTTTCAAAATTAGAAGTTATGTGGCTTCGAATTGAAAACTGTACAATTAACGGGGAAATCTGAGACCACCATCATATACTAAGGTTTTCTTTGTAATCCTCGTCACTTATGTCCAAAATTACTGCAGTTGTATTTGGTTAGATAGTTTAGTTTAGTTTTGATGATGTCATAAAGTGTAATGAGTGGAGAGAGATAGAGAGAGAAATGAGGGAAATGATGATGTCATCAAAACTAAAATTAAAACTAAACTGTGAAACGAACAGGGCCGCGTGATTAGAACCAGCCCAGAATTGGGCTCATTAACTGATTTGCGCAAGGGAGTGGAGTGCAGTTGGTGCCTCCCTTATACTCCCATCACATGGGTAGGGTTCGATTCCCGTAAGCACCCATCCCTCTCCCAAAGTCTCCTAGGATAGAGTAGATTAGGATTAACGAATGACCAAAAAAAAAAAAATTGATTTGCATTTTTTTAAAACTTTTATTAAATAAAAAGTGTGTTTTCGAACTTTAATCCCATACCACGTGAAAACGTGTTTGCTGAACACGTTTTCTAGAAAAAAATTCTTAGTTACACGTTTTCACAGTGGATTAAGATTAGCAGTTGGAAAAATTAACGGCCTGAAAGTGTGTTTGCTAAAACGACTTCTAAAAGCATGGTTAGCAAACACGCCTTTAGAAGGCATGTTCTGGAACCCCGTTTTCTCCTAACACGACTTCAGCTACTCTACCGACTGGTCTTTTAGCGTACAGGCTTCCCTCTTTTCCACTTCTTCTTCGGCATAGTTTTCCAAAAGATTTTAGCAACTCAGTTGCTAAAATCAATCATGATTTTAGCAAATGAGTTCAGAAAGTGCTAAAATCATGGTATTCGAGGAGTACTTTAGAAGGCATGCTAAAATCATGATTTTTTGAATTTTTCACACCGATTAAAGTACTCAAGGAGTACTTTAATTTGGTGCCAAAAAAATCGGAAAAGATGCACAGAACCACTTCTTTTTTAATTTCAAAAAATTAATTTTAGTATATGCTAAATTGATTTGTTAAAATCATGGTTGATTTTAGCAAATGAATTGCTTAAAATCTTTTAGAAAACTATGCCGCCTCTTGAGCCAGGTACCCCTCTCTATCTCTCTCCATCTGTTTACTGTTTTTTTATGCATAATTTGATTGTTTGGATATGATATGTTTGGAGCGTAGTAAGTAATCACTCCTTGAAAGAGAATTGGGATGTCCGATTCACATTCCAGGATTGATTCATTTTCACTAAGATGCACTACTACCATTTCTGTTGGGCGGGCCTGAAGCAGTTGTTTTCTAGGTTTCCATTCAGGGCCGGCCCTGTTAAGGAGTGTCAAAGAAAGATCCAAGTAGAGATTCTGAAAAACTTTGCTAACCAATGCCAATGGATCATGCTGAGTTAAATATGGAGCAGGTAATGCTACATATTCACTCTCAAGTGCTTCTTCATTTTTCAATGTATAAAATCCATCTTAATTATGTCATCATCTACATTCAGGAAGTCGTATTGCATGATTTGCAAGAAAATTGTACGATTTGGAAAGGGAATCACCATGTAGTTTAAAGTTCCCTTCTGGGGCATTTCTCAAATACCAATGCCCAGTCTATTTGGACACGCATATAGCTATACATGGTTTTCTTTTTTCCTCTTATTAATTTTGGATATGGTTCTTTTTTTGCCTCATTTGAGTTTTGCATCAGTTTATCTTGCACTTTCTGGATTAGAACTTGTGGGGACCATTTTCTAACCTCTCTTTGGCTGTCGAGGAAACTTTATAAAATTCAGCGGCTTCTGCTTTCTAAAGAATTAGATCACGGATGATATTCAGCGGCTTCTGCTTTCTTGAAGGGAATTCTGAAACAAGGGAGCTATCTATAGAAGTCAAGTTCACAACAAGAAAAGGCGAAAGTGCTAAACGAAATTACAAATCGAGAGCATTTTTATTCTTTTTTTTTTTAATCTTCCTTCTTTCTGAATTTTTCTATTAATGATTGAACCAGAAATCAGAAAAATTATCAATAGCGAATTTCAGGATCCTAAATATGATCAGTTTAGAAAATGGTATTTTAAAAGGTTTAATCAAACCCAGTTGCTTAATTATAAAACTGAAATTTTATTGCACACTGGAGAGGGTTTTTTACAGGGGAGATAGAGAGAGAGAAAGAGAAGTCTGCCTAATGCTTACAAACAAAGTCCCTTTTATAGGGATAAAACAAGGCTGTAGAAGATAAACATAACTTCTACTGTTTTATCTAATATTTACTGTACAAGATAATATCAGATAAGATAACGTCGGGTACTGCTTTTGGGCCCCATCGACACGTCTGATCTTATCTTCAAATCTGGAAACGTCATGGGTGACGTAAAATCGAACCAAATTATTGGAAAAGGCGAAAGTGCTAAACGAAATTACAAATCGAGAGCATTTTTATTCTTCTTCTTTTTTTTTTTAATCTTCATTCTTTCTGAACAAAATTCTGTTTTTGCATTCTTAAGTAGTCCTCAACTATTTTTTTTTATTTTTTATTTTTTTAAATGGAAGGTAATTCCATGTATGTTGTAACTTCATCATTGGTCCGGTTATTTTGTGGTGTGCACTTTTGCCAAAGTAACAAATGGAGTATTAATTGTGAAACAAGCTTAATGACTATCCAAAGCATCTTGGAGATTGTGGGTTACTGTTTATTTCACGAAAAGTTAAGGCTTACTGCAAATGCATGGCATAAATGGCTGTTAGCGAAATTGTAATTTCTGTTAGCTAAATTTGTTATTAACTATCTAAAGCCCTTTTTTTTTTAAAAAATGTCTCTTAGCTAAATTTGTTTATTTGTTTTCTACTTATATGTAATTACAGGAGACTGGCATCATCTATTTGACTAGTTTATTTTGTACTCAAGGTTCTGAAGAGGGATATCCCATGGGAAACATAAACGAGGACTAAGTTGATCACAGGAACTGGTCTTCAGCTGTTGAGGCATTACGATAACAGATCAGAAAGTAAACGAGCAGTGTTGCTGGATGATGTAATGCTTTATTTTTATTTTGTCCCTAGTTCTTAAGATGAATATTACAATTGTCATTACTTCTTGCACCGTCTCTTCAAATAAACCTATTGTAAGATGGGTTTATTTTCTTGCCTATCTCTTTTTCAATTATCATTTAAGTTGAAAGTTTTCAGGAAATGATCTCCCTCGTCATTTTTACTTGTCAAGTGTCGTTCAGCATTCTTGTGGCTTAAGCTCGAGTAGGAAATATGATGTGAAACTATCTTGTTACATGCTAGAAGTTCATCACTGGTTTGTTTTCTTTATAAGTACCACTACATTCTTGTGGCTTAAGCTCGAGTAGGAAATAGGATGTGTAATGTGGAACCCTCTTCCCTTTGGTTGATCCTCCTGGTGATGGTGGACGACGGAGATGGTATAAACTCTCAGGTGGAACTTTAGGCCTGCACACTGAGCAAACCGTTAGCACCAGACCGGACCGTTGAGTCCGGAATGGTACTCCGACGGTCTAGTAAGTAGAAGAAGATGAAGTACTGTAGATCTAGGGTTTTTAGAGAGTATTGCGTACCTCTTGGAGATAATGAAGTGTTCCTTTTATAGGTGAGCCTTGGCTTGGCCTCCAAGCACAACTGTGCTCGTCACGAGACTTAACCGCTCGGCTGACGTCACGATGACGGGTTCGAAAGAATATTCTGAAGGCACATGCCTCCAGTGAAAACGTGACACGTGTCGTAACCGTTCGGATGACGTCATTTGTCATGATCACGGTTTGTTACAGGCACATGCAGCATTAACTGCTCTGCTGACTCAGCACTTAGCCTCTCGGCATGGTAGCATTTGTGAAGTTGATTAAGGTCACCTCTCGGATAATAGCCGAGACTTTTGATAGTAGTCCTAAAAACTCGTCATTGAGCCACGTATATATGAAGTCTCGGAGAATCTCCGAGGCGAGGGACCGAACTCCCACATGTCTAATTTGCTTAAGTTGAACCATTCACCGAAGAGTCCCGCATAGATAATCTCTTGGTAACAATTGAAGAGGTGTCATCTACAGTGAGTTAGGTGCTCGGTGAATCCGGACCCTTACAATAGCCCCTCGATCCCTCTGTGTATTTTTCACAAGAGGGGTTGAGTACTCGGATGCCGAGCAAGGTCCGATCCGAGCCCCATTCCTTGAGATAAGGCGTAATTATTAGATTCTCTGCCACCGCCGATCTTTCGGCCATCCGGAGTCCGCCACGTGTCCCCTAAGAGTAGGGTTTCAGTAGCGATGTGACAGCTGCAGTCACGTCACTTCGGTTGCACGCCGTTTCATTGGTGCAACAGGAGAGAGTTGCTACGGTGCACGGAGTCAGGAGACACGTGTTGGATGCTGATACGCCGAGAACATGCCGTCTCCCATTCTTCGCCGTGATCATGTTCATTTCCCGCCTAATGCTCATCCGTTTTTCGAAAAACTTTCCCCTCTATAAATACCCCTCTCTCTGAAGGGAAAACATTTTCTCTCTCTTACTCTTCGAGTTCCAGACGTTCTCTCTCTAGATTTCTGGCGTTCTTTTGCGAAATCGAGTTCCATCAACCAGATCTTCGCTCAACCTTCAGGTATGATTTCGATCCAACTGTGTTTTGATGATTTTCTGTAGCTTTCCCAGCTTTTTATACGATTATGGCATGACTCAGTTGTATTCTCTTGAGTTTGGGTTTTCTGCGTTTTCTGAGTCTGAATCTCGTAAGATGAACAGTCGTCTTTGACTCGTTCACAAGGTTGAAGACGACGCCGAGAGATATAGATCGTAGACAGTCCCTCTTCGGCCATGGGTGCCGAGAGGTTTCACTTTACACATAGACACACACTTGTCTGATTCGAGATCTCAAATGTCTGGTGGTGCCGAGGAGCATGCTGCTCGGTATTGATTTTATGACCCACTGCGCATAGCTAACGGTCTCTTTACCGTGCACTCTTTTGTTAGGTCTGGCGCCATCAGTCGTTGAGATCTCTTCAGAATCCGAGAGCTCAGGATCCGAGATTTTTAGCGCAGCTGCTTCCCACATTGCCTTTCTTATCCGAAAATATAGAGCTCGGATAAACCCTTGCCGAGAGATTGTGCCAATGGACTTTGATTTCGATAAACCTGTAGATGAGAGGCCCCTTCAATCCATACCCCCGAACCCCGACCCAATAGTTGAAGAACCTGTAGGTTCAGAGGATGAGGAGGACGTCTCGGGAGGCTTTCTGTCCGACAGCGAGGCTACGGAATCTGAAGATCACTCCGACAGGGGACCTTCTACTACTGGTACTACCACAAGCACCGACCACGCGGCGAGTGTCGACTCCGAACGGGACGCAGATGCCACGGAGGAAGTAGAGCAGGCCATTCTGGCCGAGATCGGAGTAGGTGGATCCGGAAAGGATAGATCGTCGGGTAAAGCTTCCAGTAGTAGTAAGAAGAAAGACCCCACGTGCCCCTACCTCCACTATTTTACGAACGGTGAGGCCGGGTACAACAAGTTTGTCGAGAAGTACAACATTCCCGAGGGCGTGACGGTGACGCTTATTCCGAAAGGGATGCTGCCGAGCTACGGCCCCAACCACTTGATTGTCCCACTAATGGCAATCATAGAGGGTGGGGTTCGCTTTCCGATGAACATATTTACTCGGTCGATTCTTAGCGCCTACCACCTCTCTCCCGACCAGTTAACCATAAATAGCTACCGAGTCATCAACTCTGCGTACGCGCTAAAGCAGAGGGACGGGCTTGAGCTTCGGGTGTGGGATCTGCTCAGTCTCTACGCCGTGTCTCGGAACAAGACGTTCGGAAGGTATTTCCTGATGACGCGGCCGAAGAAGAAACAGATTGTCGAGCAACTCCCAGATTCCGACCATTTTCAGGATATTTGCGTAATGGTGTCGGGGAATTTCAGTTTACCTCAGTCCTGAGGATCCTTTCCCCGTCCCTACCCTTCGGGGCAACCATAGTTAATATTTCTCCCTTGTTTATTCTTGTTGATACTGTAATCAATAATGTCATGATTTTACTAACTCACGCGCTTTGTAGGTCCCTCCCCAATCACTCGGCGCCTAAAGACGCGTGCCAATCCCGAGAGGGCACAAAAGCTATACCAGTGTTCTGGACGCCTAGCACACAAGGTCCTCGGTTACTTACCGACCTACAGGTGTTGGCTAAAGAAGAAACCGTCCAGAGCTCGGAAACCGAGGAAGTCGAAGGGAACAGCCGAGACCCTGCTTTCTGCACAGCAAAGAGTCGATTTGGAGGCTCAACCGGTTGAGACTCTCCGAGGTCAGGAAAGAATTCCTGTTGACCATCTTTCTCCGTCAGTATCCGAAGAGACAATGCCGCCGAAGATTGATCTTGCCGCGAAGCTTGCGGAGATGACGACGAAGAGCAAAAAGGCTCCTTCCAAAAGGAAGGAAAAGACAACTGCTAACCGGGTTCGGATCTCCGTTCCCGAGGACGAAAGACCGACGAAGAAGCTGAGGGATGACGCTGATCCACACATCGAAACCATGGATCTTTCCATGGGGGCTGACCTACCTGAGAGAGGAGGGTCCGGAGATTGAGATCCTTTCGAGGCCGTGGACTCCGGTCCTTATAAACGCCGAAGGGAAGAGTATTATGTCAACGGATAGCGTCCATGCCGACCCTCGGCTTGGTCTGGGGCTCCTGTACGGTCTGGCTTTGAAAAACGACATGGCCAGACTCCCGAGCAAGATCGAGGATAATCTTTATCACTGCTCGTCGCTGATAGCACAGGTAAATCTCCATCCCCGAACTTCTGAGTTTTTATCTGCCGTACATGTTTACTTATATTGTTTTTCATTTGCGTTTGCAGACTGGGCAGTCGATGCTGAGGCTGCATGATCAAATGGTGGAGCTCAACGGAGCGGCTGAAAAGGTACAAGCATCGAGCAGATGCTGCCTTGGAAAAGGTGCAAACTGCCGAAAGCCGTTCCGAAGAGCTTCGGATCGAGAACGAGAGGTTGAAGAAGGAACTGGCTGAGTGGCGGGTGAGATCTGATCAACGCCTCGAGAATGTGAAGGCCGAGCACACAAAGGCTCTGGAGGTCGCTAAAAAGGAAGCTTACGATGCTGGATTCATCGTTGCCGGGGAGGCATATGCCGAGGACATCCTGAAGCTTGTCAAAGAAGGTGAGAAAAAAGGCTTCGGCAAAGGATATCTTTATTGCTGTGCTGCTTTCGGTGTCGCTCCCGAGGACCCGAAGTATCAAGCTCCCGTAATGCCTGATTCTCCTGTTGCCGAG
Organism: Vaccinium darrowii; assembly: GCA_020921065.1. Classification (NCBI taxonomy): domain Eukaryota; kingdom Viridiplantae; phylum Streptophyta; class Magnoliopsida; order Ericales; family Ericaceae; genus Vaccinium; species Vaccinium darrowii. The sequence goes on from CM037152.1 coordinate 24,268,441, forward strand.
GATCTTGATGATGATGAAGCCGAAGACGAAGAGGCCGAGAAGTCACTGGACGACAGTCTTTCTGGCAAGGTCACCGATGAAGGAACTTCTTCCCAGCAAATCTCGCCCGAAAACACGGCGGACAAGACTGTCAACTTGACCACTTAGGATAGGGTTTCTGAAAACACTTCTTTTTGTTTTTGTTTGTTTCAATGTAATGGACGGCTCCAAACAATTGGATTTTGCCGTGCCATGGGTTTGTAAAGAATTTTAAAACAGGTTTCATGAGGGTGGCAACGAACAAGTACCACTATGCCATGCCTCTGGTTTCACCAAAATGGTGAAAGTTTTGATTTGGTTGTTTGAATGCTTGGATGTTTCAATCGTTATGAATGAATCTTTCTTTTGTATGCAATATGTTTTTTACTGATTGGTGTGAAAACCCTGTCAATACTTAGAAAAATTTACACTTTTTAAGAATAGATCGTTCTCCTAATAGCCCCTGCTTCTGTTCTCATCGGAGGACGTAGTTGCTCGGATTGGAACCGAAGCAACGATAAGTTTGATGGGAATTTATCCCATACTTAGGAAATAAATGAGATGAAAGTGGTTGTTCGGTCTGGAACCGAAGTAATCATTCGAAATAAAAATTCTTCCAACATTTTCCTCTGATATCCCCTGTTCGGGACCAATCAGAGAAAACGTTGTTCGGATTGGAACCGAAGCAACGAAGAATGGAGTTTAAAATTCTCCAATAATTGGAAAAAATTTCCATTGATAGCCCCTGCTCAGGACCAATCAGAGAAAACGTTGTTCGGATTGGAACCGAAGCAACGAAGAATGGAGTTTAAAATTCTCCAATAATTGGAAAAAATTTCCATTCATAGCCCCTGCTCGGGACCAATCAGAGAAAACGTTGTTCGGATTGGAACCGAAGCAACGAAGAATGGAGTTTAAAATTCTCCAATACTTGGGAAAATTTTCCTACTGATAGCCCCTGTTCGGGACCAATCAGAGGAAACGTTGCTCGGACTGAAACCGAAGCACAGTAAAGACCTTGACAATTCTAATCAGTAATCTAAATAGGTAACAGGAGTAGTGAAAGATTCTCTTCATTCATTCTCCAAACATCTTTAATAACAAAGGAAAGGGGGCAAAACAAGCAGCCCAAATAAATTTTCTAACAGAATTTCTTAAGCATAGAACTTCCTAAGCTTAGTGGCATTCCATGGGTTGCCAATAGGTGTTCCATCCATCTCTGCTAACTTGTATGACCCATGTCCGGCTTTTGCGATCACTCGGAAGGGTCCTTCGTAGTTTGGTTTGAATTTAGTCTTTTTAGACTTCTGAACCACCTCTCGGAGAACTAAATCATCAACGTTAAAGGGCCTTATTCGAACGTTTTTGTTGTATCCCCGAGCGACCTCTTGCTGGTATGAGGCATGTTTCAGGTGTGCTTCGTCCCTGAGCTCTTCAGCTAGGTCGAGCTCCCTGTCCATGGCCTCATCGTTGGTCGGTACATTAAAATTTTCGGTCCGAGCTGTTGGGATTAGGGTGGCTAGAGGGAGAACAGCTTCCATGCCGTACGCCATAGAGAACGGCGTTCGGCCAGTTGAGCGCCGGGGTGTGGTTCGATAGCCCCAAAGAACTTTTGGGAGCTCTTCGGCCCACTTACCTCTTTTCAGGGTTAGGCGTCTCTTGATTCCAGCTGAAATAGTCTTGTTCGATGCTTCGGCCTGTCCATTTCCTTGTGGGTACGAGACCGAGGAGTGAAAGATCCGAACATTGTACTTTTTGCAAAGCTTCTCGATCTCTTCGGCCACAAATTGGGTCCCGTTATCCGAAATGATCGCATAAGGGACACCGAAGCGAGAGATAATGTTTTTCCACAGAAAGCGTTCCACATCGGTGGCGGTGATGGTAATTAGGGGCTCGGCCTCCACCCACTTGGTGTAGTAATCAGTCGCTGTTATTAAGTGTTTGTAGCCGCCTGGAGCTGTCGGCAACTTTCCCACTAGATCGAGACCCCATTGTGCAAATGGCCACGGGCTTGTGATAGGTTGTAGGATTTCGGCCGGCTGGAGCAAGTGAGTGGCATGCTTTTGGCATTGCTCGCACTTTTTAACAAACTCTTCCGACGTTTTCTTCATCTTCGGCCACCAATACCCTTGGGTAAGAGCCCGGTGCGCAAGGGATCGACCTCCAGAGTGGCACCCACTGCTACCCTCATGCAGCTCTCGGAGAATGCTATCAATTTGGGAGTCATGCACGACCTTCAAGTCGGGGCATGTGAAGGACCTTCGGTACATCTTATCGCTCGGATCCAGGTAGAAGTACGAGGCCTTGCATCTGACCCTGTGAGCTTCTTTTTTGTCTGTCGGGAGCTTCTCGTGCTTGAGGTAAGCGTGAATTTCGTCCATCCAACTAGGGCCGACGGATACGTGTAGCACCTCTTGCCTCTCGTGCTCGATGCTCGGGCTTTCTACTTCCCCGAGGAGAATGGTTCGGTTAGGGGAAGCTGCACAAGCTTGTTGCTAGGGAGGCCAGAGCGTCCGCGTGGGCGTTTCGCTCTCGGCCCACCCATTCAATCTCAACGGTTCCGATTTCTCTAATTAGCTTCCAGACCATGTCGTAGTACTTCACCATCCTTGGGTCTTTTAAGCTGTATTGATCCTTGATTTGGTTCACGATCAGCTGAGAGTCGCTGTATACTTGCACTGTCTCGGCACCTAAGTGCTTAGCCATCTTTAGGCCGGAGACTAGTGCTTCGTATTCAGCTTCGTTGTTAGACGCCGTGAAACCGATAGTTAGCGCATTTTCATGCATTACACCTTCCGGAGATACGATCACGATACCGGCTCTGGCCCCTCGGTTGTTTGATGCTCCGTCCACATGTAGGCGCCATACATCTCCTTGGAACATTTTCCAACATCTGCCTTTTCTTTCTTCATTAGGTTTCTCGGCTTGCGCCGGAGTCCCTGACCCTCTTCTGTTTGTTTGAGCTTCTACCGAATGCTCGAACGCCACTTCTTCATCAATTTTCAAGCTGTTTTCCTTAAGCTCAGGTGTCAGTTCGGCGATAAAATCTGCCAGAGCCTGTCCCTTGATAGCTGTTCTCGGTTCGTACCGAATATCAAAATTTCCCAGCTCCAAGCTCCATTTTGAGATCCGAGTGGAGAGGTCGGCCTTTCGGAGCACGGTCTTTAGTGGATACTCGGTGATCACGATGATGGTATGGGCTTGGAAGTAGGGCAACAGTTTCCTTTTAGCGGTGACGAGTGCCAAAACCAGTTTCTCCAGAGGGAGGTACCTTGTTTCGGAAGGGATTTGGGTTTTGCTTGGAGTAGTAGATGGGCTGAAAGTTAGTCCCCTCTTTCCTCACCAGGACGGAGCTCACAGCATGGCCTGATACCGAGAGGTATAGGTATAAGTCTTCTTCAGGCTTGGGCATCACGAGGAGGGGAGCTTTGGAGAGGTAATCCTTCAATTGGCCCAGCGCTTGGTCACATTCCTCGGTCCACTGAAAACTCCTCTTGCTTGTTTTCAGGGACTCGAAGAAAGGTCGGCACAGATCCGAAGACCTGCTGATAAACCTGTTGAGCGCCGCGGCCATTCCTGTGAGCCTCTGAACTTCTTTGATGGTGCTCGGGGCCCTGAGGTTTCGGATAGCAATTATCTGCTTTGGATCAGCCTCAATGCCCCTACGAGTGACCATGTAGCCGAGAAATTTTCCCGAGCCGACGCCAAATGCACATTTTTCGGCATTGAGGCGCAGCTTGTGCTTCTTCATGACGGCAAAAACTTCGCCGAGGTGCTCCAAATGATCCGAAGCGTGCTCGCTCTTGACCACCATGTTGTCGATGTATGCTTCCATTGTGTCCCCGAGCTGCTTGGCGAACATTTTTGTCACCATGCGCTGGTAGGTAGCCCCAGCGTTCTTGAGATCCGAACGGCATTACTTTGTAACAGTAGGTTCCTCGGGGGGAAATGAAGGCTGTTTTCTCTTGGTCTTCAACTGCCATTGCTATCTGGTGGTACCCGCTGTAGGCATCCATCATGCTGAGCCGAGCGTGTCCCGCCGTAGCATCAACTAACTGATCAATCCGTGGAAGTGGAAAGCAGTCCTTCGGGCAGGCATCGTTAAGATTGGTGTAGTCTACGCAGACGCGCAGCTTCCCATTCTTCTTCGGAACAACAACTGTATTTGCCAGCCACGTCGGATACTGGATTTCTCGGATAGCCCCAGCATCAAGTAGCTTCCCGACTTCAGCTATAACAGCGTCTGAGTGGGCCGGAGACGAACGTCTTGGTTTTTGTACCACGGGCCTTCGGAGAGGATAGACGTTCAGAGAGTGGGAGATAAACTGCGGGTCAATGCCCGGCATCTCGTATGGTGTCCAGGCAAAGACCCCAACGTTTTTCTTCAGAAAGTCCACCAGCTGCTCCTTTTCAAATGTTGTCAGTGTCGACCCAAGAAGAAAGTAGCGAGTTCCGTCGTCATTGATGGGTACAGTGACGAGGTCCTCTACTGCCTTCTCCTCCGCGGCCGTCCCGACGTCCTCCAAAACCGGACCCTCAAGTTCCTCGATGGATCTCGGCTTGGGTTCTTTCTTCTTCTTTCCCTTGGTGGTTTTCTTCTTCATATGAACCGCATTCACCTGGCACCTTCGAGCAATCATCTGGTCGCCTTTGATATCTTCTTGCCACCCCTCGGCACCGATGAACCGGACAACTTGGTGGTAAGTTGAGGCGATGGCCTTCATTTCGTGCAACCAAGTTCTGCCGAGGATGGCATTGTAAGGGCTCCGGCGCATCAACCACAACGAATTCCATTTGCAAAGTTCTTGAGCCTGCCCTCACTGGTAGGTTTATCCGTCCCATCGGCCAGACCGGAGCCCCGTTGAATCCGAAGAGGGGGGAGTCGGCCGGCAACAGATGGTCCGGATTCAAGTTCAGTGCCTTGAACGCCGAGTAGTATAAGATTTTCGGTGGAACTTCCTTGGTCCACGAGCACTCGCTTTACTCTGGGGATTCCCATGTAAACTGGAAATCACCAGAGCGTCGCTGTGAGGTAGCTGTACATCCGTCAGATCTTGCTCGGTAAACGTGATTGTCCACTGTTCCTCACGGTCCTGAGAGCTTTCGTTTGGCGTTGCCACCAATGGTGAGGACTTCTGAGGAGGAGCTCGGCAAATCCCGAAGTGCTGCAGTTTTCTCTTTAGTGGCAGCCCCGTGGATCACATGGACAACAATTTCTTCCGGAGGGTTGTTCTGTCGTTGCTGCTGTATTTGGTTGCCAGTTCTTTGGCGATCAATGTACTGGTTCAAGCGCCCCTGCGTGACCTGCCTTTCTAAGAATTCCTTGAAAGGCTGGCACGCAGTGGTATAGTGTCCCAGCTCATTGTGATAAGTGCATTTCATCTTACAGTCATCTGGCTGGCCTTCGGCTGTCCCCAGCTTGTTGGTTGGCCAGGTGAACCAAGGCTCTCGGGAAATTTCTCTTATCAATTTATAGAGGGGTAGGTTAAATACCGTCGTTATACCGACGAACTCGTTGGGTCTCGGTTCCCGCTCCCTGCGCGGTTCCCGTTCCCTCCACGAATCGCGGTCCTTTTTCCACCCCTTTCCATTTCCTGTTTTAACTGTATTGACCTGCTTTTTCCCCGAGTAATCTCCAGCATTGGCTTTTTGATTTCCTGAGACTCTTGAAAGCCTCCTTTCGGATATGATATCCTCTAACTGGGCGAACTTCTCTACCGTTTCCATTAACCGGCTCATGTTTGCCGGGGGATGCAGCATCAGTTCTTCAAAAATCGCCGAGTGCTCGTCTAAGCCATACTTGAAGGACGTGGCTGCCATCTGTGGGTCACAGCTTTCGATGGCGTTGTAAATCTCCCAGTAGCGCTCGGCATATTTTCTCAATTTCTCTCCGGACTGTCGTTTCAGACCGACGAGAGCATCGATCGTCTTTGGTTGGGTACTGCTCGTCATCGAACCGAGCTGTGAAGGCCTCTTCCAGTTCTTCAAAAGAGCCGATGGAGCCCGGTTGTAGTTAGTTAAACCAAACTAAACCGGTCCCCTGAAGGCTCACCGGGAAGGCCTTGCACATCATGGCCTCGTTGTAGCCATAAAGTCCCATCAGTTGTCGGTAATGCACAAGGTGCATCACAGCATCCGTTTTAGCGTCATACTTTGTAAATTTGGGGACGGTGAAGTTTCTTGGAGGATGAGCCTCTCGGATTTCCCGGGTAAATGGAGACTCTTGGATTTTCCGAAGCCTTGAATCAGCTGGCTTCTCGGATAAACGAGGGATCTCGCAGGCCTCGCCAGCTCTGAACGCTCTCTTGGCGTTCAGTCTGTGCCGCTCATCGCTCGCGCCGAAGGCCTCGTGGAGGCTCTTTTCGTTTCTCAGAGTTTCTGGCTTGATGAGGATTGGCCTCTGCTTGGAAACGTTTTGACTCCCCGGTACGCGGGTCCCGAACGATTAAAAAATCGCCGGTATCATCCATGTCGTACTCTGGAAAGTGTTGTGGTTCTCGGTCGCGGTGTCTCCGGGGACTCCGTTCCCTGTCGTGGGTTCTCGGTTCCCGGTCCACACGACCTCTGTGATGATCGTATTCGGTTGATTTGTTACGGATGATCTCTCGGCCATCCGTATCGTATTGCACCGGGGCTTTCCGGCGGTTAACATCGTCTCCTTCATCGTTTCGGCGCGATGGTCGGGACCCGGAACGCCCCGTTGTGGACTGAGAACTGGAAGAAGAGTGGCCTCCAGTCCGAGCAGTATGATCTGTACGCTGTGCTGGCGGAATCACTCTCCCCGAGGCGTCAGTAACGATGATTGGCTGGCCCAAACGGTCTTTAGCCGAAGGGCGCCGGGTTTGGTGGGTGAGTTGGGTTGTTTGAGCAGCCGCCGCCGCCTTGCGTCGTCGCCTCGACGCCCCTGATCGAGAGGCTGAGGCAGTGGGTTGTTTTTTCGTCAGAGCTTCAATCTGAGCCTTCATAGCAGCCATCTGCTCCTGCATCTGCTGCACGGTGTCTAGTGGATTTGGGCTCGGAGTGAAACCTGAGATGGGGTGGGTGACGATACCCACCCGAGGACCACCTCCAGGGTTAGCTCCTGTCGCCGGTTCTGTGGTTCCGTCGTCTTCAACGATCGCCATTGAAGAGATGAGAAACAGAGGAAGAGTTCTTCCAAGGAGAAGAAGAGTAGAACACCGGGAAATGACTCAAATCAGTCGGTCCCCAGCGGAGTCGCCAATTGTGGAACCCTCTTCCCTTTGGTTGATCCTCCTGGTGATGGTGGACGACGGAGATGGTATAAACTCTCAGGTGGAACTTTAGGCCTGCACACTGAGCAAACCGTTAGCACCAGACCGGACCGTTGAGTCCGGAATGGTACTCCGACGGTCTAGTAAGTAGAAGAAGATGAAGTACTGTAGATCTAGGGTTTTTAGAGAGTATTGCGTACCTCTTGGAGATAATGAAGTGTTCCTTTTATAGGTGAGCCTTGGCTTGGCCTCCAAGCACAACTGTGCTCGTCACGTGACTTAACCGCTCGGCTGACGTCACGATGACGGGTTCGAAAGAATATTCTGAAGGCACATGCCTCCAGTGAAAACGTGACACGTGTCGTAACCGTTCGGATGACGTCATTTGTCATGATCACGGTTTGTTACAGGCACATGCAGCATTAACTGCTCTGCTGACTCAGCACTTAGCCTCTCGGCATGGTAGCATTTGTGAAGTTGATTAAGGTCACCTCTCGGATAATAGCCGAGACTTTTGATAGTAGTCCTAAAAACTCGTCATTGAGCCACGTATATATGAAGTCTCGGAGAATCTCTGAGGCGAGGGACCGAACTCCCACATGTCTAATTTGCTTAAGTTGAACCATTCACCGAAGAGTCCCTCGCAGATAATCTCTTGGTAACAATTGAAGAGGTGTCATCTACAGTGAGTTAGGTGCTCGGTGAATCCGGACCCTTACAGTGTAACTATCTTGTTTTCCGTTTTATAGGGATTTTGCTATATAACTTGTGGATTTTATTTTTATTATATATATATATATATATATATATATATATATATATATATATATATATATATATATATATATATATATATATATATATATATTTTGGGGGTTAAATTTGTGGATTTAGTTTAGTCCTCATGGGAAAGAAAAATCATGTTGCATAGTCATGATATCCATTTGAGCCATTTCCGGTGGATAGTTGTTATGGTTGGTAACTTTGCATGGACCATTCCACCCAACTAGGGCATGCTGTTATTTGGTTCTATACCCAATTCTAATTTGCTGATGTTTGGTTAATCTGTTTTAATAATTTCTTCAGCTAAGTGCTTTAATATGTAGGCGTTTGATAAATTTGGAATTACTTGTTTCAGTTTTTTCGAGCTTGGTTGCCGAGCTTTTACGATAGATTTACTCTATTTATATGGCTATCATTTTCTAAATTATTCCTTAGTATTTTGCTTGTGGACAGTTTGTTGTGTGAAAGCATGTAGTTGTGGAGGTCATCTCCTCTATGAGGTGATTACAGATCTGCAAGTATTATGGCCAGAGTGATATATTAGTTGGTAAAGTCTCCTTAGATAGCTATGCATTTTTTCAAAAGATTTTTAGACCCCTAAGGAGAAAATTTTAGCTTATTTACAATGAAGTGAAGTGATCTATACATACTTCTGATGATATTGACAAGACGAAAACCTTGTGACAGGATGGTCCAGCTTATGTTCGAGTGTTCGTTAGCATATTGCGGGACATATTCAAGGAAGAGACAGTAGAATATGTTCTAGCTTTAATTGATGAAATGCTGACGAGGAATTGGTAGAATTTCTCCCTACTTATGGATGTAATTCAATAATTGACTAATTTTATGTTTTTCAATTGCAGCAAACCCAAAAAGAGCCAGATTGTTTCATGATAAATCTCTTGCAAGTGAAGATATTTATGAACCTTTCTTAAGGTAGTGTATGTCAATGTTCGCTGAATTTTAATGTAGTTGTACGTGAGTATCTGATGCTTTTGTAAGTGCTATTTATCATTTTGGTTGACAACTTCCTTGCCTCTGTCCCCTTCCTCCGAACCCTTGTTGAGCATCCCATGACTTAAATATAGTGCATCACAGTGTTGCAGTTTCATGGATTCGTATATTTGTTTCTCGATTCCAGTTTCCTTCAGTTCTTGATTCCATTCTCCTGATCTTATCAAGTGGTTCAGTGTTGAATTTCCCTGTAATAATTCCTTGAAACTTTAAAGTACCCATTGTGGGTTGCATTCTTGTTAGTAATATATTCAGGTATTTCTCATTATTTGCTTCTGCACCATTCATTTTTGTCAAATCGCTGTGCAATTTGGTTAGAGTGGTTTTTCCTTCGTAAGCATATCTCAACTTCTAACCTTATGCTAGGCCATTGAGACTTCTCTTTTTCCTCTCTCTCTCTAGAAATTCAACAGTCCCATCTCCTTTTCATTCAAACTTCTCCGCCTGAGGGGGGGGGGGGGGGGGGGGGGAGGTGCCGCCTCCTCTCCTCCTCCCCCCTGGCTCTGGTTTTCCTCTCCATCCCTCTCCTCTCTCTCTCTCTCTCTCTCTCTCTCTATCTATCTCTCTCTCCTGCTTGCTAGTCCCCTCCTCTTTCTGCTGTTTCAATCTCCGGCCTTTCTCCGCCCGTTCTTTGTTGATCGTCTGCTGGTTTTTCTCTTGGGCTACCGGTTTGGCTTAACGGCGAGGGCTTTTGTGGAGGCTTGTGGAGACGAGGCCCTGTGAGGCCTCCCACCATGTTTATACTCCTGGGTAGTCATGGTTACGCTTAACGGCATGTGGAGGCCTCATGGCCGGCGTGTGGTGCGGACTAGATTGTTGCTATTCTGCGACTTGGGTGACGACATTTGACAGCTCACGGCGATGTTTTTGATCTCAGTGTGATCGGGGTCTTGACCGTTTGTGAGGATCAGATTGGCGATTGCTTGACAGTCTCTGACGGAGTCCGGTTCGTTCGGGGCCATCAGCGGTGTCGGCTAGCTTCGTTGTTTGGTTGATTTTGATCTAATCCCGGTGGGTCTCTGGTGGTGGTGTGCTCCGGTGGTTGGAGGTTGTGGTTGTTCGGTTGCCAGGGGTTAGGGTTAGGTATTGGGGTTGGTCTGGGCTTAACCCTTTCGGTTTAGCTCCTTGGGCTTCAATGTTTTTTTTTGGGCATTTTTTGGCCCTTGCTTTTTTCGCGCTGTAATTGTTTTATTCTGGGCATTTTGAGGCCCATCGGGTGTGGGCTTTTGCCCTTGGGTGTCTTTGATTGGTTTCTTGCCATCGATGTTTGGGTCTCGAGCCGCAGATGATTTTCGTGGAGTGGTGTGTCTACCTTGTTGGGTTGCACTTCTCGATTCGATGTCTTGCTCTTGCCCCGCTTAATCATTGTAACCTTGTTATATGATTAATAAAATTTGTTGCCGTTCAAAAAAAAGCTTCTAACCTTATGCTTTGTTTTGCTTTCTTTCTTTGTTTTTTCTGGACGTTATAAACACTTCTATTTCGTTGTGTTAAAGCGCTTGTGTGGCTTTTTGCAATACCTAGGGGTAGGTTCAAAGGGGTTAAGAAGGAATCAATGGTAGGGTCTAATAATGAGAAAGTCCTAGAATAAATAGTGTCTATGACTGTTGTAATTGATGCTCGCATATATCTCTAAACATCAGGTTCAGTCTCTCTATCTAGAGTCCCACTATAATCACTTACTTTTGCGTTGGTCAGTAACTCCGGATATATAAATAACGAATATCAGATGGATGCTATCTGAATGCAAGCAAGACTATAGTGTCTCCAAAATGGACAAAAAGGATGACTAAAGGGGTCAATTCAACAATACAGGTAGTTGACTGTATTATAACCAATTGTAGTTTCCTTCCTACGACAGTGACATGGAGTTCATTGAGCTTTTGTTTGATCACACCGATGGCAGTGGTCCAGGAATTTTGGTAAGGGTGTTTAGTAAAAACTTAAAATTTTATTTTTCTTCGTACTTTTGTATAGAAGATAGTTTTACAAAATATTGATAGCACCGTTATAACAAAAGAATCGCAAATAAAAATGTTATACTTGCCATTGTGCGTTTTCATAAATTATTGCACAATAGCTTCATTTCAAATGGTATTATATTAAATGGATGTATTTTACTATCATAGGTTGAGAAGTAGTTGTATGCATTAGTTCATTGAGCTCCTATCTGAATGGTCAAATTTTTCCTCATAGTCATAAATACTTACTGAAGGTATAAATACTGTGTGTGTGTGTGTGTGTGTGTGAGAGAGAGAGAGAGAGAGAGAGAGAGAGAGAGAGAGAGAGAGTACTTGTGGTAGTGGTCGATTTCTTATTTCTTCTTCTTATTATTATTTTTTTGGCTTTTCGTGAGTGTGTTCAAACTTAATTGAAGTGGGTGTACAAAACTAAAGGGGAGTATAATAATATTTATTAACAATACATACACAAAAAAAGAGGGTGTTCACACGAACACTCTTTCATCATTGTGGTGCGACTAATATCTTGGTTGGCAGAATTATTAGAGCATGACTAGATTTGTACGAGCACTGGTCTGATAGGAACTGAGGAGATAGGATGAATCTATAAGTTGCATGGTTTATGACTATGCTACTTGAGTGCTGAATAAAACATAAGGTTATTTCTCATTGCAAACGACAATAAATTTTCGGGAAAACTAGCTTCGTGAAAGAAGAAAACGGATTGAATGATGCTTTTTGTTTGGAGACATTAATTTTTCTTGTGTTCTGCAAAACAGTGTGTATTGATGTTTTTCTTCCACAGATTGCTTTGGAAAGGTAACTGTTTCATACAAGAAAAGAGCTGTAAGATACTTTCTATGATAGTGAGGTAACTTAGTCATGACCATCTACCGACAACATAATTTTTGGTGTTAAGAAAATGTGTCACCATCAAGTTCCTCTTCTTTTCATCTTAACTCCAGTGGAAGGCCAGAAAATCAGGAGAGGGTCACTTCTAATGGAGAAGCATAAAATTCGAAGAGTCAGATGACTACTACTGATGATGTTTCGAAGGGCCTGGTGGAATGGCTTTGCGCGCAGGTTTGAAGAAGAATTTGACTACCACTTCCTAAGCTAAAGCAAGCTTTTATATGGAATTATTTCCTGGAACTAAACTAGTGTAGTAGTTGACAAGATAATTGGGTTTGCAATGTCATATCAGACAGGATTGTTTTGAAGTTGAGTATGTGCTCCTTTTGATGAAATCTTGGTCATTTTCCCTCAATTTTTTCCAAGCGCGCGCGCGCGCGCACACACACACACACACGTGTTATATATATATATATATATATATATATATATATATATATATTTGATGAAATCTTGGTCATTTTCCCTCAATTTTTTCCAAGTACACACACACACACACACACACACACACTCACTTGTGTTATATATTTGATGAAATCTTGGTCATTTTCCCTCAATTTTTTCCAAGTACACACACACACACACACACACTCACTTGTGTTATATATATATATGGGGCCGGTTCTAGGGACTACAACAAAAAACACATAAAAAACACTCGCTTTTGTTTCAGGTTATATTGTGATGATCTAAACCGTTCACTTTGTTTAAATCGATAAAATAGGAAATCATGTAAAAATTCAGCCCAATTGAATATCGATAAGTGCTTGATCCAAACAGTTTTTCAAAAAACTTGACAGGAACTAGTGTCCTTAGAATTGTGTGGATCGAGCACTTACCGATATCCGAATGAGTTAAACTTTTGCGGGTATCCTTAAAAATATGTTTTAAACAAGTTAAATGGCTCAGATTATCAGCGTGGGGCTCCAAACCATGTTGTGCTTTTTTATGTGTTTTATATATATATATATATATATATATATATATATATATAGGCTCCGCTTCTAGTCCGGACTTTGGACTTCCGGACCTCCACGTTCCCGATATTTTTTTGACTATTATATACTGTTTTGTGAAAAGCTGCTCGGATCAAGCCCTTCCCGGTATTTTTTTTTGTTGATTTCTCCCGGGGACCCTTGAAAACAACTTTTAAACACATTGGACGGTTCGGATTTTGCAAAAACAATTTTTAAAGCATTCAAAACACCAAAAATCCTCCAGTCAGGGATCCATGATTGGAAAATTTGCCTGTAGTCACATATACATGAGTATTTATGTAAACGTACTTGTGTATACCTGTAGTACGAACCTTCACACTACCCTTGGGTATGACTGGATGTGCAGCTAAAAAAGCCTTCCCATCCTAGCCGTGCCATCCCGACTGCCATAAATTGTCTGGCAACATTATTGAAGGAACCCATGGTGAGGTCATTATTTGTTCAAGCTCATGGAGTGAAGTTGCTGATTCCTCTAATTTCGCCAGCATCCACTCAGCAGTCAATGCAGGTATCTTTGCCTCCCTGGACTAGTGCAAGGATTAACAGCGATATGTTGTACACGCTTCAGGCTCTTTAGTCTGGGCTGAAAAATGAATTTAGATGGTTCCTTTTGTTTAGCCTGTCATTTACAGATTTTCATTATTTTCTTTGAAGCAGCTCCTTTATGAAACATCTCTCTGTCTTTGGCTCTTATCGTACTATGAACCTGCAATTGATTACTTGGCTACGACTAGAGGTCTGGCATGATTGATTGAGGTTGTGAACGGTTCCACAAAGGAGAAGGTGAGTTTTGAGGATCTTTGCTCGTTGAGTTTTATCCTCATCCTCACTTATATTCCATTTCTTGAGTTTGGTCATATTTGTTGAGTATTACTCTTGCTAGAGAAAGGAGTGCATAGGCAGATACATTATCAAAGCTACACCGAGGCAAGCGCGAAGGCATGAGGAGCAAATTCACTTTTTTTAAGCGCTCAAAGAGCTCCCCTTTTTCAGTTTTGCCCAATTTATTAAATATGCCATAGCAACTGTTTGATCAAAATCGAAGGATGCCCATTATAACTTCTTTGTTTTATCATGTCAAATCTAATGCTCCCATATTAATAGAAAACATCAACCTTGACCAACAAATTGAAAATGCATACCCGAATATATAGTGGGCTGCATACCGCTTTTTATGTTTTGTTTTTCCTAACTGTTATTGATGGTATTCAAGTATTAATTCGCAGGCTAAGTGTTCGTTGTTTGATGACTTAAGCTGCCTTTGTTGTCTAAGCTTAACTACTTGAGTTTAGAAGTGTTTAACGGCTTTTAATAGTTAAATTGCTTGATTAAGCTCAGCTGTCAACATAACGCGTATGGTGGTAGTAATCTTGTCTGTAAGTACATTTTCTTTGTTAGTGCGTGGCAGATAAAACTTTCTTAAAATTATTGTAGACCGATATAAGCGACATCTATATAGCATTTATAGACGTGCCTCGCTTCCGTGACGCCCATGGCTCGCCTCCCACTTAAGCCATCAATAACTATGGGCAGATAGCAATTATACGCCAATTTTGTTCTTTCTAACTCTCTAGAATTTGTCTTTTCCATTGTTGCTTATGGTCCTAATCCACTTTCCCTAGCGTTGATTTTGTCCAGTTTAATGTTGTGGCAATTCTGAGAATTTGTTGCATCAATGGTTTCTAGGTTGTAAGGGTGGTTGTTTTGACACTTCAAAACTTGCTTCCAAAGGGGACTTTTGGTGCTCAGATGGTAGACCTTGGGTTGCCACAAATTGTTTCAGAGTTTGAAAGCACAGGCATGGAGTGATGAGGTGAGAAAGCTATTAATTTTTTTACTTTTTTTTTTTGTTCTCTCTTCAATTAAGCATTATTGATGCTTTATTGGCAGCACACACCATTCTAGACAAAAACTTGTTACACGATCTTGGGTAGAACTGAAACCCCAAAAGCTAGCTCATGAAGTGAGGGTGCCCTCACGCTTACATATTTCGTATTACTCTCGTACCCAGGTGATGTGGGACTTCGCTTCACAAAACCATCCTCCTCTTTTGGAAGAGGTGCAAAGTGAGCCCATGTGTGTTTCATTTTCATCCTCGGCTCCTCGCCGATTGGAGTTATTTTTTCTGGAAACCGTTGTGATTTATTTTTAATGTTTTTGCGAAACTAGTCAAGTGGTACATGCATTCTTCCATGTGTCATGCACTGTCCAGGTGCTATACTTTTTCTTCACACAAAGTAATTTCACGATACTAGTTGTGATAATCAGTGACGATGGAGCATTAATAAATGTCCAACTTCAGTTTTCTGATTTGGCCTTTCTATAGGTGGCTTTACAGAAGGATGCAAATGCAGTAGTTGGAATTGTGACTGCTACTTTGTCTCGCTCTCATCCGTGCCGTATCTTATCTATTTTAAACCTGATTTTGTCTTTTGAAGTGGGAGTACTCTGTAGATACTATTCAACTTGGTTTTAAATTTCTGTTCATTCTCGGTTGGCTGTGGTAATTGTTTTTTGTCTCCAGTCTATTGTGCATAATGAGTGTATCGGTGATTTACTTTCTGCTTCATTCCTGTATCTACTGGCTTATTGAAGCATTAGTTTGTCATAATTTTTTGTGAAATCTTTCAGCGTTGTTACTTCAAATGTTGTATTATTAAAGATGGATTAACGATGAGGATAACTTTCCTAAGTCCCCGAATGACTTTCCCAAGTCCCCGAAACTTACTGTTGAATTGATTTCCTAGATCCTTTCGAAATGAGACTGGGATAAGTATCATCATCTTTTGGCTGAAGTTTGTAGATCTTCGAGCTTGAGGGATTGTTTTTCTGGAACCAGTTTTTTATATGTGACTTTGGGGTTCCTGGTAGGATCTATTGGAGGCTCTAAATCAACGGGAAGATGGGCTGAAAGACAACATTAAGAAAATGAGTTCTTTTGACAAGTACAAGCAGGAGGTCCTCCTTGGCCATCTTGACTGGTCTCCCATGCACAAAGATCCCATTTTTTGGCTCAAGAACATCACGAAGTTTGAAGAAAATGACTTCCAGGTAATACCCTTCCCTTGGCAATTATTGAAATAAGATCTGTTTAGTGACATCAATTTTCTTCCGAATTCTTTCAATGATATCAATCTTCAATTCGAATTAACAAAAGCAATCTCTCCTAGGTCTCCTTGCATATATCTGTCTCTCAAGTGGGTTGTGCAACGTCCTCGCCTAGAAATCTCGTCTTTATGACCGTTTGTGGTAGGCCTAAATTAAAACCCCTATACAGAGCATTTCTGTGCCCAAGTTGTGGGGGTTACGACCTCTTGGTGCTGTAAAATTTCCTTCGCTCATGAGGGGGTTATCCAGCTTGTCCTGCTTTATATCATAGAAAAATCCTTTGTCATGTTTGAAAGTAGTTTCTTCCCTGCCTCTGGCATATATTCATATTGTTTTCAGGGATAAGCATTAACCTTTTCCTTTCAACATACTGGTTCCATTACAGTAGGACTGCATCAATTGCTGGCCATGTACTGTTACAGATTCTGAGTCTGTTTGGGAGTTTGAGCAGGCACACTCGTGTCAATGACTTACCTTCTTCTGTTTTTCCCCCTCGTATTGGGGCTTGTATGAATAGAACTGAACCATTTCTGGGATTGTCAAGGAATTTGAACTAATTAGTGACTAATACCTGCTAATTTTCACTACCTGACGATCTTGGCTAGAAGAAAAATGGCAAGTTTTGAGAATTAATATAAACCATGTATCTCTGTTTAGTCAAATTTAGTATCCTTTGGGGAAAGATGTTATGTGATCGAACTTACTGTGGACGGTGTTTCGGGAGCCCACATGTTTTGGTTGTGTTCATGAAAAAGGGCAATCCGGGAAAAAGGAAAAATTTAGAGTTGCCAACCGGGGTTTAATTTCTGGAAAATGTTAGGTACCCGGGAAACCGTTTAGAAAAATAATGACTCTTATGCCGCTGAAAAAGGGTTTGATTTGTGAAAAATAGAGATTTGGGTTCGGGAGCCAGGTTACCCGTGGGGAAGGTTTTGTTTCAAAAATGCACCCCGCGTGGCTGGAATTTCCGGTCTCTACTAAATCTTTGTGGGATTTTTCTGAAAATATTTTATTGAAAACTTTATTTCACATAAACAATATATCAAGAAATAACACGCTTAAAGGAAACAGATAATGATAATAAATCACATAATACACAATCAAATATGTAAATGCGAGAAAATTAACACCGGGGGGGGGGGGGGGGGGGGGGGTGTAAGTGCGAAGACAAGAAGTAAAGGGGGTTAACCGTGGTTTAATCCACTGGTTTTCCAAGAAAAACAGAGCATTGGGTTTCAGAAAACAGAGCATTGAAAATATTTTTCCAGTGATACCGTACGGTGTACAAAATCGCACCGCGCGGTGCATCATAGATGCCGTACGGTGCCTCTGTGTATTGTATTTTCCAAAAATTTCCATTTTGTCCAATTGAAACCATCCTCTGTTTTTATGCAAAAACCATGTTATATATTGATAAAAGTAGGTTTAGAAAATGGTTTTGATGGAGGAATGTACCTCATTTTTAGGGACAACATCCCACGACAATGGATAATATCGCGTGATACCTACTCGAGAGGCTCGAGCCTTGCTGAAATATTTCCTTTTGGACTCAAGTGGAAGTTCCCCTGAGAAGATTGCTATTTCAATGAACACAAATATATATACCTCTGGGTTTGCTCGGTTATGATCAAAGTCTTTGAAAATGATTGGTTTGGAGGCTGGGAATGGTAGTTGTAGGCTTATATGATTTGAGCTTGGAGATGGTTTTGACAAAGTAACGAGGGACGACAAATTTGCTTTTTGAGAGAAATTTTTTCTGGGAACTGATGAATCGATCCCTTCGGCCTTCCTTTCTCTCGTCTTATATAGAGGAGATTTTGGACGAGCTCATCATTTGGGCGATACCCGTGCGCCAAGAATCGCATCATTTGCCGAATCTCATCATTTGTTCTGAGCTGCTGGAGCAATTGCGGGAATCCTGTTAATGGGACAAGGGGTGCCATACGGCGTCAAAAGTGTACCGTACGGTGCACATAGCAACACCGCAAGGTGCAAAGGGAATTGTAAGCCGTATGGTTCTGGGTTTTGGGCCGTATGGTTCAAGTGTGGTTTCGGGTTTTTGGTTCCTTTGATCTATCCGACTCAAGCAACTATTCCGAGGTATATTTCGCGTGTTCTTTTCATCATTGGGGATGCACAAGTCATCAAAATTGGGGTGTCTACACTTACGTTTTAGTACTTGTTACGTCATCAAACTTACGTTTTAGCACTTGGGGATATTTGGCAATTTAAAATTTATTGGACAGAATGCTGGTCATTGGCCACGGGACACGAATGGGATAAGTAATGTTACTTTGAATTTAACTTATTTGTGGAGGTTTGGTTTTAGAATAGGTAAAAAAGGGGTTTGTTGTGTTGTTCTACACCTTTTTCGCATTTTTGAGGGTGGTTAATGTCAATGGAATAATAGAGCACCAACATCAAGCTCAATAAATTTAAGCCAAAGTGTGACTAGAGAAGAACATTTTTTTAGTTTATCTATTCTAGTCATTTTCTTAATCCATGATCAAACCAAAAAAAAAAAGTCATTTTCTTAACGCTCACTAAGCACTTCTAGTTTTTAACGAGCGATGGGCGGGGCTAATTCACCATATTTTTGGACTCTTGCTCTTAACAATGGTGAATGGTGAACTAGTGCTTAGGGGCCAATGAGGGGTCCTTACGCTGTATTGGAATCCTGGATTTTACAGCTGCATATATAAAGGAAACAGATACTTGTGTATATTCTCAAGTATTTTTTTGTGTCGGTAGCTAAAAAAAAAGGGTTATTACTTTTTTAAATTTTGTTTTCATTTTCCTATGCAACCATATAAAGTGAACAACTTTTTTTTTTTGGTAGTAATCTGTGTTTTTTATTTTTCCTGTGGGACCAAAGAAGATAAACAAAAAACATGAAAAGAAAAGAAAAGAAAAGAGAAGAAGCTCAGCTTGTACTACATATTCTTTTCCTCTTTTTTTTTTAACCTTCCTTTTTCTTTTCCCTTCAATTCATGCCTTCATGGTCCAATCACAACATTAGAAGGAATTTCTTCGTGCTCTTCCACCTCTATGATTTGCGATATTTTGAAAGTTATCTTTGATTTCAAGTTTCTGCGATTTAATCTTCTAAAATGGGGTATCATTCTTCCTCCCTGTGCATGCTTTATTACTTCATAATAAAGAAAAATGAAGCAAAGATATTCTGACATTGGGAGAACTAATATTGATAATGCAGATTCTGAGGGTCCATATTACAATATTGGACACATCTAGAGATCCTAGGGCTCTAGTTGTTGCTTGCTTTGATTTGTCGCAGTTTATTCAGTACCATCCTGCTGGGAGGGTCATTTGTGACCGATCTGAAGGCTAAATATCGGGTGATGAAATTGATGAACCATGAGAATGCGGAGGTCACCAAAAATGCTTTTCTTTGTATCCAAGGGCTTTTTCTTGGAGCCAAGTATGCGAGTTTTTTTGTAGGTTTAGATGTTCCGGAATCACAATGGAACTTATCACTTCTTCCAAGATTCGTTTTATGAAGGCGGATTCATAAATAAGCAAATGCAGGAGTCGTGGTATATTCTTTTGCTATCAAATGTTTTTTTTTTTTCGAGACTCAGGTAAGTTTGTATCGAGTAATTGTTGCGAAAGATCTTAGAATAATTAATATCTATTTCAATGTTCTTGTTGAATGAAATAGATGTTTGTAATTCTATGCTTGTCAAATGTTTACATATTAGTTTTGGGGCTTTGTAATTTTTCTAACTTCGATATTTGAACGATGGCTGAATGAAAAATGGATTGGTTTCTCCCACCTCCCACAATCTGAAACTTCTTGGGTTATGAAGGTTAGTTGAGTTCCAAGGGCCTCTTCTTTTTCAGTACATCAACTAGCAGTTTATATGATTATATATACCTAACCGCCAAGGGAAACACCCTAAATTGCACAATGGAATTTATTTTATTTTTTTAATCTTCGGGAAAATTCCTAGGAAAAATGCGAGAATAAGGATTCAAGCACACCATTCTTTTTTTAATAAGTACTCTCTGGACTGCACCTATGCATTGAGTCATGGACCCATGTCATTTGGGCATGGGCGCCAAAACTACCTGCTTTAAGGTATCAAGAAGATATTTTTATTACAACTTCAAGTTTGGCGAAAATTAAAGTGTGTGGAGATTATTAAATAAAAAAGGCACCATGAAATAGGTAGAAAGAACGACAATGATTACATACCAAACATAAAACACCAAAAAAAAAAAACTCTAATTCTTTTCTTTCCAAGCATAATCCGTTAGTAGTAGAGGCTTGAGATATATGCTATTAAAGTTTAGAAAGGTGTGAGACTTGAAGACTCAAATGATGGGAAGTGGAAGAAAGAAAAAGACTTGAACATGTCAAGCAAAATTCTAATATTCAATGATAATATGCAGAATTTGCAGGAGAAGTGGGTCTATTTATTGTCTACTAACAATACTAGAATGCCGGCCCATGTTGTGGGATTTCTGCCTCCGACTGTAGGATCCTAGGTATATCTAATAGATGATCTGAAATGAAATCTTGGGTTGGGACTTGGGAGTGGCAACCTCCCCTGTTGGTATAGATATGTATATGTCTACTACTTTATGCACCCTTTTCAACGCGAAATAATAACTCCTAGCTCTAGGGTAACATGAGGTAGGTACTCTTTTCAACAGACAATTCCTCAGATTAGGAAAACATAACAGACGCCCCTCGTTTGCAATTTAATTTATTTCAGTAAACTCCAAAATGGTAACCCCAACAAAAATAGTTACCTACTATTATTCCAACACCACCTTCACAAACTGGGGTGCCATTGATCATTATCATGGAGACGGAGACATTTCTTTCAACTAAGAAACAAAAATAGAATGCGTTAATAGTATAACTGCCATTGAACACCCCGTCATCTCTTCCAAATTTCCGGTCCACTTTCACTATCTCGAACATCTCAAAAAATTGTTGATTGATATCAATGTACAGTGTTATATATGCAAATATAGATCTTATTTGATAGATCTTAATTATTTCTATTCAAATAAGTTTTAAAAATTATGGAAAACATTATAGATTAGCCGACCCAATTGATTGGGATATAGGCTTGGTTTGATTTGGTTTGGTTTAGTTTAGAAAACATTAAAGATTGAAAGATATGAGTAATATAAAAAAGACACACATGCCTAAAAATGGACAAGAACTTTAGGATTGAGGGAGTATACTGTCAGGTAAACATTCACAAATTAGGTTTCAATACAAATAGAAGTTCTTCAACACTGAGATATAACGATGACTATATAAGCACACACACACATACATATATATATTCTTGTGTACATGTGTCTGCATATGACAGTAGAATTCATATGTTAGATAGTTTATTTTTAGAATATGACGTGCACATTTAAGTGATAGCATCCTTTTCAATTAACCCTTGGCTTATGATGCACTATGGGATTTACCGATACTTAAGTTCTTAATAAAGATCCATAATTACCACTTTTGTGGGTTGTTTCCTAGTTGAACAAGATGTCTACAAAGTATAAATGACACCCTGACTGACTTTAAGCTTAATTACTACTAGTGAGACCCCCTTAAGTTGTTATAAATGGACTTTTTTTTTTTGAACTGGGTTATAAAGGGACTTGGGGGATATCACCTACGTATTATGTTTTGTTGGTAATATTACATCAGCGTTTTGGGGTTCAAATGTTGCAACTTTCAACTCATGGGGTACGTCTGTGATTTTTCGATGAATGTCAGCTGGGTTCTTGATCTTTTTTACCCTTACGACCCGATTGGCTGCAACTAAAAAGAGGGGCCAAAACTTATACCCAGTCAAAATAGTGGGGCCCATAAATTTAGCATGGTTTGGCAACCCATTTCATTCCCCTTCTTCATTTTCACCCGTTCTTCCCTTTCACGCATGAGGGCTTCTCTCCCTGATAATTTTCACACAGGGTCTGGGGTACCCAAAACTTATTCGGCTTAAGAGGGTGGCGAATTTGACGAGAATAACCCTCGTTATACCCCTTTACCAACCATCACATCCCCATCTGTGTAGTTGTTCTCGAGATCGAGCAGACGAGGGCTTGGAGGCGATTTATGCGATTTTGGGTGGAAATCGTTCCAATCGAATAGAGAAGGGTTTTGTGGTGATATCGTTGCGATCTATTGGGACCACCAGGTATGGGGATTTCGTTTCAAACTTTCAATCAATTATGAACTGCCCTATTGTCGATCTGGTTGACAAATCTTGCTGAATTCGATCTAGGGTTTCTGTCATTGTAAAATGGGTTGTGTACTGCATGTTTTACTCTGTTGGTGTGTGTTTTGTAATGTTTTTTTGTAATGGATTTCTGTATTTGATTTCGATCTAGGGTTTTGTCTACGATTTATGTACATTGGTAAATTTGTTTTTTGAAATTTCTTATTAAACCAAGTACAAAAAGACATTGAAGGCTAACGAGATGAGAGAACCTTGTTTGCGATTTTGAGTTTGAATTGGCGTCTTTGAGCGATCCTACTAATTTGATTCACAACTCGAGAAGTGGGCGATAGTTTGAGGGATTTACAAAGTTAAGGTATGAACTAAATTGTTTGTGTATTTGATGTTGTAATCATTAAACCATTTTTAGGTGTTATTAAGGATGACAAGACTAAACAGAAAACAAATGAGGAAAAGAGAAGAGAAAGAGGCAGTTGCAGCATTAACCACCTTCATTCATGCTGCAATTGGGATGTTTCGCCTCTACTTATTCATCCTATCCACGACACTCTATCCCCGTCCCGAGTGTGTCCAAAATTCAGACTTATACCAGACTCAAATTAACGCCGTGAATAGGCTTGTAAATGGTAATGAGGTTGAATGCCACGAGCAGTTGAGTGTAAATAGGCGTACCTTTTTTCGATTGTGTTGTCTAGTTCGAAGTGTGGGGTTAGGGGACTCGTGGTTTGCTACTGTTGAGGAGAGGGTAGCAATATTTTTGTGGATCCTCGCGCACCATACAAAGCAAAGGCGTACCAAACATTAGTTCTGAGCCCTTTGTATAAATAGTACTTGTGTTTGTGACAGCTTGACAGGCCACTGAATGATCAAAATTGTTTGGCATTGAAAGGGAGGGTTGTGGACGGTCGCCTCCACGCGGGTTTTTGAAAAAGTTTGTTTTGTTTTGAAAATAAGGGAGTCGCCACCCGGGTTTTTGGAAAATGGTTTAGGACCCGAGAAACTAATTTGAAAATGATTTAGAAAATAATACAACTATCGCGGTTGAAAAACAACTTGAAAACCAGAGATCGTTTTGGATTTGGGAGCCAGGTTATGAACAGGGAAGGGTTTTATGGCACCCCGCTCGCCCGATTAAAAATCGATCTTTACTAAATATTTGTGGGATTTTTAGAAAACTTTTTTATGCTCAACTTTATTTAAATAAACAATTAAATCATGCAAAACAAGCAATTTAAATATTGAAATGAACAACAATTAATGCAATCAAGTAAATGACAGTAAGTAATAAAAGTGAAAACCAATTTCTCAAACTATTCATGAAAGGAAACGATTTAAAATTTCATGTTTGAAAAAGAGTGCCGTATGACACACAAAGTGTATCGTGCGGTACAGAAAGTGTGCCGTGTGGCACTGTTCAAGAATCCAACGGGCAAATTTTTAAAAGTGTGTTGTGCAGCACTCCAAGTGTACTATGCGATACAGGAGGAGTGCCGTGCGGCACTATTTTCTTCACAAACAGTTTGAAAACTTAGTTTTCGATGGAGAATGAAATGGGAGCATATACAAAGCACGAAACTTGATTAAAACAGATTACTTTGCACTGGAAAATGATATGTTTGAGTAGAAATTGTTCCTCCTCATGGGATTGCTCTATACGACGCGTAAATTTCATCGTATGACGCAATCAGGAGGTCATTAATCAAATTGATTTTTGATGTAACATGGGCATACCAAATGTGGAAGTAATATAGAAGATCACCCACACTTGGTACCCCTCCGCTCAGGGTACCAAAGTTATGAACTTCGGCGAAACGAGATCATACCTCCGGTTTGAACCTCGCGGAATGAAAGCCTTCTTGATCCTTTAAGCACGGCTTGGACCTCCTTTGTACCTCAACTTAGCTCTGATATAGTAATGAGGATGTCTGGTTTTTGGATTTAAGAAGATACGGGATGACAAAGGTGCGGTTTTGAGACTGGGAAATAGAGTACTTGGTTTTCGGATTGGGTTATTGTCACGCCCTCAAATTTGATAAACCAAAAATAGAAATATCCACGTGGGACAAGTCAAAGTCTTACCATTTTTCTTTGAATAGTCAAAGTCAACAAATACATTCTCACCAATACGAATAAACGGGTTCTAACTATTAGCGGCCATAGCCCGAATACATAAATACCAAGTTTAAAAGTTAATACATTGGCCAAATAGTCAAAAGGAATAACAAATGGAAGTTACAAAACTATCTTTCAAAAATATAAGACAAAGATGGGAAAATAACTTCATGCGTGTATAAGCTCCATGTATGTGTCACTCCACAAGCATCCAATCTCATGCTCTATGCCGCGTACCTGAAAATTGATAGGTTGAGCTCACTAGCCCAGTAGGAAAACTATTCTACTAACGTTTGGTGTATAAACATGATGCATGCATAACAAGAGAGCATGATGAGGGACATGTAGACACCCCAATTTTAATCCAAGTGTTCCTTCATCATCGTCTCTCATCCAAGACTCGAATGACATAGGTCATGTCACCATCGGGTCGCCTCTTGATCGAGGCACCCCTGTCTGTTGCTTGAAAATCTGGCTAAGTATGGAAAATTAACTTTTTTGAGAAGTTTTGATTTGGCCAATAAAAAGTCCCGGTATTTGTTCCTTGGATTTTTCTAAGCACAATGATATAATCGAAAGTTATTTTTGAGTAAGGCAAAGTCATCTTTCGCCCATTTTTTTCGGAGAAAAATGTGCCCATTTTCGGTTTTGTACTAAAAGTGGGGGGATGAGATTTTGATTGGATTGGGATATCAAAATTCTGGCAATGCCATTGTTTCCGAAAGGGGGGTACTTCCTTATTTTCATAAATAAATTAAAGTACTTAAGTTTGGTTTATGAAAATAAGTACCCCTGTGCATCCCCAATGATGAAAGAAATGGTCAGTGGTACCTTGGAACAGCTTGGAACAGCTACTGTGAACTTCAGAATTCTGGACAGAAATATCCCTAGCCGTACGGTTCACCACTAAAGCCGTACGGTTCATCAGACAAGCCGTACGATTCACATTTCTATAATCAAGCCGTGCGGTTCACTTACATAAACCGTGCGGCTAACTCTTTAAGCCGTACGGTTAACCTCAAGAAATATTCGTTTTGCCAGCAGAAGCATCTCATCATGAAATGGCAGGAATTCGTACTCATTAATATTCCTTCTCCGGCTATATAAACGCTCCCCCTCTCCCATTTTCAAGAACACAGTACCCCCCTCCCTACTCCGGCAACACGCTGGTAAATTCTCCGGTTATTTCCCGTCCGAAATTCCGTCCAAACTCCTCTAGAAACTTCAAACCCATTCCATTTCCTTCATTCAAAAACCTCCGACGACCCATCTGTGTGTATCAAATTCATTCTCAAGGAGTTCAAGTCCGAAGTTTCAGAAGTTCTCGACTGTCCGAAAACTTCCAGTAAAGGTATAAATCGTATCTCTTTAGCCGAGTTCAGAACCTTGGTTCTTTGAGGGGATCCGCCCGGGTCAAGGATGGTTCCAGTAATCATTCCTAGGCTCGGGTGGCCATGTTTTTTTTTTTTACTAAAATCAAATCTCTCGAATCCGTATCGGGCGATATTTTCGGTTATCGCAGGGTACGGTTCTTGCGAGGAGATACATTTCATTTACTACTTTCTTTCAGTATAAAAACATTTCAACAGAAGTTATTTTTATCAAAAAAATTGGTTTTTACAAATAAAACAAAGCTTCTGTTCAAGAAACAAAATTTTGAAAAATAATTGAATATGTTAGCCGTGCGGCTAACAGGTAAAACCATACGGTCGACTAAGGTTAGCCGTGCGGCTAACCTTCTGGAGTAAAATCTTTCCCCTGTTTCTCCTCTGTTCATGCTCTGTTTTTCTCGTTTTTGGTATTTGGTTCATTGCACTTTTTTTCCTTTTAATATACTGTTATTATTATCAAGTCCTCTTGGTTTAATTTTATTCCTATCATGTTTTCATTTGATATTTCCCCTTTTATTTACTTGCTTATTTGTTGGTTTTATTTATTGTAATTCTCTTTATTTACTTGTTTATTTGTTAAAGTTTTCAATAAAATGTTTTCCAAAAATCCCATAAAATTTAGTAGAGACCGGGAATTTCCCGGGCGAGCGGGGTGCTTTTCAATAAAACCTTCCCCATTCGTAACCTGGCTTCCGAATCCAGGAATCTTTTTGCAGATCAAATCCTTTTCCAAAAACGGCACAAGAGTCATCAATTACTTTCAACGGTTTCTCGGGTACCAAAATCGCTTTCTAAGTAAATCCCGGGTGGCGACTCATTTTTCATCAACTTTCTATTTTTAAACCAAAGAGCCGCGTGGATCCGACCGTCCATAGGACACTACCAATGTATAAGGTTAGGATGAACGAATGACTATAACCCTACCACTAAGTACCCGAAATGTGTTCACGTGTCTAAAATGTGTCCAAGTGTTCCAAAACAAGTTTAAGTATCCAACCAAAGTCCAAGCAATTGCCAAATCCTCATACTCGTACACAAAAATCCAATTTTAGCCAAATATTCCAAATTCAACCCAAATATGTCATTTCCAACATTTTATGAGAAAAACATTCATCAATTTAATAGGGAAGTATCCCTCTGCCGGATTTCGTGGGCTCCGTGCACCCATGGCTAGGGACACCAAACGGGTGATCCCTAGAATTCACATTATCCAATTATATCATCTCAAAACAATTTGTCTTTCAAAAACTCCCATGAGTCCCATTTATTCCAAAACTTTACCGTTTTCGCCAAAAAGCATCAACCGACACGTGTCCGATACATAAAACCAAGAAATTTGCTAACTAACGTGTCCAAAGATTAGTTTTATGATTTCAAAGTGAATTCGGTGTTCAAAATGGTAGTACGGGTAAAAAACACGAAGAAACGGACAATCGGGGGCTAAACGGGGGCCAAACGGGCATCGGGGAACAAACCGGAACAAAACAAAAATTTGGGCAGCTACTGGATTTTCGGCCCTGGCGGTCCCCAATCCCGCCTGGGTGGGTCGAGCAGTTTCTGGGGGTCTCAAAAATGCAGATTTTCACCCCTTAGGGTGTGGAATTTCAACCCAAGTCCAATTATGATGTTTTAGGCCAAAAATTGGAAATGTAGAGCAACTAATGAACATCAAGGGAGGGTAAAACAACAATCAATTGCATCAAACAACAACCCAAATCATAGTTCACAAAATCAAATGGAAAACCCACTTAGGAAGAAAAACCATGATTTTGAGCAATTGGATGAACAAGAGTGAGATATATGTTGTATATCACATAGATACAACTAGAGGGAGTAGAATTTATCTTCCTACCTCAAGATTGAAGCTTGAAATGGGTAGAACAAGCAAAGCCCTAGATTTTGAATCTCCCAAACCAAAAATCTTGCTCTCCATGAAGAACCACGGTGAACCCGACTCCAATTGACGCGTAGAATAAGATTTTGAACTTGGTTCTTGAAGAGGGTGAGTGAGAGGAGTGGATTTTGTGTGAGATTGGAGGAAGAAATTTTTGGGAGGGGTAGAGAGGGAGAGAGCAATGGTTGATGTAGAAGAGAGGGGTGTGTTTTGTGGGAGAATCTTACACTACACACACTCATATACACATATTCTTGCATTTGCAACCCCCTTATCTTTCAAATGCATTTTAAAAAGATCCAAATGCAATCTATTACTAACCAATTGACCCCTTTAAGTCAAAATTCAATTCCTCACATTTACCCAATAGTATTCCGGAAAAATTATGCGAAATTATGGGTCCGTACAGTTATCTTGGATAAAGCTTTGAAGGTTGTTTTCTGGAGTGGAAATGAAAGTAATAGAGGATTTAGGAGATGAGTAAGGTTGTGGGTAGGATTTAAGAGAGGTTAGCCATGGGTTTTCATTGCCCTGTTCTTGGCAAACCGATCGGGATTTATAGCCAAGAAAACCGACTTGGTCTCCAAGTATTCTTAGGACCCACTCAATGCAATCATAGCTATGATGTAGCCTTTAAGCCTTGCAAGAAATCATGATGGAGAGAAGGAACCGAACGTCAACATTTTGAGCTGCTGGAGATGCTATAGAAAGTCGGTTAATGCCTGACAGTGCCGTACGACACACAAATTGTACTGTGCGGTACAGTAACTGTGTCGTACGACACACTTCCACCGCCAATATCCAAAAAGAATGTTGTGCATGACTATTAAAGCACCGTACGTGAGAGTTGAGTGCCGTGCGGCATTGTTGACCAAGTTGACTTGAAGGATTTCATTCCCAGAGATTTTTCGGGCATCTCTTTTCATCATTGGGGATTAAAATGTCTATGAGAGCTTAATTTTGGGGTGTCTACAGATGCCCCTATTTGACGAGCCTTACAATCATTGTGTGATGGAAGACGCATCAAAGATAAAGACACCCCTCAAACAAGTAAATTTTGATGCATGTGGCCGTGCTCATATGAGCTGCCTACGTACTCCATTGTAGGGATTAAACCAGCGTAGTTCATCGGGGCAAATGCATGTAGATGCAATGAAGCAACATATCAGACAGGCATGCAAGCATGAGAATTGAACTTACTGATTTAATTGGTAGCGCACGGTCACGAAGGACACATGGCTGAACTTGAGAGATAGCACTTGGTTAGAAAAGATGCATGGCTGAACTAAGTGGTTTGATTGACTTGAAATTGAGTTTAGAGAGTGGTTTGAAAAATTTGTTTTAGAAGGCATATTGATTTGAGAAATTTACCTTAAAATTGATTTGATTGAAAAGTTGTCCCTAGAGGACAATTGATTGAAAAACTGTTCCGAAGAATGCTTGACTGAAAGACTGACCTAAGGGATGGTTGATTGAAAAGCTGACTATTTCTAGTCTTAAAATTGAATTGGATTGAAATTGATTGAAAAATTGATTAAAATTGGTTGACATTGATTGAAGTTGATTGAAATTGATTGAAATCGATTGAAGTTGATTGAAAAATTGATTGAAATTGGTTGAAATTGGTTGAAGTTGATTGAAAAATTGAAAAACAATCGCCGAGGACAGTGGATTGAAAAATGTTGTTTGAAGAATTGCAACGAGGGACAGTGATTGAAAAATGTTTGATTGAAAGCATATCTCGAGGGATGGTTGATTGAAAACATGTTCCGAGGGACGCTTAATTGAAAACATGTCCCGAAGGACGAGCGGTTGATTGAAAATATGTCTCGAAGGACGGTTAACTGAAAACATATCTTAAGTCACAATTGATTGAAAACATGTCCCGAAGGATGAATTGTTGATTGAAAACATGTCCTGAAGGTCGGTTGATTGAAAACATGTCCTGAGGGACGGTGGAGTCAAAAACTGTTCCGAAGGACGATTAATTGGAAAACTGTCTGAAGGATGACGGAATGAAAAACTGTCCCTAACTACATTTCTTCTAAATTAGATAGAGTCCTGGTTAATGAAGAGTGGCTTAAAGCACACACCTGCTCTAATGCCTTCTTTCTCACACCAGGTATATCTGATCATTCTCCTGCTATTGTCCATATTGCTCCACCTCCAAAACCATCTCATAAACCATTTAAGTTTTTTGATTTCCTAGCTGACCATCCCAAGTTTCTTCCCATTGTCTAAGGTGTTTGGAGGAGGATTATTATTGGAAATCCCATGTTTTGTGTCTATGAGAAACTTAAGCTACTCCAAGCTGAGTTCAGGAAACTCAATATACGGGAATTTAGTGCTATTTCTGAAAGAGTGGTACAATCCCAATGTATCCTGGAATCCCTCTGACTTTGTCACACAGAAAGAGGAACAATATGCCTACAAGCAATTTCTCAATCTTTCTAGAGCTGAGGAAAGTTTGGCTAGGCAAAAATCTAGGATTAATTGGATGAAATTGGGTGACCAATGCGCATCATATTTTTTCAAGTCTATCAATAACACAAGAAACAAGGACAAACTTACTAGCCTTGTGCTTAGTGATTCATCCATTACACATGATGCGTCAGTTATTAAAGAAGCTTTTGTTAGCTTTTACTCTGGCCTCTTTGGGAGATCACATAGCTCCCATTATCATGGTTCTGAAAGAGTCAACCAACTTATAAGCAGGAAACTCAATAACTCAATAACTAGCTATGGTCCAGGATATCACTGACACTGAAATTAAGGATACACTGTGGGAACTTAATCCCCACATAGCTCCAGGCCCTGATGGGTTTAACCCTGGCTTTTTCCAGAAAGCTTGGCCTGTAGTTGGGCATGAATTTACATCAGCTATTAAAAACTTCTTTAGGTCTGATCAACTCCTTGGCAAAGCTAATGCCACAGTTGTTGCTTTGGTTCCTAAAATTCCCAATCCTTCCAAAGTTGGGGATTTTAGACCAATCTCTTGTTGCAACACCATCTACAAGTGCATTGCTAAGATTTTGGCTAGAAGGATCCAAATTGTTCTTCCTTATCTCATTGATCCGACACAATCTGGTTTTGTGAAGGGAAGAAGGATTGCTGATAATATTTTTCTTACCCAAGAGTTAATGAGAGGATACCACAAATCTTCTCCCTCTCCTAGGTGTACTTTGAAAGTTGATATAATGAAGGCCTATGATAATGTTAGATGGGAGCTATTGTGGAGTGCAATTTTGTTCACCCTCCTTAAAAGAGGGTGAACAAAACCCTCTCTCTTATTGGTTGAATTGGTGTGGGTCCCACCACAAAATGATGTCATGCTTACTTCTGCAATACACTTTTTGGTAAGCATGACATCACTTTGTGGTGGGACCCACATGTTTTAACCAATAAGAGAGGGTTTTGTTCACCCTCTTTAAAAAAGGGTGAACAAAATTGCTCTCGCTATTGTGGGATATTCTCAAGTCCATGAATTTTCATCCCAAAATGATTAAGTGGTTACAAGCTTGTGTAACCACTGCAAATTATACTCTAAGCATTAATGGGGAGACAACAGGTTATATTAAAGGTAAGAGGGGACTTAGACAGGGGGATCCACTTTCCTCTTACCTTTTTGTCATAGTGATGGAAGTTCTGACCTGTATCCTTAAGGAAAAAGCCACCCTTCCTGATTTCCATTTCCATTGGAGATGTAGTAAGAACAAGATCATTAACCTCTGCTTTGTTGATGATCTTATGATTTTCTGCAAAGGTGATAAGAGTTCCATTAAGCACATTCATGATTCTCTCATTGAATTTGAAGTCTTATTTGGACTGTCTCCTAGTCCCGGGAAGAGTAGTGCCTTCTTTTCTGGGGTAGATCTCCCCACTAGAGAAGGCATTCTCTCTCTTCTTGAATTCAAGGAAGGTTTCCTGCCTGTGAAATACCTTAGGGGTCCCTCTAATTTCCACCAAGCTCAAACATAAGGATTGCAAAAATATGATAGCAAAAATTACTGCTAGAACCAAAACCTGGACTAATAGGGATTTAACTTATGCTGGGAGATTGCAATTGATTAAAAATGTACTATTTTCCATGTAGACTTACTAGTCATCCCTTTTTATTCTCCCAAAAAAGGTTACTAAGGAAGTAGAATCTATACTTAGATTCTTTCTTTGGTCTGGACCTGATCTTAAAAAGTCTGGTGCTAAAGTCTCATGGGAGCATCTTTGTTCCCCCAAAGAGGAGGGGGCCTTGATCTAAAAGCAATTCAAGTCTGGAACAAGGCTGCAATATCAAAGCACATTTGGTTTCTCATTTCTGGTGGTAAGCAATCAATGTGGTGTCAATGGGTCAAATCATATTTGCTCAGAGGTAAAAGCTTTTGGGAAGTAAAGGTACCCAGCAATCCTTCATGGATTTGGAGGAAAATACTTAATCTTAGGCCTATTGTCCAACCACACACCAAGGTGACAATTGGCAATGGCAAAAATACCTCTTTGTGGTATGACAACTGGCTTAGTTTAGGTCCACTTGCTCAAAGATATGGTCCTAGGGATATTTATAACTCTAGCTTATCTAGAGAAGCCACTGTATCTGACATCATTAGAGATAATTCTTGGGCTTTCCCTATTACTCAAACTGCTGATCTCAATGAGTTTAGATGCAGTTTGCTCTCTTTGCCTAATCCCAATAAGGATATGGATGACCTTA
The DNA here is from genome assembly GCA_020921065.1 of Vaccinium darrowii. NCBI lineage: Eukaryota > Viridiplantae > Streptophyta > Magnoliopsida > Ericales > Ericaceae > Vaccinium > Vaccinium darrowii. Next base: position 24,300,796 of record CM037152.1, read on the forward strand.
CTGCTTGGACCCTCAACGCCAATGGGAAGTTCTCCATATCATCAATGTGGAACCATCTTAGAACACCTTTCCCTAAGGTTACATGGGTTAAAAGCATTTGGTTTCCTAGCCACATTCCCAAATGTAGCTTCATTGCCTGGATTGCCATTCAACAAAGACTCTACATTGAGGACAGATTAGTGTTGTTTGGCACTAAAGCTATGTCATGCTGCTCCTATTGCCCTAATGCTGAGAGTCATGACCACCTCTTCTTTAATTGTCCTTTTACATCACAAGTGTGGTGTCAAGTCTTTTCTCTATTAAACATTAATTGGCCCCCTAGATCTTGGGAAAATTGGGTCACGCAGATGTCAGCAATCAAAGGCAAATCACTTAAGTCTCTCATTCTCAAATTGGCTTTTACCACCACAATTTATCAAGTTTGGATTGAGAGAAATGCTCTCAAATTCCGAAACAAAGCATGTCCAATCCCTATTGTAGTGAGCAAAGTATACTCAATGGTTAGATATAGGCTGATGTCCTCGAACAGTCTTCCTCAAGGGCCTCAGTCTTCATCACTGCTATCTAAATGGGGCATATTCTGATTATGGTGCATTATGTGCATGGAGTGTTTGACATTTGTTATTGACACATTGCATGCATGGATCTATTGGTTGGAACAAGTATATCTTTATGTGGTTTTGTTGTTGTTTGTAGGTTCAAGTTGGCTCATGGATGGAATACAAGTTCTACTCTTGTTGCAAATTAGCAAAGCAGAGGTCTCTGGCTGCTAATACTTCTAGTGTCAGGTAGTTATCATAATCTCCTCCCACTGCTTGAAGAAGCTATTTCTGCAGATTTGAACCTTATTGGTTAGCTTACTTCTATTGCATTTGCTTGGATGGTCTAAAAGTTGTGTGACCTACTTAAATTGAGAGCCTTTGTGAGCAGAGAGTTTGAGCCTCAGAGCCCCTTAAGAGAGGAGGTAATATGTTGTGGGGGAATATGGTTAGGGCGAGTTGAGGGAGTTTGGACCAGTAGAGAGAGTATAGGAGCGTGAGTTCTCAAGGGAGAAGAAGGGTGAGCCACTTCAATTTTAGGATGATCCAACTGTGAGTTCATTTTGATTATAGCAAGAAGTGTAGGACCCTGTTGTGTGCAATCTGTTGCATTGTTTGTGCCTATCTTGCAATATGTTGCATTGTTTGAGCCTATCTTTTGATGTTATGTGGGTTGCAAGGGCTGTTGCAATCTGCTGTTACTATTCGTTGATACTTTTGATGCTGCCATTTACTACAATCTGTTGATTGTTGCTGTATCTGGAGTTGTTTCCCATAGTTTTGAGCCAATTTGAATTTGTTGTGCTGAATACTGCTGCAGTAGAACTGCCATTTGCTGATTCATGTTTTGGCAGCATTGCTGTACATTTGGGAAGTTCATTTTTCAAACAAGATGCTGTCCAATTTTTCAAAACTTCCATGGGTTGCTCATACTTTGGATGTCTGCTCGTATAGATCATGGTTCATCATAGGTTCTTGGTTTTGTCCTAGCTTGGGGGGTTGTCCCTTGGCTTTATTTGATACCCTTTGGGAAGGGGATGTCTCCCATTTGTTATATTTTGGTCCGTGTATCCTGCTACTATCCCAAGTTATGCTGCTATTCAAGAAACTCTCATGTTAGATATGAGGATCATTGGGTTTGATGCCCAATTGAATGGCTCAGATATGAGGATCCCAAGTCGTATTCATTTGCTTTGTATTAGCTTTATTGGGTATCCATTTTGTCTTGTGTTTCTTTTTCTTCTTCTTAGAAGGCTTAGAAACATAGGTATTATTCTCTTTAGTTTGTAGCCTCTTGGCTTTAGTTTTTTTTCTCTCTCTTTGTCCTCCTGGGGTATGCCCCTTGTAGGCTGTACATCCTTTTGTCTTCTTTTATTTCAAGCTAATTTTACCAACAAAAAAAAAATGACAAACTGTCCCGAAAGGCGATTGGTTGAAAAATTGTCCATGAGGACTCTTGTGTGAGACTCAGGTTTTGACATTTGACGACACAATGACAACATTCCTGTCTTTAGAAACTTGGTGGTGCAATAGGGTATCTCTTTTTGCTTTACTGTCTTTCCTTTTGGACAGAGTTTGGGTTTAAGGTTGCTTCTGATCCAGACTTCAAACTTTTGGGCTTTTTGGTTTTCTGTGAGGCTTGAGTCTTTGGGGCTTTTTGGTTTTCTGTGAGGCTTGAGTCTTTTGGACTTTTTGGCTTTCTGTGAGGTTTGAGCTTTTTTGAGCTTTCATTCCCCAATCTTGAATTCCTCCCAGTAGATGGCATTGAGCTGACATGCCGCACTCTTGGACTCCGGTGAATGGCGGTTAGCTGACATGCCCCAGTCTTGGACAAATGTGCCCCAATAGATGTCAAACTTCAGTTCTGAACCCATTGACTTGTTTATCCAAACATGGGGTTCTACATGCATTGAAATCATCTTCCATGAGTTTAAGACTATCAAGACCACCAAGGGTTGACTGGACAAAAGACCTTGTGTGAATTTGGATAGGGCCAGATGATACGAGTGACTTTACAATGATGCCCCCCTGGTTTGGGCGGAGATGACATACTCATTGATTTTCTAACAGAGGGGCTAGATTTGGACAAGACTAGGCTGAATCAGACTTAAAAGAGTGACTTCCTTGAAGGTGCCCCTGACTGAGTGGAGAATGACTACTTATGAATTTGGTAGATGCGGGTTATTATTCTGTTACTAGATCGACCTTGTGACAAAGGAATGGACTCCGACAAGGTTGTGTTGACCTGAAAAGACAATTAAGCGATGACAAACTCGAGAATTTGGGAAAGGGCAGAATGTGCCCCACAATTGATGTTTGAAACCATCATGAACTTGAGTCTTTTGGTTTTGAAATTGTTTCACTCCATCAAATAATGTTCATTTAAATCGATTATTTTATCAAAACACAAGAATTTTTAGTGTGAACCCTTGCCCCCGGGATGCTGATTTATTGATTTTCCATTGAGGTGCCCCGGTTTGGACTTTTGCTTCTGGCGGATGTTGGTGTTGTGCAATGCTTTGACTTTTGCCGCCGGGTTGCTGATGAGGATCTGAGGTGCCCTGGTTCAGACTTTTGCTTCTGGCAGATGCTGGTGTTTTGCAATGCTTTGACTTTTGAATTTTTTTTTTATGATACTGTTTCCACTGGATCCTCGCTATCAAGTTGTGCTTTTCAATCTGAAAGGACTTTATTTAGGTTATAATGGGGCCAAGGCCTTGGGTTTGACAAAGAAAGGATAAAGGCTCCAAAATTTTTCACTTTTCCTGGGTTTTAGAGTTAGCAGCTATCTTGAACTCTTTTTGCATGCCCTTTCTGTTCTTTTCAATGTTTTCCTTTGTGCCCCATTTTGGCTTTTCAGTGCTTCGCATTTGGTTGTGCACATGAAAATGGCACTTTCATTCTTTCGAAATCTTGATGTGCCGCTGACAACCATGCATTCAGTACTTTTGAAAATTTGACATTTCTTTGACGATAATGTGCTCGGTACTTTCATCTTGACATCTTGCTGAGAATCATACATTTTGCACTTTTGTTTCTCTTAATTCACCGCAGTGTGGGGGAGCTGCCTAGCTGGGTTCTTTTTCAAGGAAAGTGATTCAGGCTCAGAAAGGGCTATCAAGGGATATATTTATCTGGGGAATAAAAACAAAGAATGCCTTTCTTGATTTTGAATTGCACAACTTGATAGAAAGAATCTGTATATGCTCTAACTTTTGCCTAGATCATACTTCAAAGTTTTGAACCAGCGAGCTTTTTGCCTTAACTTTTGCCTAGGCCGCCCTTGCGGGTTTTCAACCTAGCAAGTTGCTTTTTTTTTTTTTTGTGTGTGTCAAAGCATTGCTCCTTGGTGACGTTGGAGAATGACGCCTGGAACTCCTTCTTGTGAGAGTTGAGGGTTTAATAAAAAATCATCCCATGTTTTCAAGTGATTATCATGAATTTCAAATGATGGTGGAAAACAATTCCATTTTCAAGGATTATTGCAAAAACTCAAGTTTATTATGACAATTCTAACACAAAAGCATGACATCGATTTTCAAATGTTGCGATCGAACCACTGAGGGTTGCCTACGTATCCCTTTCCAAGGAATCAGGTCGTGACGTAGTTCGGGGCTACAAAGTTGACTCTATTTTGGTTTTTGTTCTTCTTGACAACAATAGGACTGACTCGAATAAGAAGATAGACACCAAAGTAGAAATAGAAATACAAACTGACTCAATAAAAGAGAAGACTCTGACCTGAAACTTGAAAATTCCCAAAAACTCGGGAAAGACTGGTCCATTGCATGGTCCTTGGCGGTTCATTCTTCTTTTGCTGGCCTTGACATCAATCAGCAATCACCCATGGGTTCGGTGTCGAACATGGCAGAGTTGATATGGGGATTGGGACTTGACTGGGTGTTTGTTTTTGTTGGTCGGGAAATGATGGTTTTGTTGTCGATGAGGTTCTGAATTCTGTGACGAAGGTGATGGCACTCATTGGTAACGTGACCGGGCATTTGGTGGAATGCACAAAAGGCATTTGGGTTATGGTAAGATGGAAACTTCTGAGGTAGAGGGGTTGGAATGAGTGGTTTGATATGGCCAGTTTTGAGGAGCTTCTCATAAATTGAGGATAGAGCCTCGGAAAATTGGGGAAGGGTTCTTTGTGACTTTCGAGAATGGTTGGCTTGAGCTTTGACTTTGTTGATAGGCATGGCTTGGCTGAAATTTGGTTGACTTGGGCATTGGGCTTGTGTTCTTGGAATGGTTGTTTGTGGAGCTGGGGGTGGTTTTCTTGTTTGGCTGAATGGCTAAGAATTGATAGTAAAGAAAAACTCAGAAATGCCCCTCTTTGTTTTATTTTGAAAATGAGAATGTCGTATTTGTGTCGTCATACATGCAAACATAAATCTCAAAAGGTTTTCAACAGCCCTGGGTAGGTCGACTACTCAGTAGATTAAGTTCTTGTGTGTTGAAACTAGAGCCAGTTAATTTTCGTGACCATCCAAGGCAGAGCAATAAGGCTGTTAAAATCTGGATAGAAATATGGTTAAATCATAAGGAGCTGTTCGTGCACGGCTGACACTGGAGGTGTTTCAAACTCCAAAGATTTAAAGTCTCCTAGACTATGCAAAAATGGGTCTTAAAAAGGCTGTCCCGATCCTCAGTGTTTCTTTTGACAGTGTATCCTTTGTTTAGGATAGCAGGATTCGGGAAAATTAAACCAACTTGGTTCTCGATGATTCCTTCTCAAGGGTCTAACTTTGATTTTAAGGACAACTACCCCAGCTTGGGTCAATTGTTCCTAATTTCTGTTAGGTCATTGCCAAGAGATTGCCAAGGGTCAAGTTGATTTGACTTTCCTAAGTCTCGTTATTCTAAGGACTGAATTGATCTAAACAATGTTGATCTAAACAATGTGCATTGGAATGCACGACTCTTCATCGGGCAGGGCAACCTCTTAAGACGGCGAAAAAACGTGACAGCGTAGGGTCCAACTAACCATGATAATACAAATGCATGCAGAATGATAACATGATATATAGAAAGTAGTCAACACATAACAAGATACATCACATAATCCTAACTTGTGGATCCCTATCCTAGGTTGGAAGGTTCTAGGTTCACTATATGCAAAAGCCGGTTTTGATTTAGGGGGTTCCCCTAACTAGAGCCAATATTTGCCTCCCAGTGCCAAGTGTACTGCATGGCAAAGGTTAAGCGGCATGCTGACTCATCATGGTCCAAGGTTGCTGAGCATCCGGGGATGTCCTAACACCAGTGAACTGGGCAGGGTAACCAAGATGCAGCAGCGGTGCTTATCCAACATCGATGCACGTGATGCAAAAGTTTAGCAATAAAATTATTTTCAAAAATCCCACAAATATTTTTCAAGCTTGACTCTTAAAATTAATCACTTCTTTGATATATTTACACAGACAAACAACCCAAAAAGCTCCAGTGAGGATGGCCGGGCGAGGCCCTGTTAGTCCACCATTCCTTCCTCGCGATAGCGCTAGGCATTTTCACGTTGACAAGCTTTTGGGAAGTTCATAAGTATAAAGACACCAAACTAGAGATTAATTTGAGAATCCCTAGTGGAGTCGCCATTTTGTGAACGGTCGCCTCCACACGGGTTTTTGGAAAAGTTTGTTTTGTTTTGAAAATAAGAGAGTTGCCACCCGGGTTTTTGGAGAATGGTTTAGGACCCGAGAAACTAATTTGAAAATGATTTAGAAAATAATACAACTCTTGCGGTTGAAAAACAACTTGAAAACCAGAGATCGTTTTGGATTCGAGAGCCAGGTTACGAACGGGGAAGGGTTTTAAGGCACCCCGCTCGCCCGATTAAAAATCGATCTTTACTAAATATTTGTGGGATTTTTAGAAAACTTTTTGATGCTGAACTTTATTTAAATAAACAATTAAATCATGAAAAACAAGTAATTTAAATATTGAAATGAACAACAATTAATGCAATCAAGTAAATGACAATAAGTAATAAAAGTGAAAACCAATTTCTCAAACTATTCATGAAAGGAAACGATTATGTTTGAAAAAGAGTGTCGTACGACACACAAAGTGTACCGTGCGGTACAGAAAGTGTGCCAATGCAACACTGTTCAAGAATCCAACAGGAAAATTTTTAAAAGTGTGCCTTGCAGCACTTCAAGTGTACCGTGCGGTACAGGAGGAGTGGCGTGTAGCACTGTTTTTTTTTTCACAAACAGTTTGAAAACTTAGTTTTCGATGGAGAATGAAATGGGAGCATATACAAAGCACGAAACTTGATTAAAACAGATTACTTTGGACTGGAAAATGATATGTTTGAGTAGAAATTGTTCCTCCTCATGGGATTGCTCTATCCGACGCGTAAATTTCATCATATGACGCAACCGGGAGGTCATGAATCAAATTAATTTTTGATGTAACATGGGCATACCAAATGTGGAAGTAATATAGAAGATCACCCCACACTTGGTACCCCTCCCCTCAGGGTACCAAAGTTATGAACTCCGGCGAAACGAGATCATTCCTCCGGTTTGAACCTCATGGAATGAAAGCCTTCTTGATCCTTTAAGCACGGCTTGGACCTCCTTTGTACCTCAACTTAGCTCTGATATAGTAACGAGGATGTCTGGTTTTTGGATTTAAGAAGATACGGGATGACAAAGGTGCGGTTTTGGGACTAAGAAACAGAGTACTTGGTTTTCGGATTGGGTTATCTTGGATAAAGCTTTGAAGGTTGTTTTCTGGAGTGGAAAATGAAAGTAATAGAGGATTTAGGAGATGAGTAAGGTTGTGGGTAGGATTTAAGAGAGGTTAGCCATGGTTTGTCATTGCCTTGCTCTTGGCAAACCGATCGGGATTTATAGCCAAGAAAACCGACTTGGTCTCCAAGTATTCTTAGAACCCACTCAATGCAATCATTGCTATGATGTAGCCTTTAAGCCTTGCAAGAAATCATGATGGAGAGAAGGAACCGAATGTCAACATTTTGAGCTGCTGGAGATGCTGTAGAAAGTCGGGTAATGCCTGACAGTGTCGTACGACACACAAACTGTACCGTGCGGTACACTAACTGTGCCATACGACACACTTCCACCGCCAATATGCAAAAAGAATGTTGTGCGTGACTGTTGAAGCACCGTACGTGAGAGTTGAGTGTCGTGCGGCATTGTTGACCAAGTTGACTTGAAGGATTTCATTTTGAGAGGTTTTTCGGGCATCTCTTTTCATCATTGGGGATTAAAATGTGTACGAGAGCTTAATTTTGGGGTGTCTACAAGGGTTTATTTAGCCTGCTGTGTTTATGTGTGCGCAGTTGCAGGTGATTGGTAGTTATTTAGCCTAATGCTAAAATTTCTTTTACTGCTGCAAATATGATCCTATTACTGCTAAAATTTCTGCTCTCTGCTCTATGATGAATGACTAATCCTGTACATATGTTGATGGTGGACCTGTTAAGGCCAATGCTGTTTGTGGGCTATGATGAAGGCTAATACATTGGTTCTGAGCCTCTGCTAAGTGCAGTAAACTTGTTGCAGGTGTGTGTGTGTGTGTGTACAAGTGTATTACTTTTGTTGTGTGCTCTCTGTTAAGTGCAGTAAACTTGTGGCAGCAAGTCATGCTACCATTACCTGTTTGTGTGCTCTCTGTTGCAATCTGTTGGCCTTGTTTGTTTCTGTAGTTGTGTCGGTGTTGCACCTGTTTATGGAGTTATGTACCTTCTGAATTTTGGTGTGTGTGTTCTGAACTAGGCAATGATGATTAAATTTTAATGTATGTCAACCTATGAATGTGTTACCTTGGCGGGGCAATCTTATTTGCAGCCAATTGAGTACCGTAAATGTTTTAATAAGTACGGCCTGAGCCCAAGTGAGTACCCTTATTTTTTATTCTTGTGATAACTTGGTACCCTGAGCCATGAATAACCTAGGCCCATTGTGTTACTGCATTCTACTCATTGTTTTTGGGCAGTTTTTGTATTAATTTTGGTATCCTGTAGTATTGGCAAATGATGATGTACTGATGTTGTTGGTATTACTCTTGTCGAACCTGGACAATGATGACAAAGTTGAGCCCGTTGATTTGCTACTGCTGCTCCTGTTGTAGTTGTAATTCTGTGCATTTTGGTAATCTTACTAAAGGGCTGATTGTGCATACTTCATTTGAGAGAACTTCACAAAAATATGAGCTATCTTGACTGACTGCCACATGAGAGAACTTGACGAAAATTTGGGCTGTTTCTGTACCAATCTGGGGTGTTTTAGTTACAAGTTCTAGGCTGTCAAAATCTGGGCTATTGTCTGAGCTATCTTGTTTGTGCTATTTGTGCTCTCTGTCTGTGGGTGGTCTCATCTGTGCTATCTAATTCAGGGGTTTGCTATCTGTGCTATTTGTTAGCATGTTATGCCTTTTGTGGGCAATGATGATTTTGAGCCAAGTTTAAATTACCTGGACATGGATTTGCTTGTGTGTGAGCTAATACACTTGTTTGATCCTGTTGCAATCTGGGCAATGATGTCAAAACGAGCCTGTGGGAAGATGCTTTTGTGGGTAGCTTATATGTTTGTGAAACATTTGTGGGCTGTTAGCAGGTTATACCATGGCAGTGAAGATGCTTTTCTGAGCCACTACCATAAAACTTAATCAAGTTGTTACGTTGGCGATGATGAGTTTTTTTGAAGTTGTTACCTTGGCGATGATGAGTTTTCTGAGCCATTGATTTAAAACTAAATCAAGTTGTTCATTGTGCTTGCTTGTGCTATTACTTGTTAAAATCTGTGGTATTACACAAGTTTTTCAAGGCTACTACTTGGTAGTATAAGGCCTGGTTTTTTGCTGTTTCAATGTGTTGGTAGCATATACAAGCAGGACCTGTTTTTGTGCAAATCTGGGTCTATTAATGCTCAAATCTGGGCTGTTTGGTTATAGTCGATTGAAATTTGGGCCATTTGCTATTGCCAAGTACAGTGGGCATTTCTGGGTTGTTGCAATGGCTATAAAATGTCATGCTCACCTTTGGCAATGGTACTGTTATGTTCAATGTGATGGTAAATTTGTTAACTCATATTTGCAATTTATTACTAAACTTACTTCATTTGTGGGCTGTGATGATGCATATGATGCATTAAGACCAATATTGTAAGGCGTGGCAACATTAGATGGTCGTCGGTTGGCAACTAATATATGTTGCAGCCTTTACGTTGTGTCCTAAATAATGGTGAAAATCAGAATAGTATATGAACCCAGTTTATGATAAAGCAATGTAATGATATGATACCCATGTGTGATATATTTTACCGCAAAAATAGTTAACCATTTTTTTGTTAGTAGGGATGACAAGAAAGAAGTGGTACTATCTTGTATGTGTCGAAAGGAGACCAGGAATATATGAAAGTTGGGCAACCTGTAGCCAACAGGTGAATGGCTATTCGGGTGCTATTTATTTGAAGTATGGTTCATGGGAGGAGGTCAACTCTGCTCTACAAGCATAGTTTGAAAGCCTTGTTCAGAGGAGGGCAAATGGCGAAGAGCCAAATTTGGAAGATCAGGCACCATTGCTTATTCCAATGGAAGCTGTTGTTAATGAGGAGGGAGGAAGAGTGTAGAAGCAAAGGTTGTGCCTCAAATTGACATGGTTCTCACTCGGTGTAGCCACGGCAAGTATAATACAGTTTCTGGTCATGAAATTTGTTACCTTTTAGTACTCAATTGTAACTAAAAATTTGTAAGGTAGTCAATGTAGTGATGAAATTTGTTAGCCATTGTTTTGAATGGCTATAATTCATACTTTTGGATTATATAAGAATTTATATGGGCCTAATGTGTGTGACATATGACTTGTAAAAGTAACTTTTTCTATGGTACTAGTATTGAATGTTAAGTAACATGATGCAATTTAATTTTTTTTAGGTGTATGACGACAAGTGAAAAAAAGAACACAAGTTAAAAAAATATTTAATTTCAACCAACCATTGAGATGTACTTATTTAACAAAAAAACGTTTTTAAAAAAATTTATTTAAAATAAAAATTTCAATTACATAAATTAATGTACCTTGGAATTGTCCAAAATTTATCAAAATGATTAAGTTTCGTAATTATATAATTAATTTAATGCATAATCAACTATTGGTACACCACAAGGACAAAATAGTCATTTGACAGTTTTCCCATCATTTACCTCCTCTTATTTATAAAACATCCAAATCAAGTCAAAAGTTATCCCCCTGTTTTATCCCTCATCCAAACTATCTACTTTTTTTATCCCCCTCTATAAACATCACATCAATGTGGGCCAACACTCTAAAAATTATACGCCCCTCTTATCTTATACCCCCTCTATAACTTATCCCCCTCAAATTTTAGCACCATCCAATCGGGGCTTTAAAATTGCGGACATATAAACAACATAGAAACTTAGAATCCATGAGATGCAAATATGTTTCTCTAGATAACATAAAAACAAAACATTAATTAGAAGAAAACACAAACAAGCTAGCAAACTCAGAACTTCCATCACACCAAATGCCCTATGGATTCTTAGCGCCCATCTTCAGGGGGAATGCTTCTCTGAAGTAAAACCAAGAAAATTGCGGACTTATAAACAACATAAAAACTTAGAATCCATGAGATGCAAATATATTTCTCTAGATAACATAAAACCAAAACATTAATTAGAAGAAAACACAAACAAGCAAACTCAGAACTTCCATCACACCCCCATCTTCAGAGGGAATGCTTCTTTGAAGTAAAACCAAGAAAATTGTGGACATATAAACAACATATATAGAAATTTAGAAGACATAAGATGCAAATATGTTTCTCTAGGTAACATAAAAACGAAACATTCATTTATTAGAAGAAAACACAAACAAGCAAACTCAGAACTTCCATCACATGCATCAAATGCCTTATGGATTCTTAGTGCCCATGCATCTTCAAAGGGCCGGAATGCTTCTTAATTTTTGCCCAATCTAATTCCACCACTTTTGGTGTAGTATTCAATCTGTTTCACAGTACGGTCAATTCTCCCGGCCAATAGGCCAGATACATCTTTCAGATCCTTCAAGTTGCCAACATCATGTAAATTAATTTCAACCAGGTTATTGCCCATAAGTTGTTCCTTCTCAACCAGCCAGTTGCGGTACTTGATCTTTTCCAAACTTGCTTGCACTCTCGTAATGTTTTGCCTAAGAAAATTTTCCCGATTCATTATGCTCAAATCTTTTTTCATGATAGGCAAGTTAGTGAACCTTTCAAGCACATGGGATGTTTCAGCTGGAGAAGGATGAACATCTGGCTGAGCACAAGTACTTGTACTACTATATATGACAACACATGCATCAACACCGCACAGAGTTCTAAGCTCGCCCACCTTCTTCATTAACCCGGCTCTCCTTTTCTGAAATGTTTGCCTCCTCACACGCTCATTAGCGACGAGCTCAAACTTAACTGCCCGGCCCATGGTCAAGCCTAGAGAGCTAGAAAGAGAAAGACCCTTCAGGGAAATTATAGGAGGTCCTGTAAGTAACCTTGACATGCCAATAAATACAAGGGCACCAGGAGTTTAAAAAATAGTGACAGCCCACAGAAATCAAAATGGACATTAATGGGAAAAACTTTCCACTAGGGGCCACATCTAAGACAATAAATGGACTTATAGATAGGTTGTAACGCTTCCTCGTCTCAAACGCATTTAATTCGGATGACAATAAATGTTGTTCTCACAGACAGATAGATTTTGTGAATATGGTACATCAATAATTAATGCACAAGTTCGGAATTAAAAACTAAGAGTATCTACAATGGCCTAACCAAAATCAAAAGGTTGCTAAGGTTAGCAATGTTTGTCAAAAAAGTTCTTACATAGGAATAATCAAACTTAACAAACCCTTAGGAACTAACCAAATTTTGGCCCTTGGATAACCAAAGCTAGCAACCTTTTGGCAATAACCAACTTAAGTGGACCCACATCTACCCAATCAAATACACCTACCATTACATAAAATGACAAAAACATTCTCTCTTTCAACAATGTTTTCAAAAATTTATTTTAGGACAGTTTATGTTTTTTTTTTCTTTCAAAAACTGTATACACAAGAACTTGTAAAAAATGTTTTTTCTTTCAAAATACTTTTTTTTAAATAAAAAAAATTTACACAAAAACTGATTTTTTTTTTCTAAAAACAGTTATTTTTTAATTGTTTTTGTGAAAAACAATTTTCCTCAAAAACAATATTTTTTTTAAATGTACTACTTTCTCTAAAATGTTTTTACTCAATAAAATGAATGAAAAAAAAAACTATTTTTTCAAAAACTGCTTTTATTGGAAAACCTTTTTTTTTCGGACAAAGTTTTTTTTTGAAACTATTTTTTGAAACTGTTTTTCAAAAACTCTTTTTTAAAAACTTGTTTTCTACATAAAAAAAAACACTGTTGTTTTCGAAAAACTGTTTTGTATTAAAAAAAAAAGTTTTCAAAATACTATTTAAAAAAATATAGTTTCAAAAATCTATTTTTTGTAGTTTCAAAAAGTGATGTGGCAAAGTTTTGTTATCCAAATTTGAAAAAGTCATGGGGGGTCCATTGTTTTTGGTTATGAACAAAAAAACACCAATGTGGGAATTGACATTGCTGACTTTAGCAACCTCTAAATGGATTACCAAAAGATGATGTGGCAACTTTTGTTATCCAATTTTGGTTAGGCCATTGAAGATGCTTTAAGAGTTAATTAGGAGGGATCTCGAATTCCCCCCTCCCAATAAAAAAATAAAAACTAAAAAATACAAAAGTTAGCACGAGTAGTTACCAATTGCAAACACATGCCCCCCTCCAATGGTGGCTCCACGAATTTTTTTAAGGATAGTCTTTACGAAACAGAGTGTTCTTTCAAGTACCAAAATTAAGAAGACCAAAAATGTTTTGATATCAATGTTAAACTAAAAGAACTGCTCCTACCTCATGGTGGCCTTATTACAATTGCTATTTTATTGTTTGCTAAATGTGGAGCCCTCTTTCTCTGGTAGTTCTTCCTTGCGGTGATCAACGACGGAGATGATGCCCTTACTCTTGTGTTGTCCTTGAACCTGCGCACTCAACGCATTGTTAGCACCAGACTGGACCGTAGAGTCCAGAACGGTACTCCGATGGTCAAGTTAGTAGAGAGAAGATCAAATGTTGAGCTAGGGTTTTCAGAGAAGCGTTGTGCGTACCTTTGCTAGGTGGTGAAGTTTTCCTTTTATAGATGAGCCTTGGCTTGATCTCCAAGCACAGCTGTGCTCGTCATGTGACTTAACTGTTCGGCTGACGTCACGATGACGACCCCGAAGGAGTATACTGTGAGCACATGCTTCCAGTGGAATTGTTACGCGTGTCATAACCGTTCGGATGACGTCATTTGTCATGATCGCGGTTTGTTACGGGCACAAGCAGCATTAACTGTTCTGCTGACTCAGCATCCAGCCTTCCGGCATATTCCTTCATCACAAAGTTGGTTTGGACCACTCCTTGAATACGCCCCGACGTCTTTCGATATTAACTTTGAAAGCTCATTAGTGAGTCAAGGATGGTGTAGATTTCGGTGAATATCCGAAGAGTCCCTCGAAGGCAGTCTCTCGGTGACTATCAAAGAGGTGTCTCTTTTAAATGAAATAGGTGCAAGGTATACCAGACCCCTACAATAGCCCCTCGATCCCTCCTTGTGGCTTACTTTCCACAAGAGGGGTTGAGTGCTCGGGTGCCGAGTAGGGTCCCGTCCGAGCCCCAAACTTCGAGCTAAGTTTCATTATTAGATTCTCTGTCTTCGCCGTCCCTTCGTCCATCCGAAGTCCACCATGTGTCCCCTACGAGTAGGGTCTCTGCGGTGATGTGACAACTGTAGTCACATCGCGCCGTATTGCTGACGTATCCGGTGGGAGTTACTACAGTGCACCGTCCTTTTGGACGCGTGTCAAATATCCAACGGCCGGGCACACGCCGATACGAGTTTTGTGCTGTGATCGTGTGGGTTTCCCGCCCAAACTCATTAATTTTTCAAACTGGTGAAACCCTTCTATAAATAGGGCAACCAAGGAGAGAGAAGCACTTTTGCTGCCTTCAATTTTGATTTGCAGAGCCTCTCTCTCTAGAAAACTTCGAAGTTTCTGTGGATCGAAGCCATTGCAACCAATTTCTGCGAGATCTTCAGGTAACCACCCTCATAACAACTTCATTTGGATGATATATCATGGTTTTTCTTGTTTTTCGTTGAATCTTTGCATGCTTTCTCTGCGTTTTCTGGGTTGGGTTTCTGGGTTTAAGGTTGAAGATGAACAATCATCTTCAACCCGTTGTCGAGGTTGAAGATGACGCCGAAAGGCCTAGGGTTTAGATCTTCAATTCCCTCGGCCACAGGCGCCGAGGGATATCACCTCACTTATGTACTTCGCCTTAGTCTGAGATCTCAAATGTCTGGTGGGCCGCCGAGGAATAGGTTGTTCGGCATTGGTTTTAGGACCCACTGCATATAGCTAACGGTCTTTTACCATGCATTCTTTTATTAGGTCTGGCGCCACCAGTTGTTGAGATCTCTTCAGATTCCAAGAGCTCAGGACCCGAGACCTCCAGCTCCGCCGCTTCCTATATTGCACATCTTCTTCGGAAGTATAGTGTCCGGCAGAACCTTTGCCGAGAAGTAGTACCGATGGACTACGATTTCCATAAACCCGTAGACGAGAGGCCCCTTCAATCCATTCCTCCGAACACCGACCCTATAGTTGAAGAGCCTATAGAAGTCGAGGAGGAGGAAGAAGATGTCTCGGATGGTTTCTTAGACGACAGTGATGCAACTGAGTCTGATGACCGTTCGGAGTGGGGACCTTCCACCACAGGAACGACAACAAGTACCCAGCACGCGGCAAGTGTTGGTACCGAACAAGATGCTGACGCCGCAGAGGAAGTTGAACAGGCTATCTTAGCCGAGATTGGTGTTGTTGGGTCTGGAGAGAGTAGATCGTCCGAGGCGGCTTCAAGTAGTGGGAAGAAGAAGGGAAGAAGAAAGACCCCTCGTCTCCCTACCTTCATTACTTCACGAATGGAGAGATTGGGTACACTAAGTTTGTTGAGAAATATGATATCCCAGAGGGGGTGTCGGTAACACTCATCCCGAAAGGGATGCAACCGAGCTACGGTCCCAATCACCTGATCGTTCCATTGATGGCAATCATGGAAGGTGGGGTTAGGTTCCCGATGAACACATTTACCCGAGCCATCCTGAATACCTACTTCCTGTCCCCCGACCAGCTCACCATTAATAGCTACCGTGTAATAAACTCCGCCTATGAGTTAAAACTCAGGGATAGTCTGGAGCTCCGGGCGTGGGACCTTTTTGAAATCTATGCCATGTCTCGGAATGCAACGTTCGAGCGTTACTTCCTGATGACCAGACCCGGAAAGAAGCAGATAGTCGAACATCTTCCGAATTTTGATCGTTTTTCGGAACACCTCGTCATGGTTTCGGGCAACTATTGCCTCCCATTTGCTGAGGATCCATTTCCTGTACCAACCCTTCGGGGGGATCGAAGTTAATATTTTATTTTATTTTATTTTTATTTTTTAAGCTTTCATTGTTCTCATAACATTATCTTTTTATTCACTGCATGTCTTTTATGTTTCTCAGGTCCTTCCCCTATTACTCACGTCTGAAGAAGACAGCTGATTCCGAGAGGGCCAAGCAACTTTACTAGTGATCGGGAAGATTTGCACATGACCTTCCGACCTACCTGCCCACATACAGGTGTTGGTTGAAGAAAAAACCAAAGAAGGCAAGGAAGCCGAGAAAGGGGAAAGGTGTTGCCGAAACATCTGCCGGTCCGACCTTGATCTCCGCATGTGAGAGAGCCAACCTTGAGGCTCAACCTGTCGGGGCACTCCGAGGCAAGGAGAGAATTCCTGTAGACCGCACTTCTCCCGACCCCTCAGTATCAGAAGAAGCGATGCCGCCGAAGATTGACCTCGCAGCAAGGCTAGCTGAAATGGCAAAAAACAAGAAGGCCCCTCCGAAGAGAAAAGAAAAATCGAGCTCAGTGTCTGCTCCCGGAAAGGACCCAACCCCCGGACGAAGCGGGGTCTCCATTTCTGAAGATGAGAGACCGGCTAAAAAGCCGAGAGATGACTCTTTGGTTCCAGATGACACCGAGGGGTTGTTTTTAGGGGTTGAACAACCTGGTAAAAAGGGCCCGGAAATTGAGGTGCTGACAAGGCCATGGTCTCTGGCACTGATCAACGCCAAGGGGAGGAGTATTATGAACACCGACAGTGTTCATGCTGACTCCCGTCTGGGTTTGGGCCTCCTCCCTGCTCTTGCGCTGAAAAATGATATGGCTATGGTCCCAGGCAAGTTGGAAGAAAATCTCTACCACTGCTCTTCCTTGATAGTGCAGGTAAGCCTTCAGAACCGAACTTCTGAATTTTGTATTTCGAAATACTTGTTTACTCATTTTGTTTTACTTTTGTGCTTGCAGACCGGGCAGTCCATGCTGAGGCTACACGATCAAGTGCTAGAGCTTAACGGCTCGGCCAAGAGATATAAAAGCCAAGCAGACGCTGCTTTGGCGAAAGTGCAAACTGCCGAGACCCGTGCTGAAGAACTCCGGTTGGAGAATGAGAGGTTGAAGAAAGAATTGTCTGAATGGAGGGAGAGGTCTGATCGAAGGCTAGAGCAAGTGAAATCCGAGCATCAGGAGGCTCTTGAAGAAGCTCGTCAAGAAGGTCATGGTGCAGGGTTTGCGGAGGTCGAGGAGGCATATGCTGGTGACATTCTGGAGCTCGTAAGGAAGGGTGAACAAAAGGGCTTTGGCAAGGGTTATACTTTTTGCTGTGATATCTTCGGTATCCCTGTTGAAGACCCGAGGAGAGAAGCTCCTGAGATGCCCGACTCTCCCATACCCGGAGACACGCCTGATGAAAACGAACAAGGTGTTAACACTCCTGAGCCCGAGAAGTCCGCTGAAGGAACTACTCCTGAGAAGACTTTGGTTGATAAGACTCCAGCCGAGGGGACCTCGACCGAGGGCCCAACTCCCGAAGCTATTAATATAACACCCTAGGATAGGGATTTTTAAGACTATGTTTTTAACCTGAAATATTTTATTATGCTGGACGGCTCCGGACAATTGGAGTTTGCCGTTCCAGGGGTATGTAATACTTTAAAATAGGTTTCATGTGGAGATGGCACCGAACAAGTACCACCCCGCCATGCTTCGGTTTTGTTTTGAATGGGTGAATGTTTTGACCTAGGATGTAACCTGAGTTGTTTGAATGTTTATTTCTTGCATTTTGTATGCTCTTACTATTTGTGTGGATGAAACTCTTGCTTGGTTTTTGCCAAAGTAATTGATTGGTATAAAACCTTTTCAATACTTAGAAAAATACCCGCTGTTTTAAGAGGAATGCATCCTCCTAATAGCCCCTGCTTCGGGACAAGTTGGAAAAGTAGTTGTTCGGCTTGTGCCGAAGTAGTGGTAAAAGTATTTTCTCAATAGTTAGGAAATTTTCCAACACTTGGAAAAATTTTCCACTGATAGCCCCTGCTTTGTGACAAATCAGAGGAACGATTGCTCGGATTGGAACCGAAGCAACGCGAAATGGAATGAAAATTTTTCCAACACTTGGAAAAATTTTCCACTGATAGCCCCTGCTTCGGGACAAATCAGAGGAACGATTGCTTGGATTGGAACCGAAGCAACACAAAATGGAATGAAAATTTTTCCAACACGTGGAAAATTTTTCCACTGATAGTCCCTGCCTCGGGACAAATCAGAGGAACGATTGCTTGGATTGGAACCGAAGCAACACGAAATATAATGGAAATTTTTGGCGCCGGGCCTTAGTTATTTCCGAGGTGTTAGTAGGAACACTGAACCATGATAATAATAATTTTGATGAAGTAATCTGAATAGCCAATAGTTGCGAAATCTTCTTTCTTCATTAAAACATCATTCGGTAGCAGTTATAGTCATTAGGGGCTCGGCCTCCACCCACTTGGTGTAGTAATCAGTCGCCGTTATTAAATGCTTGAAACCTCCTAGAGCTGTCAGCAAGTTTCCCACTATGTCGAGTCCCCATTGTGCGAAGGGCCAAGGGCTGGTGATGGGTTGCAGGGCTTCAGCAGGCTGCAGCAGATGAGAGGCATGTTTTTGGCATTGCTCACATTTTTTGGTTGATTCCTCGGATGTCTTCTTCATTTTTGGCCACCAATACCCTTGGGTAAGAGCTCGGTGGGCAAGGGACCGTCCGCCCGAGTGGCATCCGCTGCTTCCTTCTTGGAGCTCCCGAAGGATGCTATCGATTTGGGAATCATGCACAACCTTCAAGCCGGGGCCTGTGAAAGACCTTCGGTACATTCTGTCGTTCGGATTTAAATAGAAGTAGGAGGCCTTGCACCTGATTCTGTGGGCTTCTTTTTTATCTGATGGAAGCTTCTCATGTTTGAGGTAGGCGTAAATCTCATCCATCCAACTCGGGCCGAGGGATATAATTAGCACTTCTTTCACCTCGTGCTCGATGCTCGGACTTTCTATTTCTCCTAACAGAATGGTTCGGTTGGGGGAAACTGCACAAGCCGTAGCTAGGGAGGCCAGAGCGTCCGCGTGGGCGTTTCGCTCTCGGCCCACCCATTCAATTTCCATAGTTCTGATCTCTTTTATCAGTTCCCACACCTTGTCGTAGTACTTCAATATCCTTGGGTCTTTTAGGCTATATTGATCTTTTATTTGGTTCACAATCAACTGTGAATCGTTGTAGACTTGCACTGTCTCAGCACCTAAATGTTTGGCCATCTTTAGTCCGGAGACTAATGCCTCATATTCAGCTTCGTTGTTTGATGCCGGAAATCTGATGGTTAACGTTGGTAGATGCCTCATATTAGATGCTCCGTCAACATGTAAGTGCCATACTTCTCCTTGGTAGATTCTCCATACCTTGCCTTTTCTTTCTTCCGTAGGTTTCTTGGCTTTTGCCGGAGTCCCTAACGTTGTTCCATTTGGTCCAGCCTCCACCGTGACTTCTTTGGGTAATTTCAAGCTGTCTTTTGGGTTATCTTTAAGCTCAGGTGTCAGTTCGGCAATGAAATCTGCCAGAGCCTGTCCCTTAATAGCTGTTCGGGGTTCGTACCGAATATCAAAGTTTCCCAGCTCCAAGGTCCATTTTGAAATCTGAGCTGAGAGGTCGGCTTTTTTGAGCACAGCCTTCAGAGGGTACTCGGTGATCACAATGATGGTGTGGGCTTGGAAGTAAGACAGCAATTTCTTTTTCGCTGTCACTAGAGCCAAAACCAACTTTTCCAGAGGGAGGTACCTTGTCTCGGAGGGAATCAAGGTTTTGCTGGAGTAGTAGATGGGCTGGAAATTAGCCTCTTCCTTCCTTACAAGGACTGAGCTGACGGCGTGAGCAGACACCGAGAGGTAGAGGTAGAGGTCTTCTTGATCAACAGGCATCACGAGGAGGGTAGCTTCGGAGAGATACTCCTTCAGTTGGTCCAGCGCTCAGTCACATTCTTCGGTCCATTGGAAGCTCCTTTTGCTTGTTTTCAAGGACTCGAAGAAGGGTCGGCACAGATCCGAAGACCAGCTGATAAACCTATTGAGCACCGCGGCCATACATGTGAGCCTTTGAACTTCTTTGAGGGTACTCGGAGGTCTGAGGTTTCGGATTGCAGATATCTGCTTTGGATCTGCCTCAATGCCCCTCCGAGTAACCATGTACCCGAGGAATTTGCCTGAACCAACACCAAATGCACACTTCTCGGCGTTGAGGTGCAGCTTGTGTTTCTTCATTACGGCAAAAATTTTGGCAAGGTGCTCCAAGTGATCCGAAGCGTGCTTGCTCTTGACTACCATGCCATTGATGTATGCTTCCATCGTGTCTCCAAGCTGCTTGTTGAACATTTTTGTTACCATACGTTGGTAAGTAGCTCCGGCGTTTTTTAGTCCGAACGGCATAACCTTGTAGCAGTAGGTTCCTCGGGGAGATATGAAACCTGTTTTCTCTTGGTCTTCAACCGCCATTGTTATCTGGTGATACCCGCTGTAGGCGTCCATCATGTTGAGCCGAGCGTGTCCAGCCATGGCATCGACTAGCTAGTCAATCCGTGGTAATGGAAAGCAGTCTTTCGGGCAGGCGTCATTAAGATTGGTGTAGTCTACGTAGACCCGTAGCTTCCCGTTCTTCTTTGGCACTACTACTGTATTTGCCAACCATGTCGGATATTGGACCTCCCGGATAGCTCCGGCGTCAAGCAGTATCCCTACCTCTACTATAACAGCGTTCGAGTGGACCGGAGACGATCGTCTCGATTTTTGAACCACGGGCCTTCGGAGAGGATCGACATTGAGAGAGTGATAGATGAACTGAGGGTCGATGCTCGGCATCTCATACGGTGTCCAGGCAAAGACCTCAATATTCCCCTTAAGGAATTCCACCAGTTGCTCTCTCTCAGAGGTCGTTAATGTTGATCCAAGGAGAAAATATCGGGTTCCTTCTTCATTAATGGGTACCGTCACCAAGTCTTCGACCGCTTTCTCCTCGGCTGGCAATCCAACATCTTCCAGGATCGGACCCTCCGGTTCTTCGATTGATCTAGGTTTTGGTTCTTTTTCCTTCTTACCCTTAGTTGTTTTTCTCTTCATGTGGACTGCATTCACTTGGCATCTTCTTGCTATCATTTGTTCACATCTGATGTCCTTCTACTTTCCTCCGGCTCCAATAAACTGAACCACTTGGTGATAGGTGGAGGCAATGGCCTTCATTTCGTGTAACCAAGTTCACCCGAGGATGGCGTTGTAAGGGCTTGGCGCATCGACGACCACAAATTCCACTTGCAAATTTCTTGATCCCGCTTGCATCGGAAGAATGATCCGTCCCATCAGCCAGACCGGAGCCCCGTTGAATTCGAAGAGAGGGGAATCGGCCGGCATCAGATGGTCTGGGTTCAGGTTCAATGCTTTGAAGGCAGAGTAGTATAAGATTTCTGTAGAGCTCCCGTGGTCTACCAACACTCGTTTAACTTTGGGGATTCCCATGTAAATGGAAATCACCAGAGCGTCGCTGTGTGGCAGCTGAACATTCTTCAGATCCTGCTCAGTGGATGTGATAGTCCACTGCTCCTCACGGTCCGAGAGCTTTCGTTTGGCGTTCCCACCAATGGTAAGAACTTGTGAGGAAGAGCTCGATACTGATCGAAGCGCTGCAGTTTTCTCTTTAGTTGCAGCCCCATGGATCACATGGATAACTACTTCTTCCGGAAGGTTATTCTGTCGGGGCTGTTGTATCCAAGCCGTTCTTTGTCGATCAACGTACTGGTCCAAGTTCCCCTGCGTGACCTGCCTTTCCAAGAACTCCTTGAAAGGCTGGTACGCAGTGGTATAATGTCTCAGCTCATTGGGATAAGTACATTTCACTTTACAGTCATCCGGCTGGCCTTCGGCTGTCCCCAGCTTATTGGTTGGCCAGGTGAACCAGGGTTCCCAAGAAATGGCTCTGATCAATTTGTAAAGGGGTAAGTTGAACACTGTCGTTATGGCAACGAATTTGTTAGGCTTCGGTTCCCGTTCCCTGAACGGTTCCTGTTCCTTCCACGAGTCGCGGTCCTTTTTCCACCCCTTGCTGCTTCCTGTTTTGACCGTGTTGATTTGCTTTTTTCCCGAGTAGTCACCAATATTTGCCTTTTGATTTCCTGAGGTTCTCGAGAGTTTTCTTTAGGATATGATCTCTTCCAGTTGGGCAAATTTCTCAACGGTCTCCATTAGCCGACTCATGTTCGCCGGGGGGTTTAGCATTAGTTCTTCGAAGATTGCCGAGGTTTCGTCCAGGCCATATTTGAAAGATGTGGCAGCCATTTGCTGGTCACAATTTTTTATGGTGTTATATGTCTCCCAGTAACGCTCGGCGTAGACCCTCAACTTTTCTCCAGATTGTCGTTTAAGGCTGACGAGGGCGTCAATGGTTTTCGGCTGCGTGCTGTTTGTGACGAAACGAGCGGTGAAGGCTTCTTCTAGCTGTTCAAACGAGCTGATGGAGTTAGGTTGTAGCTGATTGAACCAGACTAAACCGAGGCCCCTGAAGGCTTACAGGGAAGGCCTTACACATCATTGCCTCATCGTAGCCGTAGAGCCCCATGAGCTGTCAGGTAGTGCACTAGGTGCATCACTGCATCTGATTTTGCGTCGTACTTGGTGAACTTTGGTACAGTGAAATTCTTCGGCGGTTGCACCTCTCGGATTTCCTGTACGAATGGTGAGTCCTAAATTTTCCGAAGCTTTGAATCAACTGGTTTTTTAGACGAGCGTGGGGCCACATAGGCCTTGCCAGTGCTGTACGCCCTCTTGGCGTTTAGCGTGTACCGCTCATCGCTCGCCCTAAGGTCTGCAATATACTCTTTCCTCTTTCCAGAGTTTCGGACCTGAGGAGGATTTGTCTCCACTCGGTATCGTTTTGATTCTCCGGTACGTGGGTCCCGAACGATAATATAATCGCCGGTATCATCCATGTCGTACTCAGGAATGCGCTGAGTTTCGTGCTCTCGGTATCTCCGAGGACTTTGATCTCAGTGATGAATTTTCTTACTCAGAGCTCGGTCTACACGCTCTTGATTGCGATCATCACGCTCCTGGTGGCGACCTTCTTGTCGGCCGCTGTGATTTGTGGATCTGCTACGGATGACCTCTCGGCCATCCATATCATATTGCACCGGAGCTTTTTAGCGGTTAACATCGTCGCGTTCACTGTTTCGGCGTGAGGCACGAGATCCTGAATGCCCCGTCGTAGACTGAGAGCTTGAAGTAGAATGTCCTCCCATTCGAGTGGTGTGCTCTGTATGCACAATTTCTGAACGCCTTCTCGAAGAGGGGGTCTGCTGCCTAGGGGGGATCACCCGTCTCGAGGCATCGATGACGATGAACGGCTGACCCAGACAATCTTTGGCCGAGGGGCGCTGAGTGTGGTGAGTCAACTGGGTTGTCTGAGCCGCCGCCTTGTGCCGTCGCCTCGATGCCCCTGAACGTGAGACTGAGGCGGTGGGTTGCTTCTTCGTCAGAGCTTCAATCTGAGCCTTCATAGCAGCCATTTGCTCCTGCATTTGCTGCACGATATCCAAAGGGTTTGGACTCGGGGTGAATCCTGAAATAGGGTGGGTAACGATCCCCACTCGAGAGCCACCTCTAGGGTTAGCTCTTGCCGCCGGACCGGCGGTTCCATCGTCTTCAACGATCGCCATAGGAGAACTGAGCAAAGGAGGAAGAGTATTCTCCAAAGGGGTAGAGAAGAACGCCGGAGAAGAGCAAATCACTCGCCTCCCCAGCGGAGTCATCAATTGTGGAGAACGACGGTGATCAATGACGGAGATGATGCCCTTACTCTTGTGTTGTCCTTGAACCTGCGCACTCAACGCACTGTTAGCACTGGACTGGACCGTAGAGTCCAGAACAGTACTCCGACGGTCAAGTTAGTAAAGAGAAGATCAAATGTTGAGCTAGGGTTTTCAGAGAAGGGTTGTGCGTACCTTTGCTAGGTGGTGAAGTTTTCCTTTTATAGATGAGCCTTGGCTTGATCTCCAAGCACAGCTGTGCTCGTCACGTGACTTAACCGTTCGGCTGACGTCACGATGACGAGCCCGAAGGAGTATACTGTGAGCACATGCTTCCAGTGGAATTGTTACGCGTGTCATAACCGTTCGGATGACGTCATTTGTCATGAAAGGTTTTTTACAGGCACAGGCAGCATTAACTGTTCTGCTAACTCAGCATCCAGCCTTCCGGCATATTCCTTCATCACAAAGTTGGTTTGGACCACTCCTCGGATATGCCCCGACTGTCTTCCGATATTAACTTTGAAAGCTCATTAGTGAGTCAAGGATGGTGTAGATTTCGGTGAATATCCGAAGAGTCCCTCGAAGGCAGTCTCTCGGTGACTATCAAAGAGGTGTCTCTTTTAAATGAAATAGGTGCTCGGTATACCGAACCCCTACACTAAAGATAATATTGGGTTACATACTCTACTCTTTCAGTTTCAATCACAATAAGAAGGATAAACACTTTTTTGCAAAAGCAAAAAAGACTAATAGATGTAAAATGTGATACTAATGAGCTCGGCAGGGCTATTAAATATTACATAGTGGTGGGGTTACAAAAATTCGATTCAACTGTCCGCTTGATGGGATTTCCCAAAAACAATTTTTAAAGTGAAAAAATTATATCTTTTCTTAAATCCGGGAGGTCTAGATATAGGCAAATTTTTTAATAAGGACCTCCCGGATTTAAGAAAAGATATAATTTTTTCACTTTAAAAATTGTTTTTGGGAAATCCGAACCGTCCAATGTGTTTAAAAGGTGTTTTCAAGGGTCCACGCAGGAAATCTTCAAAAAAAAAAAAAAAATTCGGGAAGGGCTTGATCCAAGCAGTTTTTCACAAAAATCGTATATTCGGATCGTCAAAAAAATGCTCGGATCATAGGGGTCTGCAAGTCCGGAGTCCGGACTAGAAGCGGCCCCATATATATATATATAATACAATTCACTTCTGGTCCAGGCTCCCGGAAGAAAGGAAAAATCCGGACCTCTGTGTTACCTGCCATTGGATTAAATCCAACGGCTGTGGGAAGAGGTGAACGTTAAATGAGTTCGTGGGTCTACTTTCGGGTGAAATGAATGGAAACGGGTCACAAAGCCACACGGGTCTTGACCCATCTCTCATTTTTACGGTTTTGATACACAGAGAGAGAGAGAGAGAGAGAGAGAGAGAGAGAGAGAGAGAGAGAGACGATGGATCGATCAAACAAAACCAGGCGAAATCCTCCCCATCGTTTACAAACAGCAGCTCTCTCTCTGTCCCCCCCCCCCCCCCCCCCCCAATCGTTCGATTGCTCTGTGTTTTGATTTCTCAAGTTTTATGAAACCCTAGTTTTCCAAAAAAGTTCAAAGTAAATCTATTTCTCTGTGTTTCGTCGTTTGATTTCTCTCGTGCTGTGTTTCGATTTGCTAGAAAACCCTAGTTTTTTGAAAAACGTGATCTTTGTATGAAGGTAACCCCCAATTTCTTAGTTAGTGATGAGTAGTTTTTGTTGTTAAAAGAAACAAAAAGCATGGTCTGTTACAGATCCATTACTTAATAATTTCTCTCTTCCTTAAATTTTTGTTCTGGACATTCTTATAATGCTACTGCCATAGTTGAGATGTGTTAACTACTTGTTACACCTTTGATAATCCTGTGTTGCTCCCCATGTGCAAAGATAATAGTAAGGATTCCCTAAGACAGGTTGGTACTGGATATTGATATTCAACCAAAGCATATAAGATGTTAAGGTTCTATGGCTGTTGCTTAGAAACCATGATACGGCTGTCTAAAGTTGAGCAGATATGCATGAGATTTTATCTATTCTCACGTTTGTAAGCATTTGTGGATTGGTCATTCATAACACCTGCTTCTGGATGCTTACCTTGTTTGGGCAGGTTCTAAAGTTTGATGTTGAGGCAGCTCTTAAAGAGTTGACTGAAATGGAGGAGCGTGAGGAAGAAAGAGGGAGTTGGAGAGAAGACGCAAAGCTGACCACGATGGCGGTATCAGTAGTAGAGCTGACCAAAATGGTGCAAATGGTGGCAGAGCTGAGGTGTGAGAAGACAGGGTAGCTAAGTAATGTGTATGTCTATAATGCAATTTTTTTTGTTAATGTAATCCACTACAAAAGCAAGGCTGAGTAGTGAATTTGTTTCACCCTTTCGGGAAGAGATTAAATAAGATGAGACGAAGAGGATGACAAAAAATTCTAATGAGCTTTCAACTTTGACACGACGCAAACAGGATCGAGATGGAGATGAAGAAGTGCGAAGAGGGAGATGAAGAAAATGGCTGAATTTGTTAGTTTAGTAATGATAGAGTTATGTTCAAAACTTTGGATGTTGTGTTTCAGTTTCGAAGTTATTTTTCTCTTTGGAAGTTTGGATGTGAAGTTTTGCTAGAAAACTTTGGATGTGGGTTATTGTAAACACCATGACTCCCCATTGTAAATGTTGTGATTGACGCATTTGTGTCATCCACCAAAATTATTCACATCCCCATTCAAGAAATCTAAATGATGTAAATGAGACACATGCCCTTTACCATTAACGATAGAACACAAATCTGCCACTTTATTATGAACAGAAATTTTCTGTATAAGCCTTTTACCATTAAGCGCTAGTAAACTGCAACTTCCTTGGGAAATTCAAATAAGATTTAACAGATTCTAAGAACACTTCTAATTTCCAGATAGCCAAATTCTCTTGTATCAATTTACAAACAGTCTTAGCTAATATTACAAGTTTTTTTTTTTTTGGGTAATTTAGCTTGAAATTAAAAGGGGCTAAGCGAATGTACAGCCTACAAAGGGCATACCCCTGGAAGGACTAATATTACAAGTTATACATGGTAGATGAACAAATTCTCTTGTATCAATTTACAAACTGTCTCAGCTAAAAAGCAGAAGCTTTTTGCTTCAATGAGAAAGTTGTGAATGCTTCTTCAGATGCAATATTTAGTAGGGTGGAAGGTCTTTAGGAGGTGGCAAAACAGATTCTTCAGCTGACTTCCCATTCTCAACCACAAAAACCATCTTTTAGCCCCCACGTTGTATGAAGTTCAAGACTGAAGCATCTAATCTTGGAAGCCACAAGATTGATCAAATTTGGAGAGAAATCAACCAATATTAGGGTCGCCTTGGGAATTTTCAGAAATCCGGCCGTCTACGTTCCATGTATTCTGTCTTCCCCTCATTACCCTCAGTTCCATAAAACAACAGAGTGGCATTTCCTCCAAGTTCCTGCATAGCAATTGAAAACCCCAGAATTATTGCAAATACATACGTTTATGAACAAAATGCACTCATCTTAAGTGAGACTAACACTACCAAACTATTTTTGAACCATGCACCACTGAGCACTTTTCTTTCCACTTTTCCTGTTGTAACTTGTATGCTCGACTTCACAACCAGAGCAATTTGGTTAGTAGTGATTATATTGCATTGTAATCATAACTGTTTAAAACCTAATTGTGGTTGTGATATTAACCAAGTTGGAGGTAATAATACCCGGAGTCCAGCATGCCCATCATCAACTGCATTAAGAGCATATTTCAGCACACGAATTGTAGTGAGGCTGTTTCGTAAGATCTCTCGACACCACTTTGTTGTTTCTTGTTCCAACTTCTCTAGCTATACAGAAATAGATGAAAATCAATTGCTTCAAAACCATTGGCTGAATATTTAACCATGCGAATGCTCTCAAACTTTAAGTGAAACTGTCTCAGTATGCTTAAATGAACTCACCGGGACAACAACAGTGTTGACGAGTCCCATTTCTCTCTGCTTCTGAAGCAGAGTAAAACCTTGCTGTAAACCACATTTCACGTGCTTTTTTAGGCCCAACCTATCTAACGACAATTCATATTCACAACAAAAATTCAAACTTAGAACCAGCATCTTCATGGCTGGGCAGCTATGGGCAATAGAACAAAGGTTGAAGTCATGAAAATCTCATAATTGATTGTCTTACAAATACAGGTTTGGCACAACATAAAGGGTTTCACGAATTCGAAATCAAACCACACACACACACACACACACACACACACACACACACACACACACACACAGAGAGAGAGAGAGAGAGAGAGAGAGCTGGTTGTTGGTGGAGTTCGATTCTTCGATTAGGCCCTCTAGGGTTTCGATTTACATCAAACTACAAAAGAAAAAGTAGGGCTTTTTCAAGTAGATCGACAGAGAGAGAAAGTGGGGGGAGAGAGAGAGAGAGAGAGCGAGAGAGAGGGACTTGTCTTCTTCTGGGAGCTGGAGCGATCTTCTTCTTCTTCGCCATAGTCGCCTGGTTCGCTTTCTCTCTCTTCTCTCCTGTGGAACGCGTGAAATGAGAGGGGAGGATAAGACCCGGGTGTAATAGTGACCCGGGTTTCAACCTGCGAGTGCTTTTTACCTGCTTCCACAACCCGCGAAATGTTTTAACATTGCTCTCTTATTAGAGCCGTTGGATTAAATCCAACGGGTGAGATTCGAAGTCCGGATTTTTCAGTTTTCCAGGAGCTTGGACTAGAAGTTTTTCATATATAGATATATGCCCCCAAATCTTATTCTCTCCTGCCGTCTCTCTCTCTAGAAACGCAGAGCGGTGGTGAGGGCTTTTCCTCTTTCTCCTCCTCTCTCTCTCGCCTCTCCTCCTCCCTCTCCTACACCGATGGTGACACCCTCCTCTCTCTCTCTCTCTCTCTCTCTCTCGCCTTCAAACGATCTATGGCAAATGAAGCTTCAAATCTAAAACTTTTGCCTCAAAAAATTGGTGGTCGATCTTTGGCAAAGAAGCTCTCTCTCGCCTCCAAACGAACAAGGAGAAGAAGTCGAACGCAAACCGTTGCAGAAGATCAGTATGGGTTTTGTTCTTTCTCTCTTGAGTACTCTTGTATTTTGTATATGCATCTGTATCAATTTTGTATATTAAGATCTGTATCGATTCTTCCCTCCTTTTGTCCTTTTTTTTTTTTCCGGATTCTTGTTGAGTTCCACTGAATTTTTTCTTCCATCAAGAGAACCGAACCGACCACGGAAACTAGATGAACCAGGACGAACCGAACCCGAACCGAACCGATCTCTAAATAACCGGTTTCGGTTCTCTCCCTCCCCCAAACCGGTTTTTCCCGGTTCTGTCGAAAACAGGAACCGGACCGAACCGAACCGGTTGCAGCCCTAATAAGGACCCTTATGGAGGGTTAAATCTGGACTTCTCACCACAGCCCTTGGATCAGATTTTAAATAGTAGTTCGCAGGTTAAAACCCGGGTCAAAACCCAGTTCACGGGTCAAACTGAAAAAACGGGTTAAAACCCTCCCCGAGTTGCCCCTTATTTCCCCCAAATCAGAAATAGAAGAGAGAGAGAGAGAGAGCTTAAACGCTAAAAGTAACGCTCAGACGAAGAACAAGAAGATTGAACTGGAAAATCGAAGAAGACGATCGAACACCCAAGGTCTCTCTCTCTCTCTCTCGGATTCAATCTCGATTTCGAACCACTAGGTTTTCAAGTTCTAGGGTTTCGGACTGGAAAATCCAAGAAAACAGGGTAGTGTTTGTTGTTTGGAATTTGTTCTATTGCGTTTTGATAAGCACTACTGCCAATGTGGAGTGAAACTGACTATAAAGAGGTCCATTTTTTTCAGTTCATTAAAGCTTATGTTAACCTTTTTTCGAGTTCATTAAAGCTGCTCTCATCATAGAAAAATAAAGGATTATGTGTTGGGGTTGGTATTATACTCAAATATCCATATTGGATGAGGAATTTTAGTCCTGTTTGGGTCTGATTCTATTATGGGGAAGATTAGTTGATTTGTTTTCATCTTCTAAACTAAAGGGAAGTAGATGTATTCAGTAAAGCATTCAATATGCTTTGATGGGGCTGCTATACTTCTATCCCGGAAACATAAATTCACGGAGTACTTGCTTCCACAAGCATTGTTACGGGTTTCTTTGCTGCACCATTTGAGAACTAGTGTAAGAATGCATTGGAACTAGTTCAATTTTTGTTGTTGGGTTCAAATTGTATTCATTTGTATGCTAAGTTGATCTTTGTATTGTGGTGATTTGCAGTTACGTTATGGCTTCCTATGCTCGGTTTCTTTGGGAGACTGAGGAAGAAGAAGAGGAAGATAATGGTTTCGCCGAAAGAGAATTGTGTAGCAGTATTAATTATCAAAACCAAGTTTCTTCCATAGAGTTTCAAAGTGGAATTGTACATTATTTTATGATCTCTGTATGACAATGCCTTTCTAGTGAATAAATGTAATGATGTTTGGTTTTGGATATGAATTGTTGGATTGAATTGGCTCGGCTCGGCTTAGGATCTTAAATGCAATGATGTTTGCTTTCGTGACTTTGTCTTTCAACTATTTCAACAGGAGATTTGCTGCTCTAAACTTTTGGAAGTATGGAAATCAAAAAAAACTGGGTTTGGCAGTTTAACCGAAATTGTTTCAAACATTTGCATTTGTCTGCCAGTTGTAACATTTGCTTTTGTAAATCATAACAGCCGCGTTTGTCTGCTTCTAAGCTGTGATTTCCACCCTTGTTTCTTTGCAAATGACAGAATCCACCTCAATAGCTATATACTATCTTGCAAACGAGTGCCATATATTCCCATATCCCTTTGATCTGGAACAAATGGTTACATACTTAGAAGCAGTGAACTAAAATTAAACATGGTCCGAAGTGGCAAACATAAAATTTTAGCAGCAGCAGCAGACATGTAAATTCTCGACCAAAAAAGGACTGTCCAAATCTATTTCATTAAATGATGAGGAATTAAATTTTCTCGACCAAACAAATGTTAAGTGCCCGACAAAAAATAAGGACCCATGCTTGCATTCACGTAACGGACTAAAAGTGCACATCATCTGCTATACATCAACAAAATTCAAACAGAAGTATCCAAATTTATAGTAGATACAACATGAACAAAACACAAGTCTAAAAACCAAACACATCCAGAAGTCTCCAAATACTCCAGTAAGGACATCATTTTTCAAAAGAGGGTCAATTAGGTCTCCAAATACATCCTCCTCTTTGTACACTCTTCAGCTTCGACTCCATGAGTGAGAGGATCAAACCATAAGATCAATCTGTAAAGTCTTCCAGTACTGATATTCATGCAACAGGCAATACAGCTAGCAAGAGAATAAAAGCAAAAACAACTACAAGCATCAAGGGATACCAGAAATCATGTGAGAAACGCAATATCTAAGTACCTGATATATTACACCACTTGGAAGCTGATTCTTGATTACTGTACTGCACAGAAAAACAAAAATTGAACAAGTCCATACCATTTTTCAAAATACAAAGGAAAGGCTCCCATAATTCTGTCAAATATCATTTCAACAAGATATTTATTCTTTTTCACCAAAATTGAACCCAAGTGCAAAAATATGCTCAAGGTTTTTTTAGCTTATCCATAGGTTTTTATTTGTATCATATGTATCACTATCACACTTCAAAACTAGTAGATTCCCAAAGTAGGGTAAGTTTACTAACAGTAGTTGTTCCATTATTCCGGTAAACAGGGATATTTGAATTATATACAACTTATTGAGAAATTCCAAGTTCATATTTATAAGATGTAATTTCTCACTGAACCAAAGCATAGGCATTAGGCAAAACATCAAAAATAGAAACTTAAGGAAATAAAACAATATGCAATTTGTACTTTCTTGATTTTATAAGTAAAGGATTGTAATCTTTGTAGATGTTAAACATATCGACAATAACTCACATCAATCCACAAAATGGATCTCTTTATAGTCAGTTTCACTCTGCATTGGCAGTAGTGCTTATCATAAGGAATACAACAGGAAAAGCCATATATTGCTTTATATGGTGTCAGTATTGCACTATGAACATCAGTCAGAGGTTATCATACTATGATGTCTTTTGCCGATAAATAAATAAATCAATGAAACACCATAATCTGAACAACTGAATATAAACAGAAACAGAAAAGTATAAGATTTCGACATACAATGCAGATAGAAGTAGTCGTCGTCATCAAGATATTTATATCTGGCCTCCTCTCAATGCAGCATTTTATCACAGGAATTGCAGCGATTCCTTCACCTGATCAAGAACTACAGCAATCAAAACGCAATAGAACAAATTCCAAACGAAAAACACTACCCTGTTTTCTTCGATTTTCCAGTCCGAAACCCTAGAACTTGAAAACCTAGTGGTTCGAAATCGAGATTGAATCACAGAGAGAGAGAGAGAGAGAGAGAGAGAGAGAGAGAGAGAGAGAGACCTTGAGAGAGAGAGAGAGAGAGGAGAGAGACCTTGGGTGTTTGATCGTCTTCTTCGATTTTCCAGTTCGATCATCTTCTTCTTCGTCTGAGAGTTACTTTTAGCGTTTAAGCTCTCTCTCTCTCTCTCTCTCTCTTCGATTTCTGATTTGGGGGAAATAAGGGGCAGCTCAGGGAGGGTTTTAACCCGTTTTTCCAGTTTGACCCGCGAACTGGGTATTGACCCGGGTTTTAACCCACGAACTACTATTTAAAATCTGAGCCCTTGGATGAGATCCAAGGGCTGTGGTGAGAAGTCCGGATTTAACCCTCCATAAGGGTCCCTTATGTGAAGTTTTTCCTATATACACCTACCACTTTACAGTTAACAAAATCGAAACTTTTACAAGCCCTAGTTTTTCTCCTCCAGACACTTCAAGTCTTCGATTCGATCGTCTCTCACGGCTCTGCTCGTCGTTTCAATTTGTAATTGACTAGTTATTTGGTAGTTGGTATCATTTTGGTTGAACTTTCAACGTTGAACTTCGCATTATTACTTAGTTTTCATGTTATTTAATGTTTTGTTCAACTTTATTGATGCATTTGCTCTTAATACTTGGGAAGGTACAACAGAATATTTAAAATAAAATAAAATAAAATGGAAAATCCGCATTATCCTCAAGGCGCCGATTAATCGGCTAAGGCGTTAGGCAATGCCCGGCCGCCCGACTAGCGCATAGCGATTTTTAGAACATTTCTAAGACAGTAATATGCTCCAGGTGGTATACATGGAGCAACCGCCTGGGTTTGTTGCTCAGGGAGAGCGCTGTCAGGGGTATCATCTTTATAAAGTTCTCTATGGTCTCAAACAATCACCTCGAGCTTGGTTTGGCAAGTTTAGTGATGTTGTGTTACAATTTGGTATGCGTCGCTCTCATTCTGATCTTTTTGTCTTCTCTATTCAATCGTATCGGGGAAAAATAGTGTGATGGTGTATGTGGATGATATTATCATTAATGGGAATGATCAGAAAGGTATCGATGATTTGAAACATTTCTTACAACGTCAGTTTCACACCAAATACTTGGGTAAGTTACAGTATTTCTTGGGTATTGAGGTAGCAAGATCAAAGGATGGGATATTACTTTGTCCCAAAGGAGTTATGCATTGGATGGTTCTAGAGGAGACTGATTATTGGGAGCGTATGTGTAATACCCCAACTCAATTATTCTAAAACGAAATGGAAAGGAAACTACTGTACATTGGGTTTAGTGTGCTAATAAAACAAAAGGCTGAATATTGGAAAAGGATTTATATGCATGAAATTCTCATACTTTGGATTGGAGTGAAATTGCTTGGGGTGGATGTAAGAAAATGTAATTAGGCTACAATTTGATGAGTCAAAGGACACATGTTGGCTTCTGTCAAGTTCCTAAAGGATTGATATAGTTGTAGATATCAACGGGTGCTGAGTTAGAGTTAGAGAACAAGACAGAGTTAAGAAAAGGAAAAACAAGACAAAGTACTAGAGGCAAAGGTATCAAAGGACAAGTGTCCATTGAAGGTTTAATGTGTTCTTTTTAGCTTAGTCACCAACTGGGGATAAAAATAAACAAAAAAAAAAAAAAGAAGACAAGGGGGAGAGGATGGACAGAGAAACGCGAGGGTTAGCCGGGAGCTAGGAAGCGATGGGCCGACCAATTAACGGCGAGATGGTGTCCGATCCAAATGAGGTTTCGGTATGTCATCTACGGTGGCGAGGCTTACATGTTTAACGGTGACGAACGACAAGCTAAAGAGAAATGTATATGGAAAGTTTGTAAGTACGGAAGGAAGTGGGATCGGTTCTTGATTAGTTTTATGTTATTTTAGTGGTGCTTGTGGATTCAGGTTGTTACAGTTGGTATCAGAGCGTAGGCGATAGGTCTTAAATGGGATCGGGTGGGTATTAGGAATTGGTAAGTGATTATAGATATTAGTCTTGCATAGACCAAAGAACACCAATTGTAGAGTATTTGCCCTAAAAAAAATGGATTGAGAGACCCTTCTCTATGATAATTGAATCTGTGATTAGAAGTAACAATTAAACGCTAAGACTTGATTTGTGTGGGCTGAGGCTAAATTTTCTTTCTTTTATTTGATACCTAATTGTTAGATTTTTGCCATTCATGATGAGTACTAGAGCTTTTGATGATGATCTATGTAGCACGGACATAGATGCTGACAGACACAGCAATTTTGAAAAAAGGGACACAGACATGGCGGGGGACACGGCAATATATATATATATATATATATATATATATATATATATATATATATACACACACACACACACCAAGCTTCCAATCCAAGCTCCCGGATTTTAAAAAAATCCGGACCTCCACCTTCCCAATTTTTTTTTGAAAATCCGAACCGTTAGATGTGTTTAAAAGGTGTTTTCAAGGTCCAACGCGAAGATTTGGAAAAAAAAAATACCCGGAAGGGCTTGATCGGAGCAGTTTTTCATAAAAACGCTAATATTAGCGTTTTTATGAAAAACTGCTCCGATCATTATTAGCGTTTTTATGAAAAACTGCTCCGATCAAGCCCTTCCGGGTATTTTTTTTTTCCAAATCTTCGCGTTGGACCTTGAAAACACCTTTTAAACACATCTAACGGTTCGGATCGTCGAAATTTGGTCTAGAAAGTGAAGTCCGGACGGTAGGTCCAGATTTAGTGGTTTGGATAGGAAGGGGACTCTCTCTCTCTCTATATATATATATGTAGAAGAAGTTTCTTGTGAGGGGTCCCTCACAAAAAAAAGTGCGGGAAAACAGTTGAGCTGTAGGATCGCGTGAAGGGCATAGGATCCAACGACTCACAACTGTTTTCCCGCACTTTTTTTGTGAGGGAGCCCTCACAGGAAACTTCTATATATATATATATATATATATATATATATATATATATATATATATATATATATATATATAACTATAACTTAAAACTTTTAAAAATTACAATTTGACCCCTGAAAATTAAAAAATTACAGATTAACCCCAAAAAATTTAAAAAATTACATTTTGACCCCTGTTGTGTCCCCCAAGTGTCCCCGACAAAAAATTCAAAAAATTTGGGGGACACGCCACGTACGTATCCCGCCATGTCCCCGTGTCCGACACGCCGATACGGCTACCTCTAGAAGTGTGGTGCTTCATAGATGATGATAATTTTGTGCTGGATATTTGTATGTATGTATACCAAAGATTAGTCTAGTTTCCTGGGCTTTGTTTCAAAACTAATCGTAAGAGAAAAAGGAGATTTTTTGCTAGTTGTTGGCTTTGGTAAGGAATTGGGTGTAATCGGTTGCAAATTACGCCAAGGTGTTGACGATAACAGTGGCCTTTTATTTAATTGAGTGGCTTTGTGTACACTGGTATGAGGAATTGGATTAGAAGAAAGTAACAAGGAAGAAGAAAAAAAATGGGTTGGTTTGCAATGTGGAAGTAGTTCCTTCTGTGGCTGTTGGATAGATATTCTATTAAGTGTGGGCAAGTCACCAAAAGTATGATATACTTTAGTTGCAATTCGTCTAATTGGGTAATTTTTTTATTGTGGAAATGATACTCTCCTATACATTTCGATGTTGCTGAATTTTAGTATGGTATTAG
This sequence comes from Vaccinium darrowii, assembly GCA_020921065.1. Lineage (NCBI taxonomy): Eukaryota > Viridiplantae > Streptophyta > Magnoliopsida > Ericales > Ericaceae > Vaccinium > Vaccinium darrowii. Next base: position 24,336,805 of record CM037152.1, read on the forward strand.
TTTGGAAGGATCATGATGCTAATAGTAGCGTGCGATTATTCGTTTCTTTGTCTTCTGTATTTAAATTCTGTGATAATTATGGATACATGAAAGAGAATGGAATGGGCATGTCCGAGGTGTCGAAATCATAGTTGTGTCTTTCTTTTTGAAGATTGAAGGTGAGTGTTTGACTCATAGTGTATTTCATTTAGAATTGAACTTGTTTAAATGCGAGTATGGACTTCGTGTCATGATGTGCCTTATGCCTAATAGACTTTGTGTCGTGATGGGCCCTTGTGCCTAGTAGACTTCATGTCGTGATGGGCCTTGTGCCTAGTAGACTTCGTGTCGTGATAGGGCCTTGTGCCTAGTAGACTTCGTGTCGTGTTGAGGCTTTATGCCATGTGGACAATTGAGTCCTGATATTGGTCTTGTGCCTGGCTTCGTGCCTAGTAGACTTCGTGCCGTGTTGGGTTACAAGGTGTGTTTTGAATATCCAGCGTAACCAATCGGAATTGGTGGGAAGTTTATCTCGGAGGAGTCTCCCATCCGTTGGGGACTCATTTGAATTTGTATACTGGGTGGCTTAGAGCCGATCTCTTGAACTTATTGTTGATTAATCAATTTTGTTGATTATAATTGAAAATATGGTGTTACGTTGTCAAATATATGCTCATTGTGGTTGGCTTGGGCCCTATGAATAAATTGCCTTTGTGGCGTGAATAATTGCCCTTGTGGCATGGCCTTGGTAGCGTGACCTATGTGGTCGGATGTGTGGTATATTGACTAAAATTTGTGTTGCTAAAAAATGTTAGCTTATCCATGGTAGTCCTGCTTTGTTTGGAAATGGCCTAATGAAAATTTTCTAATAAATCTATTAAAAGGAAACGAGAAGAGTGTGCAGCGGATGCGTGGAATTTATTTATCTATATTTTAATTAGTAAATTTCGGGGATGAATTTCCAAAAGAGGGGATAAATATAATACCCCAACTCAATTATTCTAAAATGAAATGGAAAGGAAACTACTGTATATTGGGTTTAGTGTGCTAATAAAACAAAAGGCTGAATATTGGAAAAGGATTTATATGCATGAAATTCTCATACTTTGGATTGGAGTGAAATTGCTTGGGGTGGGTGTAAGAAAATGTAATTAGGCTACAATTTGATGAGTCAAAGGACACATGTTGGCTTCTCTCAAGTTCCTAAAGGATTGATATAGTCGTAGATATGAATGGGCGCTGCCCATTTAACGTTAGAGAACAAGACAGAGTTAAGAAAAGGAAAAACAAGACAAAGTACTAGAGGCAAAGGTATCAAAAGACAAGTGTCCGTTGAAGGTTTAATGTGTTCTTTTTAGCTTAGTCACCAACTGGGGATAAAAGGAAACAAAAAAAAAGAAAGAAGACAAGGGGAAGAGGATGGACACAGAGATGCGAGGGTTAGCCGGGAGCTAGGAAGCGATGGGCCGACCGATTAACGGCGAGATGGTGTCCGATCCAAATGAGGTTTCGGTATGTCATCCACGGTGGCGAGGCTTACATGTTTAACGGTGACGAACGACAAGCTAAGGAGAATGTATATGGAATGTTTGCAAGTATGGAAGGAAGTGGGATTGGTTCCTGATCAGTTTTATGTTATTTTAGTGGTGCTTGTGGATTCGGGTTGTTACAGTATGGATCCAAATGTCAACCTTTGTGTTGATTTAGGGGAGATAATTCCTCATCCAAACCGATATCGCCACTTAAATGGCAAGTTGAATTCTCTTACCAACACACGTCTTGATATCTCATTTGTTGTTAGTACAGTAAGTTTATGTCAGCTCCACGTCTTCTGCCTTGGGAAGTTTGTCTTTGTATTGTTAAGTACCTTAAGACTCATCATGGACGTGGTCTATTTCATCAGTCTAACAGGCATTTGCGTGTGGAGGCCTTCACCGACGGTGAATGGGCAGGATCACCATCCGAGAGACGATTAACAACTGGGTACTGTACCTCTATTAGTAGCAATCTAGTTATCTAGAAGAGCAAGAAACAAACCGTTGTTGCAAGATCTAGCTCAAAAAACTGAGTATCGAGCCATGGCTCAAACTACCTGTGAAATTATATGGGTGTGAGCTTTACTCGAGGAACTAGGTTTTGGTGTGCAGTTACCTATTCCTATGTATTGTGAGGCGGTGATATATATCGCTTCAAATCCGGTATTTCATGATTATCACATTGTTGGAGAAAGGAATGATAATGGTGTGTTGGCTACCCCATTTGCGTCTACAAGACCTCAGTTGGCTGATATCTTCACCAAATCATTGTTCAAACCAATTTAAAGTTATGCAACAAAATGGGAGCCTGGGGCTTTGTGATATTTACTTTCCAACTTGAGGGGAGTGTTGGAATTGTCGGGTTTTTTGCCCATGTGAGATGCATTTGAAAAAAAAAAAGAGGGAGAATTCTCAATGGGATTAATCTGCCTTGGAAATGAAAATGGTTTGGTGGAAGTAATACTCCAAGTGGTTTCGGTGGCTTGGATACGTGGGGTTTGGAAGAGGATTTGATGCTTTGTTTGACATTGGTGGGAAGTAGCCTGTGCATTTTTCCAAGACCACATCTGGAACCTTCTCCATATATATTTATATTGCTTTATGTTTTGTGCAGATGAGTGAGAAGAAAGAGAGTGAGGAGAGAAGGAGAGAGCTCTGACCAGAGAAGGGCGCGAGGGAGGGCAGACCCTGTGGGGGCTGCCGTGCGCTCCGGTTGTGAGTTTGAGAGGAGGAAATGTGAGGAAAAAGAGTGTGGGGGGTGAGTGAAAAACAATGTATAGAGCCATGGTGTTAGGAGCTCTTGGGTGGGTTTTCAATTTCACATTATAATCTCTATTTTTCATACACAGTGGAAAATCTCTCTCCCCCCCGTGAAGGTAGGCATTGAGGCCAAACCACGTAAAAATCGTTGTGTTTGCTTGTGTGCTTGTTGTTCTTTTATCCCACATTGTTTAGTGGAGTCTTGTGATGAGGTATTGAGACTATAAATAATCTTGTATCTAATACTATAACTAATAGTTGTTTGTGTTGGGATTAATTAACACCCTAATCATTTTCCCAAACAAGCAAAATATAATTTGAATTTTTAGCATACACATGATGATTAAAAAAAGTAATCAACTGGACCAAAATCAGGATCTAGATATAGACAAAATACCATATCTAACTTCAATCAAATATGTCATTGCCCAAAAAAAAAAAAATCACTACAACATTCACAAAAATGTTCCAACAAAAGGTGTTTCTTTGTTCACGTGTCATTAGCTGGAGGTCACATATCAGTGTCAGACACCAACACGCTTTAGACACTCTCCGGGCACACGTCTGCCACTCAATTAAGAAGTGTAGTATATTCATTCTAATTTTGTTCAAAACTCCACTTGAGGAGAAAAAAGTGTATCATTATCGCCACACAACAGAAACCTAATAGACAATTGTGACTATCGGTTTACACCAATTTATCAAACAAGGAAAACTAGTAGGGTTATTATTATGATTTACTATATAAACAAGAGAATTAACTATGTATGTTCATACACAACCCATAAATGGTCAATCAGTTGGATAAACTATGAGCATGCCATGGACTATGCAAGATCCTTCCACAAAAGGATGAAATGCACAAGATAATATGCAGTACCTTGTCTAGCAATGCAAGGTATCTTGCTTCATACAAATGAAGAGTCCTACTCTCAGAGGGAACAAGTACCTACAGGCCAAATAATAATGTCACAGCCAAATACTCAATGACGTAGAAAATAAGGAACACATGGTGCATACTGCATACGTCTTGATGTACCAGAAAGCCATTGTCGTTTACATGTTGAAGACCATATAGTTAGCAGAATACACAAGAACTATCGTTAAGAGGCTTAAACTTGTAGTTCCTTCATTGCATTGCGTACATCTTGATGTAACAAAAAGCCACTGTCATTTACATGTAGAAGGCCATATAGTTGGCAGAATACACAGGAATTGTTGTTAAGAGGCTTAAACTGTTATTTCCTTCAAAATCCAAAACCAGTACTAGCAAGTGTCATATTTTAAGCCGATGTTGCCGATTTTCATATTTGTAATAACAATTACAGAATTACTCTTTGCTCCAAAACTGTTTAAGAAATATACAAATGAGACCTGTAAAAGACTAAGAAAGCATACTCAAGCGAAGAAATCGTTACATAAGTCTATTTGGAAAACAAAAACCTGACTTTGTCACCATTTATTATAATATGAAGGATCTACCACAATCCAGTTACGTATTTTGCTCCACACTCATCCTACTCATTTGCTTGTCAACAACATAATTCATGTGACATGGACTCGTGTATAACCACAGGTTGCGGATCCAACCATAAAACCCGCCCAAGCTCAACTCTTAGGATATTGGAATGTAAGTAGTATGGGTAGAGGGACAAGTCCTGACCAGTCATTCGTATCATATGAACAAGCATGACCAGTCATTGCAATATCATATGAACAAGTATGATAGGTAGTGAATATGCCATAAATTACTTGTTTTGGTAAGTCAACGACCAAAACAATCCGTACACAACGACAATTACAACATACTACTGCGTCATTGCCTACACCTTCAACGGATCGAACAGTAAATTGTTCAAACTTGGTTAAAAAACTTAACGAGCTTCCAACATAAGTTCAAACTTGGTTTGTTTATCGGGCATGCAATCTCAAATGAGCTTAAATTGAGCCCATCATGAACTGAGCAAGATTACTTGAGTTTTTTAACCAAAACTAGTCTATCGAGTTGATATCATTCAAACTTTGTTTGAAAGCTTAACAAGTTACCGAATACGTTCAAGCTTGATTTGTGTATGTCATAAAATGGTGTTGAAAAATCTTTTAATGAGCTGCTCTCCATTTATGCATGTGCAAATTGTCCTTCATATGGAAAAAAGGAATGTAGAAGTAACAATAGTTTATTAATCTGGATGACCATCGATGGATTGGCAAATATGGATCAATTTGGGAAGTATATTTGAAGTGGTATCTCATGCCCAATGAAGTGTTTACCCATAGTGGTCTGCCCAAAATCCAGTATTATGGCAGTGATCTAATTTTTGTACTTTTTGTTTCGTCTTCCTCTCTTAGATGGAGTTGAAACACAGTGATGGACATTTTGTGCCAATTTTATATAGGCCATTGTAGCCGCTTGGCCATTTTACATTTCTTTTCTTTCCTTGCTCTGCTTTCTTTTCTTTTGTTCCTCCTGGGCCTTTTGTAGGCCTGTTGTAGGCTGTATTTCGGTTAGCCCCTTTTTATTTCAAGCTAAATTAACCACACAAAAAAAAATAATAATAATAGTTCATTAATTTCACGTGAACAATGACAAGAAAAGTGGTGCATGAGGATAAGAGGTGAGTGTGAAGATGTCGAATTTCTATTTTCTTGTCCATGTGAAAAGCTGATGAATATATGTCCCCTAGAAACTAAATCGGGTTCACATGGACAAGAAAATAGAGATCAAATGACTAAATCGGGTTCTAAACACATTCTTAACCTAGCTAGTGTCAGAATGTGGACAAGAGTCCACGTAACCAAGATGATGATAGTTATTGGAATTTGCAAAATTGAAAAGCAAAAAATGAGATACGGACCTGGTCCATGGGAAATGGAAGAAGGGGAAGCTCTACAGCCTCCGACAATGAGGAAGAGCGCGCTTTGGGGATGAAACGATGACGTTTCCTTAGGAGCCCGTGGTTCAGCGATGTATTAGGAGAAGGGAAAAGCGCAGGAGGAGAGAGACGACGGGATTTAATTAGGTCATTGTGCGGATTTTTTCCGAAGAGAGTAACGAAAAAAGTGGAATTTGATGGAGTGGCGATGAGATTGGGAGTTGTGGTAGCTGTGGTGGTGGTTCTAAGAGTCATGGATGCTGCCGACGACGGTGGGGATATTCCTTCTTCCAACGGGAAGGAAACGGCGAGAGAAGTGGCTACTGGATACGGCACGCTACTGGTATCCCTATCTTTCTTAAGCTTAAGGGTCAGTATCCCGTTTGCCGTTTGCCGTTTGCCGTTTGCTAGAAGGGTTAAAAATCTATTTGTAACTATTAAAACATTTTTTATTTTTCACCTTCAACTATTCAACTATTAATTGAACTCCCTTTTTCCTTCAACTATTATTTTTTTATTTACTAAAGACAAATCATGTTTTTCATCCAAAATTTGCGACGGAAACCATTAGTTTTTTTTTTTTTTGGACTGATGAAAAAAAAAAGAGGGGATAATATGGATATTTTTAACCAAAGCTATAGAATAGACATGTATGTATGTGTGTGTTCGTTTGTGTCAAAACTCAAAAGAAGAAGAAGAGGCGTACAACATAAACGAGAAGAGTTTGATTGGTCTCTCTCACGAAGAGATTTACTGAAGGGTTTTCAACTCCATTAGTCACCAAATCTAGGGTTTTAAGGATGGTATGGATTTTGAGGGCTCCTACCGGAAGAAAATCGTCCTGTACGTATTGAGCTACACACTTTTATTTCAAAAAATCCACTTTTTCGGGATATCCAGGTTGAAATTGAAAGGAGTCTATATGTTTACCACAGGGTTCTGCGCATACTCTATATTTGCTCTGAATTTCTGGGAAACGAGGCACTCCGATTTTGGGGTGTCAATGGTCACCATGTTGCAACTCTTATTTTGATTCTACTTTCTTATATATGAAGGTTAGCGCTTTCTTATTTATATATTAGGTTAGCTTGAATCTTGTTTATTTTCCATGAGCAATAACCACAAAAAAAAAAAAAAAACTAGGTTGAATTCACACTCTTTGTTACCTTAGGCCATTAATATGAAAAGCCTTTCCAGCAAACAAGTGTGGCTTCCATTTCATTTATTGAAATGAAACAATTATTTGCCTCCTGTGTCTTATTACAGGTTTGCTCGTGTTGGCTAGTCCGGTTTTTGTACATGTAATTCACTAGTTTGGTTGTTCTTTTGGAGATCATTTCACTTGGACTCTCCTTTTGAGCTATACGGAACTGATAAAAAGACTAATATAGCCTTGGGACTAACTTTTCCGTTCATCAAGTGGATGGAAACCATGTTTGTCCTTAATAAACAAGAAAATAATAGTTGAAGAGGGAAGGGAGTTCAATTGGTAGTTGAAGGGGGGAGTAAAAAAAAAATTGATAGTTTAAGGGGCAAGTAGATATTAAACCCTTTGCTAGAATCACCAACTCCCCTATTTCAGCAACTTGCTTTTAACAAATGGCGTACGTAAAAGAAAATTGAGTTTTAACAATTTAGGGGTTCCACTAACTAGTTTTTTCCAAAAATCAAGACAGGTCACCCTCTCACAATACATCACATGAGAATGTGTGTACACAAAAAACAAGACAGTTCTAAAATAAAACTACCTTTTGTTCCTATTTAATGGTACAAAATAGGAACAAAAAGTAGTTTTAACAACCTTGCTAAACCTCAACTTTTATGAAATTTTTCATTTTAATTCAACTTTTCGGTATTTGGGGCAAAAAATGACCAAAACAAGGCCATGGTTTCCCAAATGACCAAAGCATGGCAAGAAAAATATTAATTACACATACATGGTAATTTATGAGTGTGACACTGGAGACACTCCACCTTGGTACTCTGTAATGCTTAGGCTCCGCGTAGAGCTATCGCCCTATTTTTCCAATAAAAAAATCCTATGTTCTAAGATTAGGGTTGCTCGCAAATTAGGGCTTTTCTAAAATTAGGGCTTTCAAAACCTGGACATGTTTGCTGAATTTTCATATATTTGTGGGTTGTATTTTCAGCGTCCATCACCATGGGTCACAGACTCACAATCATATGTTTTGTTTTTGTGGGTCTGTTTGGGGTTTCTCTACCCTCTCCCTAGATGGTATAAAAACACTAATTCAGATTTAGGTCTCAATTGTCTTTATGTTTCCTTACCCATCTTTACCTATCCCACTGTAGCTTTATTGGCCATCCCATCGTTCCCACCCCTGCGAGTGAGTCGGGATTTATGTTTTTTCCTTTCCTTTTTCTTTTCTCTATGTCCTCCACGTGGTATGCCCTTTGTAGCCTGTATATTCGCTTAGCCTCTTTTTTTTTATTTCAAGCTGAATTACCCAAAAAAAAACTCAAAACCCACTTTTGTTTCTCTCTCTACACTCAAAACTCGTTTTATGATCCTAGAAAAACAAACAGACATCGTTTGTGTTTGTGTTCCATTTGACATACAGTCAATTCCTAATACTATTTCCTTGATTGTCCTATCCCTTTCAAAGAAAGGTTTGTCGATGCATGGACAAGTAAACATCCACACTTCAGGAATTGTGTCACTTCAAGGGTCAAAGGTGCACATGCAATGCTTAAGAAATATTTGACAGTCTTCACGAGTAATTTTCGCGAGGTGAGGGAAAAAAATTGTCTTGCAATTGACAACCAAGACAATGAAATCAAGACTACGATTGCTAGTGAAAAGCTTCGAGCTACGTATAAATTTTGGATTCCTATGTTAAAGGAACTTGTTACTCATGTTTCCGTCTTTGCAATTGGACAACTTTTCCAACAATTTGAGTTGGCCAAGTCAGATTATGTCTTGGGGGCTTGCACTGGTAATTTTTCAAGAACCATGGGTCTACGATGCGCGTACATGACGAGAGAGAAGAAAGTTGGAACTTTGCACCTTGATGATGGACATCCACAATGGAGAATTGATATAAGGTCATTTATCAATATGGTGGATTACAAAGAAATGGAAGTGAAATTGAATGTCTTTTGAAGAATGTCCATGATAAATACAAACATATGCCTCTTGTTCAAAAGGAAGACATCCACGAGCAAATTGCTCAACTTGTTGATGCTGAAATTTCGTCGACTCTTGAGCCTAACATTCAACCCCACAAAAGGACGTCCGTTGGATTCAAAGAAAAGAAAGGGAGATTGCTCTACCACTCGTCACCCTTCAGCTTTTGAGATTGTGAAAAAAGGCTAAAAGTGTGGTGTTTGCCATCGTGTTGGACATAAAAGTCGCACTTGCCCACGCAAAGGTGAATGCAATAGCTCAGACCCTCATTTTGTCTTGGCTAACCAAGATGTCACTCTTAATATGCTGGAAACACCACATAAGTTATTCTCCTATTTCAATTCATGATATAAGCTATTCTCTTATTTCAATTCATGATATTTTCCCAAAAATAATTCTTGCTTTTAAGTATTTTTATTTACAGATTACGTGTCCAACTATTTTCATGCCGTTCAATGTGAGATCAGTACATCGTTAGAGTTGTAAGAGTGGTGGAGTTTATTTTTGTGGAGGAGCCAATGTTTTTTGTTTTTTTGCGGAGCTCGAATTAGATAAAAATGCTTCCACTTTTGCTTTTCTTTTTTTTGTAAGAATTGGCTGGAATGTGCAGAATCTGGTTGCATGGAACTTCTGAATTTTTGAGTTCTGTATGTAGAACTAATGAAATCATTTTTTTTGTAATCTGGCATGACTTTCTATAGTGGACGATTGAGCCTAAGAAATAATTTTATGGACTAATATTATGTTATTGGACTGTTGGTTTGATGTAGTCTTGGGGATGTGTAATTTATTTCGGTGGTGGGTGGTGGAGTTGGCAGATATGGGTTGAAGGATTTTGGGATTTTTTTCCTCATTAGTTTTTTTGGAGGGTAGTTAAGGTATTTGAAGAAATGAATATTTTGGATTATAAGAGCAATGGTAATTCAGTAACTTGACCCTAATAGAGACAAAAAGGGGGTGCAGACGGAGAAATGGGGGGTGTGAAAATCAATCTCCTATATAAAACACAATATATACACTCCAATTACTGCGTCAGTATCACAGAATTGAAAGAATCATTCTTTATCTGAAATGCAGCACCATAGGCACAAAAGAAACTCAACTATGCAACAGGGCCTGGGTACGTACTCATTTTGAAATGAATCATCAAGGATAAATACTGTATCTCATCTAGTCATGTACACTAAAGACAGTAAATATATGATACACTGATAATCACTTTCCCTGTAAGTAATTGACAATAATATGAGAAAAAAAGGCGGAACTTTTTCGAGACTCGAAAGTAAGCTCAAAGCTGAAAGTAAGTAAAACCATCCAGTACTAAAAGGCAAATTTAACAAGCCGATAATATAGTAAAAAAGCAAGCAGATGAATGATTCCACCAAAACCACACAATTTATTTTGCAAGTGAGCAGTAAAGAAAATCAACCGAGCTTATGGAAACATAATTTTCCCAAGGCAATTGCAGAAAGGCAAAAGACACGATTTTTGACAATTAAATAAGGATCAAGTTTGCATCGTGCACTTCTTTTGAGAATGTCCTAACATATGGCAGCGACCACATTGAACGATTCTTTTTGGACGCTTTAAACTCTCCACGCGAAGGACCTTCTTTTTCGGCCTGCCAGGAGGCCGACGTGTCTTGGGTGGCCGTATGGCAATATCAAATTTGGCACCTCCGCCATCTGCTCCCTCAACGTGCTCATTCCATAGACTTTTATCTGGAATTGGATTGATAATATGTGAATAGGCTTCACGGTAGCTATCGACTGTGAAACAATGTTCAGCAAATAAATGGGCATTCTGCCCACAAGAGATGAGTGCAGCAGCAGCATGTGCACAAGGCAAACCATAAAGCTGCCAACGGCGACACGAACACTCTCTCGTTCGTATGTCCACAATATTTGTCCGCTCACTTGACACAATCTCAAATTCAACTTCATTTGCACGAAGTACTTGATAACAACGAGCATCTGTGATTGCTTCTAAAATCTTCTTCTCAGCCAATGGTACAAGAACGGAGCTCCATCTCATTCCCAAATTACGACGCTCAGTGAACCAAGATGACATTTGATGGCGAATGTGCTCCATCATCTGTACAATAGGGAGCTCATGACACTCAAGGGACCAGTTATACAATATTTCTGTGACCCCCAATGTGAAATGGCCATATCGGACCCCCTCAAAATAGGCAACAGCCCATAGTTGGGGAGGAAAATGCTGAAACCACGGTATGACATCTTGCGATACTTCTACCATCTCGGAGATCTTGCTTTCAAATTCAACTGCCGTTAAAGCATAAACAGCATTCCAAAATATATTCACCAACTTTGAGTTCTTAAATGTATCACGAAAATTCTCACTCACATAACGCAAGCAAAAACCATGAAAAGCACTGGGGAAATGAGTCTCAACTGCTTCCACAATGCTTGGTTGCCTTTCGGATAGTATGGTAAGTCTAGGCATATTGTCAGTATTTACACCAAGAAGCTTCCGCAACTCTGACATGAACCACATCCAATTCTCGTCACTCTCCACATCAACGATGCCGATGGCCAATGGAAACAACCCATCATCAGCATCAACAGCTGCAGCACAAAGCAACACACCCAAATATTTCCCTTTGAGATGTGCTTTGTCAAGTTCCAAAAGTGGTCTGCAGGCATTTATAAAACCATAGATTGATGCACGGTAAGAAACGAACAGGCGCTGGAAGAAATTATCTTGTCCAGTGGTGAAAACAGATGCAATGCTTCCTGGGTTAAGTTTCCTTATTTGTTCACAGTATCCTGGAAGAAGGCGATATCCTTCTTCAAAAGTTCCATGTAGTGCAGCCATGCTTCGCTCCTTCCCACGCCAGGCTTGCATGTAAGACACAGCAACTCCATGCTGATCTCGAATATCTTGTAGAATTTCCTTTGGTTTATATTGAGGATTATCCCTTACCCTTGCTTCAACAGACCTAGCAACCCATCCGACCGATGCTTGTTGATGGTGGAGGTTGCGTACCCCTTCACAAGTATGCTCTCCATGAAGGGTTCGAATAGAAAAGGTTGGAACTCCCGGACATTTTGCAACGTGTACACGCCAGGGACAACCTTCCTTTGAACATTTTGCTATAAACCGACTACGATCAGATTTCACAATCCGAAGATCAAAATGCAATGCTATAGCAATATCCTTTAGTGCTCTTCGGCAAGTCTCAACATCAGCGAATTCCTGCCCAATAACTAAAGAATGGTCTTGCAAATCAAGAGAATCAGAAGGAATCGTGACTAAGGGCTGATCAGCCATAATGTTCTAGCGCACGAACAACTTCAGCTTGTCATTCAAATAATTTTCATTCTCACGTGGTTGCGTATGGATTTCCAAATTGCATAAATGGGTTACCTTTACAAAACATTCCCCAATGAGGTGCTGTCAATTTTCTGCAATAGTAACACAAAAAAAATAAGCTACTGAATACACTTTGTATTCCCAAACAAAAACATTAAAACAGTATTTGGTTCACTGTAAGGGTGAGTTTCCGAATGGATTTTATCTTAGATTTTATCAAGATTTGATAAAATCAAGCCTTGATTTTATCCATTCGGAAACTGAGTTGATAAAATCTTAGATTTTTGCATTCAAAAATCTAAGATTTTATCAACTCAGTTTCCGAATGGATAAAATCAAAGGCTTGATTTTATCAGATTTTGATAAAATCCATTCGGAAACTCACCCTTAAGCTATGGAGCTGGGACGACATGATGCTCATTCTGACACTTTCTTCACTAAGAAACGAATACAATGCACAATAAAAAGGAATCATCTTTCAATAGTTTAGGTGAATGAAGGCAAAGGAATAACCAACCATTCTTTCCAATCACCATTTCAGATAAGAAAAGACAACCTAATATGCTATTAAATTATCAAATCATCGGAATGGCACCGTCCCATTACTTCCAATAATAATTTCATCAAACCAAACACTAACTAATATACCATCAATTCAAAACTGGAGAAATCAACATGGTATGGCGATTAAGTAATGCTCATTTGAGTTGAAATTTTGTGTTCACAATTGAAGGTTATGAATCACATTGGCAGTACCTTAAGCAGAGTCAGAGTCACAGCAGTTCTTTGCAGTATATAAAGAGAGAAGTGTAATGAGGGAGAGAGAATCAGCTCGTATGATGTGTGCGCCCTCCGTAATCAGGCCTACTGAACGAGGTCCAATGGCCGAGATTCAGCGGACAGGAAGCAAATGGCGACGATTATTGGTGGCGACATATGGTGGCTACGGCTAAATGTAGAAAGAAGCAGAAACAATACAACTCGCGCGCGCGCACACACACGCATATATACACACACACACAGAGAGAGAGAGAGAGAGAGAGAGGATGTGGAGAATTACGCCGGAGGGAAGAGATGAAGGGTTGAGGGTAGTTAATTCAGATGGGGACCTTGGCGCACAGGTGGGTTTTATTCGGAGCCCTAATTGTTACACTGCACTTACGCGAAGAGGTGGTTTTTGTGGTTACCCAAATGTCAGTATTTGGGGACCGGGGTTTTCAGATCCGGGCTCTTAACAACGGCGGCGGCGGCGGCGTTGTGGTGACTGCTCCAGCGATAGCTCTAGCGTTTTCATTTTCTGAACTTTTTTGTTTTTTCATAGGGCTTTTTTAGCCGACAGTTTTGGGCCGGTGATTTTGTGTAGTTGTATTGGTAGCCGGCGGCTTTGGGCTGTGGTTTTGATTTAGGAAAAATTGCTCTAAAATGGTAGTAGGGGCAATTAATTACAAAGACATGGAACAATTTTTGAAAATTGCTCCCAAGTCCCAACATGAAACACACTTTTTTAATTCCACATACATGATACCCATAATTATATTGACTGAAATACCCCTTGATATGTGATTTTGAGTGTAATGAATTTGTTGAGGAGTGCAACCGTTGTTAATGTAGAGTGCAACAAAAGTGGATGAAGGGTGCAATGGTTAGAAAATCTTCCCAGTGTGACTTGAACAGACACCCTTCTTGAATTTGGATAAAGGAGATGTGATTTTCACTTGAGTAAAATACGTGCAACATGGGTGTTTAGCAGTTGTTGAGGAGTGCAACAATCCTCCATTAAGGGTTCAACAAAAATAGAAGAAGAGTGCAATAATCAGTAAAAATATTTTCAAAAAGTTTGAATTGAGTAAAAAAAAACGTGCAACATGGGTGCAAAGCAGTTGTTGAAGAGTGCAACAGTCCTCCATTAAGAGCTTAACAAAAATGGAAAAAGAGTGCAATAGTCAGTAAAAATATTTCCAAAAAGTTTGACTTGAGTAAAAAACATGCAACATGAGTGCAAAGCAGTTGTTGAGGAGTTCAACAATTCTCCATTAAGAGTTCAACAAAAGTGCAAGAAGAGTTCAACAAATTCATTGCACTCACGTTGGTCCAAATTCAAGAAGGGTGTGTATTCAAGTCACATTGGGAAGATTTTCTGACAATTGCACCCTTCATCCACTTTTGTTGCGCTCTACATTGACAACAGTTGTACTCCTCAACAAATTCATTGCACTCGAAATCACAGATTCAAGAAGGGGGTATTTCGGTCAACATTATTATAGGTTCCATGTATATGCAATTAAAATAGTGCGTTTCATGTATATGCAATTTCTAAAAAGTGGTCCATGACTTTGCAATTAATTGCCCCAACTATCATTTTAGATCAATTTTCCCTTTGATTTATTATAATTCAACCTCTTTACCCAAAAAAATACTGACAAAAAAAAGTTAGTATTTTTTTGGCTGAGCCAAATTATTATTTTCGTCATTATTTTAAAATGTTTTCACATTTATTAATTTAAAACTTAAAAAAAATATGCTAAAATTTCTAAAAAAACCAATTAAAAAACAAAAAAAAATATAAAATCATACATATTTTTTAGATTACTTTTGTCTTTAAAAAAAAACTTTTAATTGATTAATAATGTTATTACTTTTAAAATTCCTCTTGAGATGAACCAATAATACTCAAGAAATCGGCCCAAAAAATGTGAGAAAATTTGAATAAGGATAAAAAAATATTTCAACTTACTTATTTAGCTAAAACACCAAAGGATTACCAAATAGGGTTTAAGAGAGACTAATGCTCTGTTTGGAATTTGGGGGAGGGGAGGGGAAGAGTGATATTTAGAAGGAAAATGTGAGGGAAAAAAGGGAAAAATGTTACTGTGGTTAGATCCTATTTTATTCCATTTTCTCTGCTCTTCCCTCTCAAACCCCACTAGTGAAAGGAATTTTTTTCTAAGTTTCCCTTCTTTTTCCCTTGGTATTCCTGTTCTCCAAACCAAGCATGAACCCAAAAGCCCCTACGGCTAGGGTTTAAGAGACCCCTCATTTGAACTTCTGTTGGAATCCAATAACGTTTCTTCTGATTAATGGCTTTCTAGGCAGAGGCGGTGCCACATGCAAGAGAGGGTGTTCAGCTGAACCTCCCAAATTTTCAACATGCATGTGTTTACATATAAAATTAATAAATTCAATAATTAATTGACACATAATCAATAATGCCAAACATTGGCTAATATGTGTCAATGAAGACGCACTTGATTACTGAGATAAAGATGGATTAACACGATGTCGTATTAGTTTTCATGTTTGAAAAGCAGTTATTGGCAGTTACAAGTCAAACTGGTATAACGTATGAAAACTGCTAAATGCACGAACACCACGTGTAAATGTATGAAACGAGGTAGTTGACAGTTAAGACACGTGGAGCATATTGTGCAAGACAGTTATTTCCTTAACACTTAATCATTTAAGTTGGTTAAGCAACCGTGCAGATTCAAATTAAAGCTTCTGAAGGAAGATTAAAGAAATTCAAGTTCAGATCTGTTGGAGGGAAGAAACTTGCCAATTTGAAGTAGAAAGATGGAGTTCAAAGCAAGCCAAGTTCAAATTCTTTGAGCAGGAAGTTCAAATTGCAAGCAGTGCCTATAAATAGAAGAAATCGAAGAGTGAAAAAGTCCGAACAAATCTTCAACAAACAGCTATCAAACAGATGATGCTTGGTTTGTTCATTGGCAAATAGAAGTAGGATTTTGACTCAGTTCGAAATAGATTAGGAAGTAGTTTAGGAAGTAGATTTTGGTTGTTCTTGTAACAATCAATTGTTCGAAGTTCTTGTTACCTTTTATTTGAAGTTGAAGACAATGTAAGTTTACCTTTGATTTATTAATCGAAATATGTTGTTTCTTTATTGTTATTTGATTTCCTAAGTATGTTGGTTTGTATTTCTTCACTTTGAAGGAAAAAATCCTCTTAATTGAGGTAATTGAACCATTAAAACACAATCGCCTGATTAGATTTGGTTTTCCAAAGTTAATATGAGGAAGAAGATTAAAAACTCTCTCTGGCACGCTTGCACACAATCATTTTCCATTACAAAGAAGTAAAAGAACCAAACACATTTTTTGGTACGCCCGGTGGGACCCCTGAAAGTGTTGAATGGCTCCAAAACTTAGGAAGCAAGCAGATGATTCTCAGGTTGGCCAAATGCCAGAAGATGAGAATAATGTTAATCCTAAAGAAAACGAACACGTTGAAGGCCCTCAAATAGGTCTAGAAACCCGTAATGGCCAAGAACAAAACATAGGAATTAGCAGAGCTTCTCGAACGAACACTAGGAATAACAGAATAGTGCATGTTGATGACCCAAAGAATCCAGAAGTTGGAGGAAATGTGTCATCTAGTCAATTTGCTGAGTTGATTGGTACATTTAAAGAATTGGCTCAAACCCAGAAACTTATGTTTCAAAAGTTGGAAGAACAGTCAAAACTTAGGAGTGAGCCTGTACTCTCTTCAAAAAAAGATAAAGGAGAGACTAGTACAAACAAACATAAGTCAAGGCCTAGAAAGGAACTTATAAATGTAGATGTGTACTAGAGTCTTGGTATGAACCTGCAAAGACTTATGACTATCAAACTCCTAAGCCTAAGAAAACATTTAAGCAAACCACTAATATCCCTTTCGAACCTAATTTTGATGGTTTAGATGGGAATAAGGGTTTCAAAAATGATGATTATTGGTTTGATGAGTATGATTTTACTCCAGAAAATCATTTTCATGATAAGACTAGTTCGAGAAGGTCCAATCCAGAAATTGAAATTCCTAAATATCCAGGAGTGCCAGAGATGGGAAGGGTGCATTCGAACCATCTTTATGAGCCTTTTGCAAAGGCAGGAAGGGGTTTTTAAGCAAACCAGACCTTTTCATAGACCTTTTGAGAGATTTTCAGAAGATCATATGCCTAGAAATATGAATTTGGAACCACCAGTTAACCCAAGGGTTCATCTAGGAGGGAATCCTGCCCTTCAAGATGAAATACTTGGCCTCATACAAGAAGTTTATGGGCCTTTAACCCGGGGCTACAAACTTAGATATATAGAAAACCTTATCCAGAATGGATAGATAGGTAGTTCGAAGTCCCTAGGGGGTTTAAGATTCCAGATTTTACTCTATTTCATGTGGATGGAAAACAATCAACAACTGAACATATTGCTAGGTTTACTGCCCAGTGTAAGGAATTGGGCAATAATGGGTTTACTAAGTTGAAATTATTCTCCAATTCCTTGACAAAAACAACCTTTGAATGGTACTCTAATTTGCCACCAGAATCAATTCCAAATTGGCAAAGGATGGAAGAACTATTTCATGCTCAGTTTTATCAAACTGAACCTAAAGTTACCATGGCTGATTTAGCAAGGTTGAAACAAAAAGCCTAATGAAAAGGATGCTCAATTTATTACTAGATTCAAAAGGGCTAGCAACAAATGTAAACTTTAATTACCAGAAGTTGAATTTGTTAGAATTGCTAAAGATGGTTTAAGTAGGGAACTTAGGAAGAAGTTCGATTCTACTGAATTTAGAGATTTGGTTGATTTAACTTACAAAGTATCAAGATTTGAATCTTTGCTAGAAGAGGATATTGATAGAAATAATTCTTCTTACTCAACATATTATAGAGATCCTACTTACGAAATTAATGCTGCTGAAATTGTCGAACATGATCCTTGTGTGTGTGAAAGTTTAGTTCGAAAATATTCTTCTATAGCACCAAGGACTAACAAGAAGGCAACTAGTAAAGTATATTCATTTGATATTTCTAAGATAGATGAAATCTTTGATTATTTGTTAAAGAAAAAGTTTATTAAACTTCATGAAAATGTTAAACTTCCAACATTGGAAGCAATGCTAGGGAAAAAGTATTGCAAATGGCATGCTTCTTGGACTCATTCAACCAAGAATTGTAATGTTTTTCGTGACAGGATTCAAGAACAGATTAAGAAAGGAAGGATCATGTTTCCAGAAAAAGACAATGGGCATAGACATAGATCCATTTCCAAAGATAGAGGAAGTGACTGCTAACACAAATGTGCCAACATCTTTGGCCGAAACAGTTCGAGTAGTGTGGTAGAACAAGCAAGTGCATGTTGGGATGAACTCTATGCAATTTGGAAGAGGAAGACCAAAAATTGGTCAACTTCGAAGTGATGTTGGAAAAACTCACAAGCAAAAATATGCACCAGAAAGTTCTTCTCAGAAAGGTTTTAAACAATCTCATCTTCCTATGCTTGAAGCATCTTTCTTGGAATGCTTGTGTATGGAATGCAGAGCCATTTACTTGATTTTCAAAGACTTGAACAGGCAAGGAGTTGATTTCTTTCCAAAAAGGATGGGGTTCATTGTATAACTGTCGAACTTCATTGTCAACGCGCGCAGCCTAGTTGCTGTTGTGCCACCAAAAGCAATTTTCAGCTGGTTCCACATCTCTTGGGCCTTGGCACAGTTTTCAAACTCGCCAATGAGATCATTGTGCATGCTCGCTAACATAGTAAAGCGCGCACAACGGTCTTTCTTAACCCAATTTTGATAAGTTTCCATGTTTCGGCAGTGCTGGGCAGTGGTCCCCTCTTCCGGGGCAGTCATGGTATTGGTCAAGGTTTCAAGTTCATCGTCCTCATTAAAGAGATATTGGATTTTCTTACTCCACATGTCATAGTTTTTCCCATCCAGTTTCTCCCCCTTAACAAGATCGGCAACAATTGTCTTCGAGGCCATTTCACTACATTCATTTGCGCATTGGAATATTTTTAGCACATTACAATTAATTTTATCCCAAAACCCTATTAAGCAAATAATAATTTTAACCATAGGCGGGGATCGAAAATTTGCTATGCTCGTAGTCATCACCCCAACACATGGTATAAATTATTATTTCTTAATCGATTTTTAGACAAAATAACCAACGAATATACACCAAAAAGAGGACGGGACTAAGTATTTTAAGTCCCTAATTAATATTTTATGCAAGTATGGGAGACACAAAAATTATACAAAAATAAGTGCAAAAACACACCCTCTTACAAATTAAAAACAAATGAGGGTGTTGCACTTATCTCCATATAATAAATTTGTCTCCGGTCTCTATCATTAATGAGAGCCCATCTCCAAACCCATACAAATATTAATCCCTTAAATCAACCATCCATGCCAACATGCAACAACACATAATGGGTATATATGCATGGATGGTTCCATCACAGTCTCCCACTGGGAAGACGGATATAAGTCCAAATAATCTAGGGTCCAATTATTTGCGCCGTAACGCAACAATAAACAATTAATACATCATAAACTGAATAAATGGGACCACATAAAAAATAGGTGCAGTAGGATATAGATTCTAATCTATATCAACCCCAAAAGGGTGAGAAGAAAAGTCTAATTGGTCCCTGCCATCTAATTCGGCTTCCCCAAATCTCAAACTCGAGATGGCTCGGTTACAAGTATTAATTACAATGGCCAAGTTCCTTTTTTTTTTTTTTGTGGCTATAAAAACAAAACAAAATAATAACAAACGTGACCAACAAGTTTATCCTTTCAAAAAAGAAGTCACCACTTATTTTGTTATTAAAAAAATATTACTAAACAGAAACAACACAATCCTGTTTTGCAAGGAAGTAGAGTCCAACTTAATCTGTTCAAAAGCTTTTGTTCTAAGAAGGACTCTATCAGCCACATGAGAAAACAAAAATTGAAAGAAACCCACTTGGCAGTAACCTTTTTCAAGAAACGGTGGATTACAAAAAAAAAAAAAAAGGGAGCACATCCGAGTGCTCTATCACTGTAAGTCTGTAACTCGTTCGGTGCCATGTCGCTCACTCGACGCACACGTAACAGATTAATAATCTTTATTATTTGATGATGTATTAAACATCACAAACCAAGCCAAGTGGCAAGACCATGTCGGTTTTATATTCTCACTACAGCACCTTTTTTGTTGTTGTTTAAAAACAGAATATGACGAAGATCCGAAGCCGAAAAGTAAAGATCGAAAACATAGGCGTTCATGCGAGAGTGAGCTATAATAGCTCTGATACCAATGTTAAATCTTATCGAAAGCGTGTAAATCATACAAGACTTACATAATGAAGCGCAGCGGAATATTTGAGCTTTCGGAGATCGACGAACCGAGACCCGCTCTACAAGCACAATCCGTAACCACGAACAAGAACCCGAACACAGTCTTCAATCCTAGTCACGTAGAGAAGACTACCAGAGCCTACTCTTGCTATCCACACCGCAAATCCTAGGGTCGTAGATGGAAACCCTAGAGAGAAGGTATAGATATGAGAATATTTTTGGGGAGAAGGAGAGAACTAGAACTCTGGTTAATTTCTTGTGTATTTCTCATATATCTACAGGACTTTATTTATAGACAAATTAAGTCCTAGAGTTTAAACTCGCTTTAAACTCTCCTAACAGATAAAGATAAGAGTCCATCTCTTATCATCCTTCTAACTAACCCAATCACTTAACCCATGTGGGCGATCCGTGTGTATTGGGTCCGGTTGAACCGACCCATAAATACTAACAAAAAGGCCTCTAGAGGTTAGCTGTTCTTCTTCCATTGTGGATGCCTAAATCTTTTTAGTATTCCTTATTGCTTTGAAGTTAAAATATGATCGGGGAATATGAAGGAGGGGTTGAGAGCTTCTCTCTCCATTCTAGAGAGAGAATGCACTCCCCCTACCATTTTTTCAGATCTGGCTCCAATCACTCTGGTTGAATGCCTACCTCCAGTTCTATCTTTACTCTACTTGTCTCGTTCACTTCTGTATGAAATGGGCGTCACACCAACAGCTTTCGAGTTCACTCAACTACTGTTGAAGTCCATCCCGCAGGTTCAGATGGGGTTGGGAAATCGTCTCCAACCTCAGAATCCAACCGGAGTACCAAAATTTTTAGATCCAGTCTGCTGTTGGAGTTCAACCTGCAGGTTCAGTTGGGTTTTGGGGGAATCGTTTTCAACCTCAGAATCCAATCGGAGTAAGAATTTTTTAGATCCAGTCCTCACTTACTGTGTGAGGGGGTAAATCGCCCGTTGAGGATCTATTCACTATAGATGGGTCCATGGGGATCTATACTACGTTCGTCCAAAAGGGGATTAAGTGTTCATGTGCTGCTGTTTAATCCTCTCAACTTCATCAAACTCAACTCCCTCTGGTTTCATCAGAGGTTGTTAAAGCAGTGCAGATAAACCCAGATCTGGGTTCTTGAGGAACAAATGGGTTATACAGGTAACTCTTCAATCTTAACGGAGAGTAATTTAATCTGAACGTTCAGTTGTTTTGGAGAAATCTTTAGATCTAGGTCCAGATTATTGATTGTATACTGTTGATATTGACTGTTATGATCTAGGTCCATAGTTCGAAACCATGTTAGCAACCATTGGAGTAAATCAAGAGTTCTGGGTTCAAATATTGGTTAGTTTTGTTGTTATTAATTGATATTCATCTGGGTTCATGCTTGAGATCACCAAATTCGGTGCTATTGAAGTAATCTGGGTATTTTAGCTTGTTATGCTGTGATCTTCTGTTGGTACTTCTGCTGGTGTAAGCTAATCTGGAAGTAGCTGTAAAGTGTATGGCTGCCTTGGTGCTTTGTTGTGAACGGCTATGCACTTAATTTGTGAAAGTGCCGAAACATGTGGGGCCAAGGGCCGCCAACGAAACTGTGCCTTATACTTTCAGGAGAGGGTATCTTTAAATGGGTTGGGCCTTGGGCCCATTTTTGGGCCCTTCCGGCTGAAGGGCCAACAAGTGTTCTATTTCGGTGTGCTTAATACATGGAGTGTACCTCTTGATTGGGTTTGACTATCTTTGTAATTGGACTAGGCATGTGGGAGCGGGCGACAGAGTAGGCATGTGTCCCATGGGTTCTATGAGGAGTTCCCTTGTGTGTACTGATTGCCGAAAATCAGAGGCTCTTCGTTTGGTTCGGGTTGCACTGACTGTCACACATCACATGTTCCATTTTCTCCTATTTGGTAGTAGTTGTGCATTTGGAGTTTGGTTGTGGCTGTTTTCGGCGTTTGGTGGAGTTTGACTTAGGTCCAGAGGCGTGGTTACTGAGGTTTGATGGACCAAGTTTCTACGGGCTGGGGGTTCTCGGAAGGGCACGGAGTATACCCTGGAGCTGACTCTAGTCATAGTTCTGCCATAGCACGGTTCAGAGGTCTCATCCACTTCTGACCCCGAGTTCCTTTTGCGAGTACTGCTGTCTTTACAGGGGGCACTTTGTTCTATTTTCTCTTGCTTGGTTTGGTTGTGCATTTGGAGTCTGGTTGTGGCTGGTTTCCGGCGTTTGGTGGAGACTGACTTAGGTTCAAAGGCGTGGTTACTTAGGTTTGATGGGCCTAGTTTCTGCGGGCTGGGGTTCTTCGATGGGCACGGAGTTTTCTCTAGGGCTGACTCTAGTCATGGTTCTACCTTAGCATGGTTCGGAGGTCTCATCCACCTCTGACCCCGTTTTCCTTTTGCGTGTACCATTACCTTTACAGGAGGCACTCTTACGTTTACCGTGTGTGGGGATTTATGGATTAGGATAGCTGCACCGTTTGGGTGATTGTGTGTGTACAGAGCCCGACGGCAGAGATTGCCATAAGATGTGTTCTACATAGTGGTGACCTGGTTTTCTCTGATCCGGGGATTATTCCTTAGGGCTGGCTTTGTCTTTCATGATCTTTAGCTTGGTTGGGGCGCTCACCTACCCCTAGCCTATCCTTGTATTTGATAACACCGCGGGTGATTCTCTTACTTTCATGATCTTGTTTTATCTCTTGTGGGTTATTATGATGACTGTGGAGGTTGGATGAGGGTGTTTACAGTTTCGGGTGGACTAGGCTTGTGGCCTATGTAGGGTTCTATGGGGGGTTCCCTTGGGCTTTTGCCGGTGTCCACTAGAGACTCATACCCTTGGCGCCGTGTTCTCTGTTGTTGTTACTACCGTAGTGGAGGTTTGCGGATCTTAAGCATATGAGTTGATGTGTTCATTTCCTTTCCTTTTCTTTTGTCGTCCTGGGGTATGCCCCTTGTAGGCTGTACATCCAGTTAGCCTTTTTTCTATTTCAAGCTTTATTTACCCAAAAAAAAGAGTTGATGTGTTCATCGCTCTTCGTATCTTCCTTACTTTGGGGAGGCATTTGACATTCTCACCACTTATATATGGTTCTTCTGCATTGGCCTTGCTTATGTCCTTGTTGCCCCTCTTTCCTTTGGGATAGCTAGGCTAATGGGACGCGAGCACGGCCGTAATCACATTTCATACATTGGGGCCTTCTTGGACCCACTACATGTTACCCAATTATGTTCATGTTTTGCTATTATTCTAGCCTTGCGGGTTGTGCATGGCATCAAACAGTTATCTACTTCACTTATTTCTTTTGCTTATTTACACCTATGCTGCCGGGATGTGCCAGTAATTCTTATTTTCCCACCTCGGCGGGTTGTGCCGGGGACCACGCACTTTTCTTTTCTTTTCTTTCTTTTCATTTTGTCCTTCCTGGGGTATGCCCCTTGTAGGCTGTACATTCGCTTAACCCCTTTTAATTTCAAGCTTATTTACCCAAAAAAAAAAAAAGTTAAAATATGATTGTAGTTTATGAATCTAGAGAGTCACAAAGTCTGTAACTCCAGATTTTGAAGCACACATTTCACGACAATTCAACTCTCTTTCAAACTAATGCTTACAAGAGGGAACCCAACTGCCAAAGGTTCTACAGATTTGGGACTGTGTTGTCAATGCTTCTGTATACACACTCAATAAAATCGGTTTAGATGTTGCATTTTCCCATCTCCTTCAGTAGACCTTGTTTTTCTTGCTGCAAATTTCAATTGTGAGCACCAATTAGATCATTTGTTTTGGCAAATGCAGGGAATTAGGAGACCATGGAAATGTGTTCTTATGTTTGGGGCTCCTGCCACTGGAAAGACACTCTTGGTCAAAGCAGTTGCTACCAAATGTGGCACAACATTCTTCAATGTTTCTTAGGCTTCTTTTGCTTCAAAATGGCGCGGCGAGAGTGAGCGTATGGTGCGGTGCTTATTTCATCTTGCACAAGCTTATGCTCTAAGTACAATATTCATTTATGAGATACATTATCTCTGCAGTGCCCATGGATAAGTCTAATTCATTGTGAAATGGCTTCTTGCAGTTTTCCCTGCTGTTCAGTATTCCCGAATGTGAAGATCATGTACCCAGATATTGTTATGGATTCTGGTAAACTATATTAATTTTGGATTATGTTTCTAGATCTGGATATCGTCATCGTAGTTTCACAGAAGTGTATTTAGAGATAATGAAACACACCACAAAGTGAATTACCAACAAAATCTTTAGAATGAAAGACTAAATAATATCGATGAACAAAAAAGGGAGGGGAAAACGTCCAACAAAAGTAATCTCTAAATAACATGAATAATTTGCACAAGTTGGCTGCATTTTGTTAAATTTGCAACTTCCATATATATACTTTAGGCCGTTGGATCTCATCCAACGGCTGAGAAAAGAAGAGGCCACGCAAGACTAAAAAAAGGGTCAGGGGGGTCAGTCAACGCAGGTCAAACTCCCACTTTCCCCTTTCTTCTCTCATTTCACGCGTTGCAGAATCGAAGAGAGAGAGTGTGGCGATTTTGGCGAAGAGGATGCTACAAATCGACCCAGAAGATCGAACGAAGAAGAAGCTGAAATCAACGATCTAGGGTTAGGGTTTTTGTTCTAAAGAGGTTCTCCATCATCGACGGTTGAACCACATATAAACCCTGGCCTTCTCGGACGAACATAGCTAAGGTCTCTCTCTCTCTCTCTCCCTCTCTCTCTCTCGGTATGGATGAGTTTACTATTCAAAAGTTGGGTTTTATTTTTTCGAATTTATCTAGGGTTTGGAATTTATGTAGGGCTTTTTCGATTTCAAAGTTTGGTTTTTCTTTTTCAAAGTTGGATGTTAATGATGACCTAATTATGATATGAACATTTGATGTTTTAATTTTATGTGTTCCACACCCTGCCCACAAGTCGTTACCCTCTTCAAATGTAGAGTTATGTACTCAGGTTTTAAACTGAGAAGTTTGCGCTGCATAGGCGAATTGTATTTTTTTTTATTCATTACAAGGGCAATGAGTTTTTTCTATTCTGTTTTTGGGAAGTGAAAGTGCTCGTTTGAGATTTTCAAAATTCAGTAGTTTCTCATTGACCAAAGATAGTTGCATGTTGTTAGTTTTTGAAAAGGCTTTTATTGTTCTGGCTTGAATAACTTGATAATATTGCATTAGCCCTTTCAATGCTCATCCTGTGACTGTATCAGTTTTTATTGACTCTAGTTGAACGCTGGATCTTATTATCTTCAGTAGAGCAGTGCTAGTTCTATGTAATCTCTGATGTGTTGGGATTCCACCCCGTGTGGGCCGTTGGGCTTAGGCCCGGATGGGAGTGAATTAGGGTTTTATCTTGTATCTCTATAAATACTCATTGTAGCCTTGTTTATAGAAAGTGTGGTAGCACAATGTAAGGGAGAGAGGCAGAGAGTGTGAGAGAGAGAAGATACACGAGAGAACTGTGAGGCTTCATCTATTGTGAGATAGAGAGTGAGTCTGCAACACAAAAGACTCAGATTTTCTCTGGATCATTGTGAAATCCCCCTCCCCGTGGAAGTAGGTTCGATTTGGCTGAACCACGTATATTGTGTGTCATGCTTTCTCTTGTTTTTACTGCTTCTGTACGTGTGGTGCATTGTTTGGAATCCCTAACAACTGGTATCAGAGCTTTGGTTAAAGCACCGGAGCCCCTTGCAACTGATCAAACAAATCATCTATACGTGGTACCGGATATCTATTCTTAACTGTAACCTTATTCAACTTCCTGTAGTCAATACACAATCGCATAGAACCATCCTTCTTTTTCACAAACAAGACAGGAGCTCCCCACGGTGACACACTTGGCCTAATAAATCCCTTATCAAGCAGTTCTTGCAACTGCACTTGTAATTCCCTCAACTCAGCTGGTGCCATTCTATAAGGAGCCTTCGAAATAGGTGTTGTACCAGGAACAAGATCTATTGTGAACTCAACCTCACGATCTGGAGGCAGACCAGGTAGGTCCTCTGGAAAGACGTCAGGAAATTCCTTTACTATAGGCAACTCCTCCAATTTTTGTACGGATTGTTCCTCACTCACCATATAAGCTAAGTAACCACAACACCCCTTCCTCAATAATCGACTTGCCTGTAGAGATGAAAGAAAGCTAATTGATGACACTTTTTGATCCCCTTGAAAACTAAACTCTAACTCACCTGGCATTGCAAAAACCACCCTTTTTTTACTGCAATCTATTGTGGCATGGTATTTCGACAAAGAATCCATCCCTAGGATAACATCAAAGTCACACATCTCTAATGAAATAAGGTCTACTGGTAAAATTCTGCCACCTATCTCTACACCACAAGACTTAGACACTTTCTCCAATGTCACTGTTTTCCCTACCGGAGTAGCCACCATAACACATACGTCTAATGCCTCAACAACAATAGGTAATTGGCGCTGATATCTAGGAGCAGCAAAAGAATGTGTAGAACCAGAATCAAACAAAACTCGAGCAGGTACATTTGAAATAGAGAGAGTACCTTGCACCACATATGGCGCATCCTTAGCCTGTTGCTGTGTCAAAGCATACACACGCCCCTCAGTCACATTCTTCTACCCCTGACCTCCATTTCGAGCATGCTGCTTATAATTCCCTTGATTATTTGATTGTCGCTGATTATACCCACCTCCACGAGCTGGCTGTCTTTGACCCTGAGGTGCCTGATTCCTTCCACCACCCTGAGATCTACACTGAGTAGAGATATGGCCAGGTTGCCCGCAGTTATAACAAACTCGAAGTGAACCATCACAATGGTACTGTGCTAAATGAGGCTGGCCACACTTATAACACAGTCTCAATGCCTGCCTCCCACTTTCATTAGTTTGAGTTGATGTCTGCACTCTCTTTGCAGAATACCCACTACCACTACTCTGTCCTGACCTGTACCTCTTGTACTGATTCTTTGCACCCTTCTCCTCTAATATATCCTTCTCTGCTGTCAGAGCTTTAGTCACAAGCTGAGATAAGGTCTCGCTGTCCAATAAAGAAACCCTTCCACGAATATCAGGTCGAAGCCCCCTCAGAAAATGCCACACCTTATCTTCTTCTTTTTCCACCAATTTTCCTGCAAACCTAGACAACTCATCAAATTTGCGCTGATATTCTGCCACTGACATATTCCCTTGTTCCAATTTCAGAAACTC
Source organism: Vaccinium darrowii (assembly GCA_020921065.1). Taxonomy (NCBI): domain Eukaryota; kingdom Viridiplantae; phylum Streptophyta; class Magnoliopsida; order Ericales; family Ericaceae; genus Vaccinium; species Vaccinium darrowii. The sequence continues at coordinate 24,364,259 of CM037152.1, forward strand.
AGTGCGCTTTTGATTCTTAACTGCCGGTGGAATATATTTATCTTCAAAATCCTTCTTAAAAGCGCTCCAAATTAATTCATGCTCTTTTCCCATATATTTCTGCTTGGCCATACGCCACCAATGCTCTGCATCCCCTTCTAGCTTATACGTCGCCAATGACACTTTCTGTGTCTCTGAACAGCCCAAAATATCAAATATCTTTTCCATCCTTAATAACCAAGCTTCAGCATCAGACGGTTTGTCAGACCCCATGAATGATGGTGGAGCAGTCTTCAAAAACCTATCCAGAACTGTACCCTTATCCAAAGTCATGGACCTTGATGCATCTGCTGATCCTGTCTGTGCCTGTTGCCCTGTGAGCATTCCCACTAACGTCTGAATGACTTGATAAGCAGCTGTGGGGTCAATAGTAGTTGTGGGTGCAACAGAATTGGCAATAACTTGTGTAATTGGATCGGTGCCGGTTGTTGTGACAACTGGCTCAGTAGAAGGTTCCCGGTCTAGTATATCATCGTGAGCTATGGGGGAGACACCACCTCCACCACGGCCTACAAAATTAGTAGGACCACGACCACGAGTAGCAGGGGTGGCACGACCACTGGCCACGGGCAGTAGGAGTGGCACGACCACGACCACGTGAAGTAGGAGTGGCCCGGTCGCGACCTTCAGCTGTTGAACCCCCATAAGTGGACCTAGTAGTACGACGTGAGTGATCCATCTCCTAATTTCGTCAAAGAAACAATCCAGATATAATTATGTAATTTTGAAACAATAACCAGTAACCAATAATCTATAATTAAATAAACAATTAAGGAACGACCTCCGGACTCTGGCGACTTGGACCTCCACTAATGATAATGATGCAATATGAACGCAAAACTTTTTTTTTATTTATTTTAAAACCTAAAGCTTTGATACCACAATTGTCACGCCCCAAAGTGGGAAGTGACCGGCCATGAACCACGGTGCTAATGGGACATGAAGCCTCAATTAAAATAAGCCAATGAATACTAAAAGACCATTCTTTATTATCAAATAAAATAAAACCAAAATGTCTCAACATAGCATGGGGCACACCATCCCATGAACCAATCAATAAAAATGATCACCAACAATAACATGAATCCAATATTTTACCAAAAAGGTTTAACCATATGCGGAAGCAAATAATTAAAATAATAAAACTAGGATGCAATATCCTATGGAGGTCGACACAGTAACTCCCAAGATGCCGCCAGAGTCCTCACCTACCGACTTTATTTTCCTGAAAATGGTGTTGGAATAAATCCGTCAGCTGACAAGCTCAGTGAATGACAAGCATGTATATTAAATAAAGTTCTAAAACAAGGATTAAATTAAATCACATATCATCATAATTTGGCACACACGATGGAAGAAAATATTAATAATATTTCTTAATGGTGATCACAAATGATATCCAATAACAATGGGAACCACAACCAAATAGTACCATGGCCAACAATATAATTATCTCAAGATTGGATCCAATATCGAACTTAGAGTCACCAGGTGTTGGCAAACCGTGGTACTCTTCCCTAAGTCGATCCGGCAAAAAGACAGCCGTTGAGCAAAAGGGTCACCGGCCTAACCCGGGTCTCTTCCCTAATGGCCAGGGTCACCTATTCAAAGGAATAATTTCCCTGGACTTCCAATAATAAAAGTTCCCAATAATATCCATAAAGTTCTCACCAAAAAGAGAATTTTATTTTTTATCGCGTGCCAGTTTAAAGAAGCAATTATAAATAATTCACTTTTCCAGTTAACAATTCTAAAATTTTCAATGAATAATTTAAGGGACACGGGAAAGTTCGAAAGTACGTAACACACTTAACCATTCACCTGGGCCCAAAAGTAATACAACTCGAACACGCAAAAAGTGACTTAACCTGTACAAAATTGAGAATACAAAGTAACTATCTAAGCGAATAATATGACACTGATTATGGAAGTTAATATATTATGTGATATTTAAGCTAGAACCTAATCTAACCATAATCACTAATCTGCCACAGTAGCAATTAAAATCTATCCTTTAAGAATAACTCTAGTTCAAAGTGATAAACACACCACCCCAGATTACTTTTAACGTGTACAGCAAAACCAAAGTCCAATTTTATTACCCTACAAACCTCCAAACCAATCAATAGAATATAATTTTCCAAATCAATGTGACTGCCTCAACAATTACTCCAACAAATCTCTTGCAAACACAACTTACACCACTCTAACTCCTGCCATTGGGTCCCACTCTATCAACAAACAGATCTCCTCCAATTCTCCATAAATTCTCACAAGTGAGACTTGTGCAAAACAAAGTGCAAAACCCCTTTATTTTCTCACCCACTATCCTATTCGGTACAAATCAACAACGTCAGATTTTTATCTCCATTCACGTGCAATTAGTCCTAGCATGAGAAAAGAGAAATAGAGGAAAAGAAAAAAAATAGAATTGAAGAGAAGAAGAAACCTTACCTCTGAGTGATCGCCAACCAGTCGACTATGGCTTCTCTCTCTCTCCTCTCTCTCTCTCTCTCTCTCTCTCTCTCTCTCTCTCTCCCCGAAAACCTAACTTCGGCTATAGGGATAGGAACAACTCGGCCCACTGACCCATGTTTCCCCAAATTAATAGCTAATTAGGTAATCAAAATATAAATAGATAATTAGCAATATTTACTGATACTAAATAATCCGACCGATATAAAATCCTACGGTAAACTACGTACCACCAATTAATCCATACTCCAAAAAGGAAATTACAATTGTGCCAAACATGTGCCGGGTACCAAACTAATTAATTAGAACCGACCATAACACCCCATTATAAAAATAAAATAAAATAAAATAAAATAAAATAAAATAAAATAAAATAAAATAAAAATACTAGGGTGTAACATCCTTCCCCCCTTAAAATAAATTTCGTCCTTCGAAATTGCACACTAACCTTAATCATACAAGTGTGGGTACTTCTCACGCATCTCTTCATCAAGCTCCCAAGTGGCTTCTTCAACCACATGATTGCGCCACAAAATTTTAACCAAACGAATCGTTTTATTGCGAAGCACCTTTTCCTTCGTGTCGAGAATCTCAACTGGTTGCTCATCATAGGTTAAATCATCACGAACATGAAGTGGCTCATAATCAATCACATGGGATGGGTTATACATATATCTCCTCAACATCGATACATGAAAAACATTATGAACCTGAGCCAAACTAGGCGGCAGCGCCAAACGATAAGCCACCTCACCAATTCTTTCTAAAACCTCAAAAGGCCCAATATAGCGAGGACTCAACTTTCCCTTTTTGCCAAAACCTCACCAATTTTGCTTATTTACACCTCACCAATTTTGCTTATTTACACCTATGCTGGCGGGATGTGTCAGTACTACTCATTTTTCCACCCCGACGGGTTGTGCCGAGGACCACGCACTTTTTCTTTTCTTTTCTTTTCTTTTCTTTCATTTTGTCCTCCCTGGGGTATGCCCCTTGTAGGCTGTACATTCGCTTAACCCCTTTTAATTTCAAGCTAATTTACCCAAAAAAAAAGGAGGAACAAGAGCTAGGGCTGACGTCAGTGACCACTAGGGCTGACGTCAGCGAGGCCAGACGGGTCAAGCTGGAGGTTCAAAAAGGTTCGTAAGGTTCAACCGAAAAGGTCATTGAGGTCTAGGTCTAGGTCCAGGTCAAAGGGACTAGAGGTTAGGTCAAAGGGGTCAGACCGACAGTCAAAGGGGTCAAACCGGGTCAGACCGGCGGTTCAGAGTATTGGCAGATTGGGATCAGACTGGATAACGTTCCAGGGGTGCCCAGATTGTGTTTTTGACTGGTTCAAGAGGTTTTTGACAGGTTCATGCCTGGTTCGAACCAGTTCCCGACTCGGTTCGACGTTTCAGATCCAACCATGCGCGCTAGTTTTTCATGAAGAGGCTCGGAAGTAGGTTTTATTGTTGAATTGAGCTAGTTTTAGGTGTTTGGAGGCGTTTTTGGGATGTGAGGAGGCTTGTTCTTAGCTGATTGGATGGTTCCAGATTTAGTGGTAGGCTTGGTTTTGTGTGCTTCAGGCCGAATTTTGCAATCCTAGATACATCCAAAGAAATTGAGGAAGATCCGACGCGGTCAAGTCAATCAAATAGGAGATGTTGAGTCGGAGGCAGACCATGAAAGATCTGATGGGAGTCCAGGGGGTGCGAGGTAGGCCGAGAATGGAACGTGGATGAAACAGAGTGACGGATTGGTGATAGAAAGGAAAGCAGATTTGAAAAGTTACACATCAGGAGTATTGGGCAGACTTTGCAGATATCGAAGGTTGACTGGAGCAATTGGGTGATTGCGGATTCGCGGCGTTTGAGCCGTGGTGATCAATCAGAGAGCTAGTGAGTAAGGATACATTCTTTCAAGTGTTTATTAGAGTGACAAATCAAAGTTGGTCAGCGGTGATCGGAGGCAGTCTGGTTCAATCGGATTCAAAGACCTATTGTCAGGATTTAGCAGTTGTGATTCGAGCTTGCATTGGATTGGATGATGGGCCTCCATACAGGCTTGTAGGATTGTAGTGGCAGATGGAGCTGATGTCAGGACATGGTTAGGCAGTATGGGTGTTTTGTGACGTAAGCAGGAATGACGATAGTTGCGGATGCACACAGGATAAGCGCAGGATTGTACCTAGGAGTCATGACCGAATGGTACTGGATGTGCTGGGAGTCGAATTAGGAGTGTGCGGAATGCTAGCTAGCAAGGATAAGGCGATTGGTTAATGTGGATTGTTTACGGGAGCTCCGGACAGAGGGACTGAGATGGAGATCAAATGACGCATTATGGTATTCTCTTTCTTCTATGGTTTTTGTGGCGGATTATCTTTCTAGTTATGAGCACTTGTGATGGTGTGGAGAGATGGAGTTTCAGATTATGTTCTGTGATTAGGCATGAGCATCCGGTTTTGGATGCGGGCACTCCGGTTAGGCAGTGCAGGATTGTGATCAACCGCGGAAGATCTGGCTTGTAGGGATACATTCATTCGAGTTGTGTACCCGGTTAGGGTGCGGAGATGCTTCTTTGGGAATGACACAGGCGCCTGTCAGAGCGGTAGATCAGTTTGAGCCACGGAGATCTAGCAGGATTTGTTCACATCCCGGATTCACGAGAGGTGTATCCCGGTTTGGGGGTGCGGAGGTACTCGATGGGGGATGCAATGTCAGAGAAAGAGTCAGCCTCATCGTAGATGGTGTGTTAGGTCATTTGGAAGAGTGAGCCTCTGGTGTAGGCAGAGGGTAACTGCATTCTCTTGACAAGACAGGATGCTAGGGTGGCGGAGGGCGACGATGAAGCTGCGGGCACTCGATGAGGGAGTGCGAGCGCTTCTTTGGAAAGCACGGGCGGTTCTGTTGGTGAGCGCATATATCTCGGGTTTGAGGTGTGCAAGTGGAGGCATCCTAGTTGAGGGGGTGTGGTACTCGGACGAGTGGAGGCATTCTTTTTAAGGGAGTGCGGTACTCGAATTTTCTGATTGGCTGCAAAGCCTGGTTTTGCAAGGATACACTCTTTCGGGATTTGTGTACTCTGCTTGGTGGTGCATGGATGCTCGACTGGTTAGTGACACAGGCGCTTGCCAGAGATAGCTAATTGGAGGAGGCGACATGGGGGTGTTGCGAGCGACTTTGCCCACTCGGGTTGGAGGGGGTGATTGTTAGGATTCCAACCCGTGTGGGCCATTGGGCTTAGGCTCGAATGGAAGTGAATTAGGGTTTTATCTTGTGTCTCTATAAATACTCATTGTAGCCTTGTTTATAAAAAGTGTGGTAGCTCAATGTAAGGGAGAGAGGCAGAGAGTGTGAGAGGGGGAGCCGGTTGCGGCTCCCCGGGGAGAGAAGATACACGAGAGAACTGTGAGGCTTTCATCTATTGTGAGATAGAGAGCGAGTGTGTAACACAAAAGACTCGGATTTTCTCCGGATTATAGTGAAATCCCCCTCCCAGTGGAAGTAGGTCCGATTTGGCCGAACCACGTATATTGTGTGTCGTGATTTCTCTTGTTTTTACTGCTTCTGTGCATGTGGTGCGTTGTTTGGAATCCTAACAATTGGTATCAGAGCTTTGGTTGAAGCACCGGAAAGCGTAAAGCAGTTGGAAAATCACTCGGAGGCCACTGGAGCACTGTTTGAAGCTTTGGTCGAACAAAACAGGTGACGAAACTTGTTTTTTATCAAAGGGAAAGGTGCTACTCTCAAAGACGATCACAACGGTGTGTTGGTGGTCGATTTTTGTCACTGAAGGAAGGAACACGGTCGGTTTGAACACCTACGGACGGAGGCGAGTGGTCGTGCGCGTTGGGGCCGGATAAAAAGTGATCAGATTCAAAGTTTGAGACCACGGTTGTGTGGAGTTTTTCGACACGATCACGGTGGTACCAAGCACAATGCCGAAAATGGCGTAGGGACGCCGCACGCGTCGGTCAAAGGTTGCGCGTGCATATCCCGTTAGATCTACGCGTATGGGTGTGCTGCACGCGCGCAGCAGAGGAACAAGAGCTAAGGCTTACGTCAGTGACCACTAGGGCTGACGTCAGCAAGGCTAGACGGGTCTTGATCACTTATGAACGCACGTATTTGGAGCCATATTAAGTGCAAATTTTAAACAAGGAGACCATAACATAGAGCCCCCCATAAAGTAATAGACTTCACATAAATGATTAAGAGAACACAAAATCCAGCAATAACAGGCTCTTTGGAAAAACACTTTTAATTTGGGATCCAGCATAAGCAGCTCCCAATGGACAGCATAAGTTCCTGATCCAATAATTAACCAGCGACGGTAAACAAGAGCCCTCAAGTATGAGGTTTTCTCCACTCACAAACTGGTCATTACTTGTCCATCGAAATTTCAACTAGTTGAAAGCTTTTACTAATCAAACATTGATAATCGAGGCAGAGAGTCTCTCTCTCCTCTTCCAGTTGCTGCAGAGCAAGATACTCGTAGATTCGGATACAAAAAGGATAAAGACATGATGGCAAAACCTTCGTCAGTGTCTTCTTCTTCAGTGAAGAAGTGATAAAAGAAATACTTGTAAAACGAGAAGATATCCTAAATTCTCTTTCAGTTTTGTGCATCAGATGATGATGGTAAGCCCAAGCTCAAATAAAAGAAAAAAAGGTTCTTTTTTTTTTAATTCTTCTTTTTGGCTGTTCCCTTCATGGACTTCACTGATTGGAGCATCACTTTTGGCTTATGTGTTTATCCTTTTGAGCTACGAACTAAACACAACTCACAAATGGTAGCACGAACAACAATTTCTGGTTCACTAAGAAAGCAACGCTCAGGGATGTATATGGTGCTTGTATTATTGTATTCACAGTTCTCACCAATTTTCAATACATTTTCGTTTGCTAAGATAGACATAGGCTTCCAACCACTCCTAGGCAAAAGAACCTGTATATGAGGTACAAACATCACAATTTTTTAAAAATGCAATAAGCGTAGCAGAAAGTTGTATAATGTCGTGCACAACCCGCAAGACTAGGATAAAAATAAAAAAAATATGCACAAAATTGGATAACATGTAGTGGGTCCAAGAAAGGCCCCAATGTATGGAATGTGATTTAGCCCGCGCTCGCGTCCCATTAGCCCAGTTATCCCAAAGGACAGAAAGGCATCAAGGACATGAGCATGGGCATTGCAGAAGAACCATATCTAAGTGGTGATAGTGTCAAATGCCTTACCTAAGTAAGGGAAATACAAAGAGAGATGAATATACCGCTACACATATAACACAGTCCCGATTGAGCAGAGGTGGAAGGAACCCTAGCTCCGTGAATAGTCAGAAGGAGGCAAGACAGTCCCAGAGAGAACTCCGGCTCGAAGTAAGTCTAGGCCAACACATGCAAACACACCTCCAGACAGACTCGCCATCGGCCTCGCCACATCCAACTAAAACTACTGAAATAACAGACAGCCCCTGGACTACAGAATCACATGTACAACAAAACACATCAACTCATATGCTTAAGATGCGCCTGACCTCCATTACGGTAGCAACAATAACAAAAAAACTCGGCGCCAACGGTATGAGTCTCTAGTGGAACACTGGCAAAAGCCCAAGGGAACCCCCCATTAGAACCCTACACTGAACATAAGCCTAGTCCACCCGAATCTGCAAACACCCTCATCCAATTTCCACAGTCGTCATAATCACCCATAAGAGATAGAGCAAAATCATGAAAATAAAAGAATCGCCCGTGGTGTTATCAAATGATTAAGGATATGGCTAGGAATAGGTGAGCTCCCCAACCTAGCTGAAGATCATGATTGATAGAGCCAGCCCCAAGGAATAATCCCCAAATCAGAGAAAACTAGGTCACCACTATGTAGAACACATCTAATGGCAATCTCTGCCATCGGGCTCTGTACACACACAATCAATCAAACGGTGTTGCTATCCTAATCCATAAATCCCCACACACGGTAAACGTAAAAGTGTCCCCTGTAATGAAAACAGTACACGTAAAAGGAACTCGGGGTCAGAAGTGGATGAGCCCTCCGAACCGTGCTAAGGCAGAACCATGACTAAAGCCAGCCCTAGAGTAAACTCCGTCCCCTTTGGAGAACCCCAGCCTGCGAAAACTTGGTCCATCAATCCTAAGTAAGCACGCATTCGGACCGAAATCAATTTCCACCAAATGCTGAAAAATCAGCCACAACCAAACTCCAATTGTACAACCATTATCAAGCGGGATAAAATAGAACCATAAATTTGGGTACCTTGTGACTAGCCAATCAGCTAGCCATGAAACTAAGTCGGCCCAAAAAATTGTGGGCCCATGGAGAATCAAACACATTGTTTGCTAATGCAGTTGAATGGGTCAGTTTAGTGGCCATGATCATTGTTACACGGCCCACTGACTTTTTTTTCTTAGATTTTCATGCGGTAAAATGGGGTAAGGGACCCACGAAATGTTCACTCGTGAATGACCCATTGACTTTTGATATTAGAATCAAGCGTGTAGTGGCTTAAGAAGAGGAAAAAGGTCCTCACTTTTGACAGAAGTTACTAACCGAACTGACTGTTCAACATTATGAGTAAAGCACAGTGAAGGACATCTAGATAGTCAACACTTTTGAACAAGACAATACAGCTCATAGTGCTGATACCAATGTGCTTTTGATATTACCAGCTCCACACGCATAACTAGTGTGTGAAGCACAAGCTACATGGGACCCACTCCTTCTTCCTCAAAACTTCTACTTCTTCCAGTCTATCAGAAGATAACACCAGCAAGAATTTTACCAGCGACTCTATAGTCTGTATAGAACTGACCGAACTGGACTAGCACAAATTTCACCACAGATCTAAGTATGTATGCCTCAGTTCTATAACACCAGCAAGAAAATATGTATACCGCAGAATGAATTTCAATACCTGACCGAACTGGACCAGTATAAAACTACTCTAACATGTGATGAAGATGCTTCACGTCTATACCTTTTGTGACCCCTGAGGAACCCGCGATATACTCCTACTACCAGAGCCCGAGTAGTCCAGATGAGTACTCGAGATAACTGACCCTGATTGTGGACCGCGGATTCCCTTTTTCCATCATCTCTGCAGATCCCCTTTTGGACCGCAGTTTGTGGGTTCATCTGTGTAGCAAAGCATCCTCGGTGGACTCGAATGAACCCAGATGTGAGCACCCTTGGTGAAACCCAGATCTGAGCTTGAACCATAAATGAAACCCATGCCTCTGATGGACCGAAGTCCCATTGGGACCTAGCTTCAAGCTTGGAGACCCATGATTGAGAGAATACTCCATCTCCTCTGGACCATATTTGCCTTTTCGATTTTTGGGTTTGCTGTTAATGGGCTCTAATCCCCTTTTGTTGCTGTGTATAGGAGTAAATCTCAAGAGAGATTGATGCATGCGATGCTTCAATCAGAGTGATTGAGGCAGATAATAAAAAATATTGGGCAAATTTTGGATGGGGGAGTGCATTCTCTAGAGAGAGAAGCTCTTAACCCCCTCCTACGCTGGAGTTGTTTTTAACATCACCAGTTACAAAAGCTATATCGTAAAAACGTTGTTGATGGAAGATTTCCTAATTTTAGCATATCAAAGAGAGAGAAATGCTTACATATTGTAAGACAGCAGAGAACGAACTTCCTTCCCATTCAACTATTTCCTAATTTTAGCATCAGAATCTGCATTAGATTAACAAATGCTCCTTGAAATTAAACACTATGACTATCTCACACCTTTCTTTCTCTACACAAGGGGAAAAAAACAATGAAATTTAATAAAACAAAACCAAACAACTGAGCCATAAAAAAAACTCTAAATTTTCTGTATGGAAGATTATTATGTTCTGAATTACTAATTAATCGAAACATTCATCACTGAATCTAAGAAGAGGGCTGGGACTGAAATATCAAACAGCTACTGCACACCTTCTCAATAGCATATCAGAATTTAGAAGTACGAAAATCTTATTCAATTAGTTGCTGCAAACAACTTGTATTCTCCAATAGTATCCTTCTTAATATTGCAAGCAGAATCATCCTCCACATGATTTGCTGAAAATTTTGAAGAAAGATCGATAGGCTGTAATCATCCAGTCGGCCAAAATCACAGTGAAGGCAACACCAAACGCTGATCAAATTTCAAAAAGTGTCTACCATCTCTGGTTCACGAACAGTGTAGTTCATGAGTCATGGACAAGAGAATTATGGATCTTTCGAGATCCAAGAGCAAGGAATCCTTCACTTTCTTTACAAAAAAACATAGATGAAGAAACTACATCAGGTTCATACTGTCTTTGGCGACAATTAAACAATTTGAAACCCTAAGAAAACAAGCTCACATTAGGAAAAAGGAATCTTTATAAAATCACCTCAAAACCCCAGCTTCGTATAGCGCCAGTGCCCGCGCGTCGCATTCCACCTGAAGTTTAAACCAAAATATACACACGCGTAAATACATATAATATATATATATACACAATAGTGATCTACTAAGGACTCCCTTAGAGAAGGAGTTTGCGGACTTGTAACAGGAGCCGTTGGATTAGATCCAACGGCCAGGAAATGAAACAAAGACGAGCGGGTCAGATGCATGGTGAACCGGCTAATAATCACTGAACCGGTCCGGCTCAAGATCTAAACCCCCTTTCCCCTTTACCTTTTCATTTGAACGTGATTCTCAGATTTTGTAGAGAGAGAGAGACCACAGACGACGATTTGGAGAAGAAGACCATCGATCGGACAATCGGCCGGAGAAGACGACCTGGTGATGTCTGTCTCTCTCTCTCTCTCTCTCTCTCTCTCTCTCTCTCTCTCTCTCTCTCTCTCTCTCTTTCTGTCGTTCTCTCTCTCTCTCTGATTTTGACTTGGTTTTGAAACCCTAGGTGGAACAAGACACGAACAACCCAGGGTCGAAGCTCACACAGAGATAATCCGGAGGTCCTCTCTCTCTCTCTCTCTCTCTCTCTCTCTCTCGTTTGATTACTCTCAAAACTGAAAATTGTGATGGCTTTCGATATTTCTCTGAAAAAACCCTTTTTTTTAGAATCAGCCCATTTAGTGACGCGAGGAGGCTCTAATCGCGCGATGGCAACTCAAATCGGTTCGTCCTCCTTTTTTTGTTCCCATTGGGATTTTCCGATAATGGAGCAAATTTGCTTTATATGATAATGGAGCAAATTCGCTGCATTTCTGTTCAAGGGTTTGAGCAATCCTTTTTTTGTTCCCATTGGGATTTTCCGATAATGGAGCAAATTCGCTTTATATGATAATGGAGCAAATTCGCTGCATTTCTGTTCAAGGGTTTGAGCAATCCCTGGGGAACTTGAAATGTAGCCCAACTTTGGATACATGCACATAGGCCCTCCTTGCACAGAAAACTGTCGGACTGTTAACAGGTCAATTTAGTCCATTGTGAACTGATATATAAATGAATGGTCACAATTACTTCCAAGCTTGACATTTGGGATTGTGTTGTGAGGCGTAGTTTAGAGGTTACTGGCCCATTTTGTTTATTCCAAGTTGTGCTTGTTTAGTGGTTAATAGCATTTATGTTTTTATTCAGGAGATTAGAATGCAGTCCTTGGACAATATGGAACTATTGTCAGCACCATCTCAACTATCTCAACTGTGTGAATCGGGTAATTCTTCGGAAACACTTCACTATCCTCAAGTTAACAACGATTTGATACCGAAAATTGGGCAACAGCTTGGCACTTTAGATGAGGTTCACCAATTTTACAATACTTATGGTAAAGAAGCTGGGTTTGGTACGCGACACCATTCTACCAAGAAGAGTAGGGAGGGTGAGATCATTAGGAAAGAGTATGTTTGTTGCAAACAAGGAGTGAGTGTTCCAAAAGCTAGTGTACAAAATTCTGAGACAACCACACGGAGACGGGGGACAAGTAGAGAGTTTTGTGGTGCAAAACTAGCAGTGGTTAAAAACCGATCTGGTGGGGGGTTTGTGGTCACCCAATTTATCGAGGGTCATAGCCACCCTCTTACGACGCCAAGGAGGGTGCATTTGTTGCGATCTCATCGTGAAGTGCCACTTGCGAAAAGAGCTTTAACACGACAATTAGCGGAAGCAAATGTGCCAATGTGCCAACAAATGAGTTTATTTGAGGTGCAATCCGGAGGTCTTGACAAGGTGGGATTTTTAGAACGAGATCTTCGCAATGCCGAGAGGGATAGGAGGAAAGCGCTACTGGGACAGGATGCGAATATGTTGTTCGAGCATTTTGACATCGAACAGAAAAAGAATCCTGCTTTTGTGTTTAAATTTAAGGAAGATAAGGAGGGGAGGATGGAGGATTGTTTTTGGGTTGATGCGACATGTAGAAAGTCGTATTGGGGAGGATGGAGGATTGTTTTTGGATTGTTCTTGATAGATGCTTAGGACTTTGTTCATGGCTTTCCTATCATGAATGTTCCTTAATTTTCATCTACCAAGCATTTTTACAAACACCATGAATGCAATAAAAAAAAATTATGGACTTGTGCATTCAATAAAACTACTTCACTTATTGTAATAAAGCTACAGGTATCAAGAATCTAAACCACAAATTGTAAGTAAATGAAAGTAAGGAGGAAAAAAGGAAAAGAAAATACTAATTCCATACTAGAGCCTCGGCGAATTGGTAGGTCAATAAGGAAGCCAATGGTAATAGGGTGTACATGGTGATGGAAGGCAGCATTAGAAGGTGACCTCTAGGCTCATAAATTAAGCCAATGCCTGTTCACAATAGCAAATGTAATGATTAAGATCGTCAAACAACATAGGAAGCATAAAAATAAACCAATATGAAATACAAATTGAAATAAAAAGATTGGAAGTTGCTCCCCTAGAGCAATAAGAGGAGTAACTATTCAAGTATAGCATGCCGCTCAATAAGGAAGCCAATGGTCATAGGGTGTACATGGTGATGGAAGGCAGCATTAGAGGGTGATCCCTACGCTCATAAGTTAAGCCAATGCATGTTCACAATACAAATGTATTTGTCCAACAACTAACCAAACCAAAAAACCAAAACAAAAGAGAAAGCAAGATACAATCATCATTATTTACCCAAAAAAAGATACAATGATCAAAAAGCAAAACAAATATCCTATTTCATCATTATGCTGGTGCCTGAAAACATGAAATAAACCCCAATGCAGAGATCACACTAATCCAATGATCTAAACAGATAAGCTCAAAACAATGAACAGGTTAGTTAACCATCGAAAGCCAAATGATACTCAACGAACCCGCACAAATGATACTCAACACACACTTACGTAGTTGGGTTGAAGAGAACCACACCACCACACACAAAAAATTTCTTTACGTTTTTGTCACCATTAAACTCAACCCGTGGAGCCAAATGATCAGTCTTAACGAATGTTGTAGCTTAACGATAGGGCTCCAGCATAAAAAACTTGCCAAAGTAAAATATTTGTATCTGATTTTAAAAAATAAATAAAAAGTACAATATTTGGGATTGTTAATTCCTCTACTGGTGTTTGATTAACAACTAAGAAATCACAGAGATGGAAATTATCCTCCGAATGTGTGGATACTTGTTCATATATCAAGGCAATATAATGAAGTCCAAACTGACATGCGGTAGCAAAGAGCAAACATACCGTCTCATAAGCCTTAAATATAGGAGGAAGAGTACTGTACCATCTGCAAAAATAAGAATAAAAAACGAAAAAATGAAGGCCGGTAATGCTGAAAAGAATTGACTAATAGAAAAATCCATCCAGGGTTCTGAGAGAAACGTCACCTAGGGTTCTGAGGCACCGATTTCTTCGAGCTAGGGTTCTCAGACACCGATTTCTTCGATCTACTTCGATCTAGGGTTTCAAACAAAGTGAAAATCAGAGACAGAGAGAAGAGACAGAACGAAAAAGAGAGAGGGTGAGAGAGAGAAACGTCACCTAGGGTTCTTCGCGTCTTCGATCGTGTTGTCTTCGATCTAGTTCTTCTTCTCCAAATCGTCGTCTGTGGTCTCTCTCTCTCTCTACAAAATTTGAGAATCACGTTCAAATGAAAAGGTAAAGGGGAAAGGGGGTTTAGATCTTGAGCCGGACCGGTTCAGTGATTATTAGCCGGTTCACCATGCATCTGACCCGCGCGTCTTTGTTTCATTTCCTGGCCGTTGGATCTAATCCAACGGCTCCTGTTACAAGTCCGCAAACTCCTTCTCTAAGGGAGTCCTTAGTAGATCACTATTGTATATATATATAAGAGAGAGAGAGAGAGAGAGAGAGAGAGAGAGAGAATTTGCAGACCCGGCCAAAAAGAAAGAGCACCTGCGGTGGCAAAGCGAAGAGAGGTTCTGATGGGAAGATGTTTTTGGAGTCATAAAAATGAGAGGCGATTCGATGACTGTGATTGAAGGATCGGAGGCAGATCGATGACTCGATTGAAGGCTTTCTCCAACCATTGACTGCAGCGACAAAGAAGAGAGAGAGAGAGAGAGGAGAGGGAGAGAGAGAGAGAGAGAGAGAGAGAGAAAGACTATCAATTGCAAAGACAAGCTCTCCCACCGACAGAAAACAAGTGGTGTGCCAGATATGCATTTCATTTACTGCCCATTACTCATCATATCAAAAGTCGTCGAACTACATTAAAAAAAACCCAACTACTCTTAAAGGCACAGTAGGCCGACGAAAGAAATGGAAAAAGGGGAGGCCGAAAGAGGGACAATAGAATTTCCTTTTAGTATAGGTAAGATAAGATAAACAGGAGAGACAAGGACAAGGACTTAACAGCGTCGCTAGAGTTTGAACATTTCCAACACGAAGTCCCAACAACGAGCTAGTTTGAGATGCTGGTGGGGTTCAGATCGTTGCTAAAACCTGCTTCTAGAATACGCAAATTAAAATTAAAAAATAGCAATTGAATCATTCTACCCAATGGAAATGTTGACCAATCAAACCATCACACTGTTTTAAGACAATTAAAATATGATAAAGCACTGAGGTGATTTCAGAGAAAATACAAGTTTCCTTTTCTAAAAACATAATCCAATGAGTTGATAATCTACACCTTGTCGCTCACCATCTATGAAGCACTGACACTTCTAGAGGTCGTTGTGTCCACGTTTCGGACACGGGGACACGTATTGGATAAGCCACGTGGCGTGTCACTTAAATTAAATTATTTTTTGGAGGGGACACTCAAGGGACACGGTATGGACACGCGTGTCCCACATATACACTCCCTTCCGTAGTATATATGTATATATATGCATACATGTATGTATGTATTGGTGGGTGGGTGTGTGTGCGCGCGCGCGCGCGCGTGTGTGTATTGTGAAAAACTGCTCGGATCAAGGTCTTCCCGGTATTTTTTTTTGATGATTTCTCGCGGGGATCCTTAAAAACACCTTTTAAACACATTGGACGGTTCGGATCATCAAAAAAAATCGGGAAAGTGGAGGTCTGGAAGTCCGGAGTCCGGACTAGAAGCAGAGCCTGTATATATATTGTTACTACATACATATACCATTTATTTATACATATAATTATTTATTTTTGCCGTGTCCCCAGCCGTATCTGTGTCCACTTTTTAGAATTCATGTGTCCCATGTCTCGTGTCTGTATCCATGTCAATTTCTGTATCTGTGTCGGTGTTCGTGCTACATAACTCACCACTCTTCGCTCAACACCCAACTAAACAAAGGAAAATAGAGGAGAAACTAGATGACGAAAAATCGGATAGAGTGAGAGAGATTGTTACCGAGGACGGTTAATTCCGGTTGTGAGCATTACGTCGATCATGTCAACTTTTAGATCCAAAATCTCGAAATTCAAAAGTGATACAAAGGTTAGAACTTGAAAATATAGAAGAAAAAAAAAATAGGGACAATTACCACTAAATAATTCCCACCGGGTCAAGTTTGTTTTTTTTTTTTTTTTCCCTTTCAAATACCCTAAATTTAAAGTGCCTAAACTCTAAATCCTAAACCCAAAGTGCCTAAACATCTAAAATCTGATGAAAATTCCTAAACTTCTAAAATCCTTTGACCGTATGATACCCTTAGTGTCTAAACCCTCAAAAAACGTTGACCTAGGAGTAGTGGTTGTATCTATTTTCAAAAAAAAAAAAAAAAAACTTGACCAAGTGGGAATTAAGTTTCAACCCTACTCCTAGTGGTAAGGTAATTTTCCTAAAAAATATATGCAAGGCATAAGAAAAACATGGGAGACAATGAGAGGGACTTACCGACGTTGCCGGAGTTTGAAGTGTTCTACCGCAAAGTCGCAGCAATGAGTTGGTTTGAGATGCTGCTGGGATTCAAATGGTTGCTAAAGCCTGCTAGTAGAGCACGCAAATTAAAATAGAGACGAAAGTTAAAACTTGACAAAGTACAAAAAATATAAATGGTATAGAAAGGAGTTTTGTTTGAGTTTACCAGGCCTGTTCTAACTAATCCCATATCGCTGTCTTGACTTCATCATTGTATCCATTTAAGTAACCAAACTGAAGACATGGAACTTCAATTGCATCCTGTGGAACAAACAGGGAGCAAAATAGAAAATAATGATGAATACGACATTCTAAGGCTGCTCTTGGATCATGGATTTATTGAGAGATTAACTATCGGAAGGGTAAATGATAGGCTCAAAGAATTTATTTGCTTGGCCGTCCTCATGGATTTTTTAACATTATCGTCACGACAGAAGCCCCAGTGTACGAAATCATGAATCAGGAAACCTCCTTTTGTGAGTTCAGCTCTGACCTACTTTAAAGCTTGGAAAAAATGCATGTCTGCAGGAAGGATTAAGCAATGGAAAATGGAAGGCGAATATTGGCGCACGAAAAATAATACAAAACCATTGCGAAAAGAAAAATTCCTTAACTCAAAGTGTGTCACCTCACAACTTTTAGTTTACAGCAGTGCTGGTATCGAGGAATATCAACATCACTCGAATGCAAGCCTTTGAGTTCCAACCAGAGAAGCATATTGACCTTTCCGGCCCAATAACTCAGAGTGAGTTCTAAGCTCTGTGATCCTTACATCAGAACAAAGAGCAATTTGATGAGCATTCTGGAGTGTGCTTAATCTGTGGGCAATGACTAACAGTTGTTCCCCTTCATCAAGTGATTTAGAGCATCCTGGACCAAGCGCTTAGTAACTGTGTCCAAAGCACTTGTTGCCTGTAGTAAAACTCAAATGAGAAGCAAAATGGTCACGAGAGTCCATTTGAGGCCCGCACAGCTTATAATAATGACCGCAATATCATAATAACATAAGTAATTTAACATCTTTGAAACACATATTCAACAAGAAGCTAAATGTAAGAATACCTCATCAAGTATAAGGATAGGTGCAGGTGCATCCTTGAGCAAATCCCTTGCAATAGCAATTCTCCGTAAATTGACAAAGTTCAGTAATATAACACACAAACGCAAACAAATAAAAGAACACATTGGTATTTTACATGCGTTTGTCCTCCACTTAGTAAACCTTCACGCTCACCAACAAGTGTATCATAACCCTGTCAATTAAACAAAAAGATTCATCAAGCACTTACGCATGTCCCGGCATTCATCAGAGGAGATAGAGGAAGAAAGCCACGGAAGAAACTCTGCCATCATACTCACAGGAATACTGCACAGAAACTGCCACACTAATGATGCCTGCTCTTCGAACAAAAACTTCTCAATAAGCAAGGGGAAGACCTGCCAAATCCAAAGTCCAATCCTAACTTAGCTTGGACCTTCAAATTACCAACGATTATGGTTCTATTGATTTCGAAGGTGACAACATCCAATCCTGGGATCTAGTGTGCTATGTTCTTCTTACTACCCAATCCCCATGTTCCCACAATTTATACAAGTAATGCACACAAGAATCAACTTCCATTATATATCTGGTTCACAAAGACGACTGTAATATAATGTGAAATGAAAGATTACCTGCTCCTCTTCCTTGGACATGTGCTGGCTAATAGATGTTTGAAGAGCTCCACTACAGGAGGCTAACTCTATCCTAGAGTTTTCTTCAGTTTGCACATTTGAATTTTGCAACGCAAACAACTGATCAAAAAGGATACTTTCTCCCTCATGCTCAAGGGAGTAAGTTCGTGCCACATTCTTCACACGTATATCAAGAGCTATAAAGATGACCTGCAGGTCCAATACAACATACCAATTACGAATATCGTTTACTTACCAGGTAACTGGTTTTGGTTCTAACTCCTAAGATTGAGCAAACAAAGAATCAAACCCAAGCCTGAGCAAATCCTAAGCCATATATTGAGAGAGCACTCTAGGATGAAATCATAAATAGACTACGCACATATTGCAGGAAAACTGGCCCATCATTACCATTGTCATGCACAATTATCTTGTTCTATATGTTAGTGGCTTTGGAGTTCCATTAAAGTATAACTAAATATGCATTCTTATTAGCCCTATTGCAAAGGTTCAAAAGAAACTTTTGCCATCTAGCTGAGCCCTCTCAAATCACCATTTGACGGTCTTGCACCAAAGCTTCTCGGACCCAACCTGTCATGTTCAAAAATCTTCCCTTCCATCCCACCAAGACCAATCAGCACTCAACAGTCACTCATAACTTTCCAGAGCATGCTTATCTCATCATTCATCAACCTCGCATTTGTGCTACACTATCAAAAAATAAATGCAGTAATCTTGAATTTTCCTTCAATCCTAATTTAATCCTAGATTTGTGCCCTTTATGCCATCAGATTTCATTGCTTCCCACCAAAAGTCTCATCCCAAAAATAAATAAAAAAAGATTAATAGCAGAAACAATAGATCTCAGGCACCATTTGGATGTGAATTCCAAATGAAGGGTATTGTTATCCAATGAGACAAGCTCAAATTTAGGTTAAATAGTCCCATACGGATATTTCAGCATTCAGATTCAAAGTTATATCATGATTGATTTCAAATGACTGTTGAATAAGAATTAGTACTTGACATCCTTCCCATGAAGAATTGAATTTAAACAAGTATGCTAATAGATATATCTCTTCAGCATCTTCCACTTCCAATTTCACTAACTACCTCCGTCTAAAACCTCTTATATATTCCTTCTTTTTTTTATCATTAAATCCTCAGTTAATATCCAAAGTTCACCAACAATTTCTCAGCGATCAAGCAGCATGCAAGGAGAAACACCTGGAATGGAATAAATTAACCAATTTTTCCTGATTAACCTGCATTCTACACAAATCGGTAAATATTTTCCCCCAACTCAGAAAGCGTAAGAATTAAATTGACTAAGATCTTTTCAAGCTCTAGGTTATAATTCCCCTACAAGGTGGATTATACAGAATCTAGGAAAGTCACTAAAAAACATGATAAACATCCGATCACTGAACAGTTCTAGTGTATCTCACATTAAATTTAAAACATGATAATGAAGCTGAACATACTTAGTCAAAACAATCAACATCATCAAAATATAAATAAGATAAAATTTCACAATTAGGTCAAGGGACTTCTAACCCAATTTCAAAACGTTTGCTAAACCTCTCTCTCTCTCTCTCTCTCTCTCTCTCTCTCTCTCTCTCTCGGATTGCCAAACCTACATCTAAATACTAAATTTATAGGCCAGCGGACTTCCAAATTGATTTAAATAACAGAAAATTGTTAAAACTAACACCACAGGAACAAAAGTATCCGCCATGTAAAATTTCACATTACAAGGACTAGACCTTCATCGCATAATTCTTCAGTAGGCGCTTCCGCTATTTATGCTCGCTCTCGCAAATTTTAGTAATTTCAGATATTTCTAAACGACGCGCATTTAATCCTTGCTCTCGTTAACCTTAGTTTTTTGGGATATTTTTACGACAAGCTTCCACACCCCTTGCACCGTGTGACTTAGTTATAAACACTAGGGATTTTGAAGATTAAAGAAATCTAAAACAATTCGTCGAAAATCTACCTCATCCTCAGCACTGCAGTGATGCTTATAAATCGACCGGAGAAAGTGACACTGCCGCAACAACAGATTCATGTCATCACTCTCCTGATTATTAGCAAACGCCACGGTGGCACGGTGGAGACCATCGAGCTCAGTTTGTATCGCCTTGTGGAAGTACAAGAAGATTAGAATCGGCGATCTTAGGGCAGAATTCTTCACGCATTTACTAGCCTTGTTGTTGTTGTTTGATTGGTTCACTGGACCCGCCATCACAGCCACGCGTCCGCCGCCACCGTCCCTGTGTTGAAGCCCCGTCAATGGGGCCGCCATTTTACAGGGAGGGGGAAAAAAGGTGGATCAGATTTTGTTGTTGATTGCAGATTCAGATTTCAATTGTTTCGCAACCAATAATGCTACAAAGTACAAACACAGCAATGCTGCACAGCAGCTACACAGCAAGGGCAAAAACGACGACGTTTTACGTATTAGGAAACCAAAATTCCAAAATCTGAAAACATCGCGCCTTTTCTTCCTCTTTCCCCCAAATTCTGAGACCATACGGAGAAGAAAAACAGAGAGAGAACTAGCCAGTCGTCCTCCACCCAAGCTCCACCATCACTACAAGTAGTCCAGCTGGCAACCACCACCCGAGCACCACCATCACTGCAACAAGACGCCTCCGTTCAAGAAGTGCTTCGATTCGGACAAGTCGTTCGCAGCAGACCGCCACCAAGGTCTCTCTCTCTCTCACTCATTTGTTAGATGTGTTTTACCCTTATGATAATTTCTCAGGAATCGGGTTATTGGGTGTTTGATTTTTGTAACTGGTAATCATAATTTGGTTACTCTTGAAGTTGTTTTCTTTTGTAGATTAATAATGTTGCAAAAAATTTCTAATTTTGATGTTCTTCGGTGCCAAATTTGTGGAACTGGTGACCATGATTAGGTTATCCTGTTGACAGTGATTTGTCTTGAGCAAAGTATATACTTTTGTTTCGTAGATGTCAATTAGACACATATATTTTCAATTCGTAGAGATAACTCCTAATTTGGGTTTTTAAGAACAGTGTGATCGTTAAATCTAACTTTTCATTTGGAAAATAATAACATTGTTCCTTACACGAAACAACATTGCACCTTCAGTGAATTATTTTAGCACCCTTTGAGAATATCATTGCACCCGAATGAGAGAATGAGTTGTCAGTATGATGTTTTAATCCAACTTTTTGATTTGGGAAAAATTGCTATTGCTCCTGAAATGAAATAATGTTGTTGTCAATGGTTTTATTGACGTCTATAAATGATTGTGTTGTGTATCTAATAAGTTTTCTTTGTTTTTGAACCACAGATGATGTCACCTGATTCCGTTCCATCGGCAATGCTTCCAAACAGAGAGTGTGTAGAAGAAGAAGAGGTATGGAATGGGGACAGTGAACATGAAGAGTGTGATGAGATACATACTATTGAGGATGGGAATGAGGCAACAGAAAATGATGAAGATAAAGTTGAGGAACCAAAAGAGGGAATGACATTCGACACATCGGAGGATGCTCATTTGTATTCAAATATGCTAAAGAAAAAGGATTCGCTGTGGCTACACAAACATCGCGAAAGGGAAAAGATGGAAAATTGAAGCATGTAATTTTTTCATGCAATCGAGCTGGAAAGGCAAGGGTGAAAACTAGCAACCCGGTCAAACCACGTCCGCAATCAAAAATTGATTGTCCAGCTCACATTACTGTTGCTCTATACCCGGATGGAAAGTGGAGGTTAAACAAGGTTTATTTGGAGCACAATCATGAGCAGAGCCCGGGGAAGGCTAGGTTTTTCAAGTGCAATAGGGTACTTAATAACGACGTAAAAAGAAAGCTTGAAATGAATGATAGAGCCGGGATCAAATTGTGCAAGACTTTTGACTCAATGAAGATTCAGGCCGGGGGACCTAGTGAGCTTCCATATCTTCAGAAGGATTGCAGAAATTATTTGGACAAGCTGCGACGTTTACAACTTGTGGAAGGAGATGCCGAAGCGATGCACAGTTATTTTATGAGAATGAAAGCTGACAATTCAAACTTCTTTTTCGCTATGGATTTGAATGAAAAGGGTCGACTGAGGAATGTATTTTGGGCTGATGCAAGGAGTAGGGCAGCTTGCAAGGAGTTCGGTGATGTTGTGACTTTTG
This sequence comes from Vaccinium darrowii, assembly GCA_020921065.1. Lineage (NCBI taxonomy): Eukaryota > Viridiplantae > Streptophyta > Magnoliopsida > Ericales > Ericaceae > Vaccinium > Vaccinium darrowii. Next base: position 24,386,862 of record CM037152.1, read on the forward strand.
ACACAACGTATTTGCTAAACAGACATGAGATGCCTTTTGCTCCATTCGTAGGCGTGAATCATCATGGGCAGTCAATTTTATTGGGATGTGGGCTCATCTCTCACGAAGACACGGAATCATTTTCGTGGTTATTCCAGACTTGGAAGACATGCATGGGGGGTTGTGCTCCGGACGCAATAATTACGGACCCATGTATGGCCATGAAAAATGCTGTAGAAATTGTATTCCCCGACACCCGACATCGGTGGTGCATATGGCATATTATGAAAAAGGTAGCCGAAAATGGCATTTAATCGATGTATTTGGCTTTCCTCGATGTACCTTTTGTTGAGTTATAATAAAATTTTGTCGCCGATCAAAAAAAAATTTGACAGAGTTTCGTTGCTTTATGGCCTAGCCCGACGCTTTGCGTCTCAAACAAACAAATGTAGCTCAAAGTAGTATGAAAACTAGCAATTCATCTATGAAAATTTTGATAGCATTTCCTTGATTTATGGCCTAACACGACGCCTCGCGTCTCAAACAAACAACATTGACAAAGAGCATAAAAAAATTGAGACTTTTATTATCATAAGAAGCAAGTTACATAAGTCGACAAATTTGATTCACATCCTTTACAAGAAGTTTTTCAATCCATTAATACTCCTCTCTTCTATCTATAACAAATCTAATACATAACATTTGGCTCCATGCCCAGGAAGTGGATGAGTAGAATTAATGTGTTTGATGGCAATGACCGATGGCTTGTAATCTTGCAAGAAAGGCCTCCAGCATGTAATCTTACTGCCACTGCAGATGCCCATTTCCCGAAAATGGCATTTAATCCTTCAAGATTAGTATCTGTTTTCTGTCGATACGAGGTTCTCCAAGTTTGGATATAGCAAAATATGCCAAAACTTGGTCTGCATCACCCAAACATTGGCTTCTGTACTGAGGACCCATATATGTGTGTACCTGTGTGCAGAAAACTCACAATGAGGTAGGTTTCAAGCTATGAAGTACAGATACTCAGAAACTAGTTGCGTATTAGTATCCGATACATATCTGATGTCCAACATGCCCCGATACGTATCGGATACGGAAAATAAGTATCCTGTTTTTCAAAAAGGTCCCAAGTGCATGGCAACAAGCATTGACTGAACTAAATACAAATTTAAAAAAGATGCCCAGTGCATGGCAACAAACATTGACTGAACTAAATACAGACCTTGAGACAGTATTACTTTACCTACCAAGTAGTGTTTTCTTCATATAATTTCTAATCAGATCATGTGATGATGAACTATGCTCATAAAGCCAGCCTCAGCACAACTCAAAACCAGCCGTGTGTTGGATAAAACTTAAGGCAACTATGGATGAAAGTGCAGTTCAACAGATAAGAGAAATGTAGACGCTGAATATAGGAATTGGCCCTTCCACTACAGTGTAGAAGTATGGGTGGAGGTGAAATAGACTTCTTATGCAACTCTGAAAACAGTTTAACCCAATCAGAGACTGCAGTTGGGAAAAGGCCCAGTGCAAGGAACAATTTTTATACAAAGATTGATCTTGCAGCAGCTAGTGTCTCTAAGTTCCAATATTCCTTTTTGCATAAATGCAAAAACTATTCTCATTGTGGCTTATAGTTAAACATTTTTCTTTATTTCATTCCCAAATGTAATACACCCAGAAAAATGTATTTTAAAACTACTTCAACGGTGACGGTGAAGCACATTTATACACGAAGATGCAGACACGCGCACACACATATACATGTACACTTATTGTTATTCTGTGCAATTTAAAACTGTTGTCCGATAGTTCCAACCAGCGGTAGTACTTGCCCAATATTTTTGTACAACAAATGATAACAATGGCCGTGCAGATACACAAGTGGTTACTATAAAGGAGAAAATTTAGATCCACCCGTAGCCCTGCGATCCATACTATAAACTCTGAAATTACATAACATACAATAAAATTATACTATACCTTTGCCCACTCTGCACCCGTTCATAGAATAGCCAAAATACCCTAGCCGAATACTCATTCTAGAGTAGTAATGTTGAGTTGGTTACAAAACGTAATCTGACATTATTTCCAAGCAAATACTAGATATACAAGACTCCCATGTACTGTGTATACCTCATCTCGTGGGAATATAAATCCGATGGATGTCTTTTCTTATTTTCACTACAATTTAAGGAATCACCAGAATTTCCGAATTAGGGTTTTTTGCAACCCCAACAAATCAATTTAGAGTTTCTGAAATTGAACCATAATTTTTGTGCAAAACTAATTGAAACGAGTAGAGAGAGAGAGAGAGAGAGAGAGAGACCACCGTTGTGTAAGGTTCGAACCTCGTCCTTCTGATTCGAAGCTCGTCGGAGTTGAAGAAGGAGGCCGCCTCTTGCCGGGAGTGTCTTTTTCATCGGTGTGGTACGCGATGGTGGTGGTTCGTCGCCGGGGGTGGTGTTCCGTCGCCGGGGGTGGTGTTCTTCGTCGAGGTGCTGGTGGTGGCCATCTTCGTCCCCTTCTTCTCACCCCTCTCCCTGTTCTCTGTATCTAACGAGAGGGAGAGGGGAACGTGGTTTTCAAATTTCACAATTTTGTTTTGTTTTTTTTGTTTTTTAACCAAACGACGTCGTTTTTGGTCTTGTTGTGCAGCTGCTGTGTGGAGCTGCTGTGTGTGTAGCATTATTGTTTCGCAACCTACGCCAATCCATTTGTGATTTTGCCAGATTCAGTTACTGTTCACTCATGCTTATCATGTAATGGCATTATGGCTTTGGACTTCAATATTATTGGTGTCTTTTGGCTGGACTACTCAAAACAGTTCTGAAATGACAGCTTTTAGAGGCGAAAGCACAAGGCTAGGCCGATGACCTCTCAAGAGGCGAGGCGTATGCCGAGGCATTGAGGCATAAGCCTTTAGAGTTTTTTTTGTGTATAAGAAATAAAACTAATTAATATACCACTAAAAGAGGGATAATGTTTGCACAAACCGCCTTACTAAAAATAAGAAAATAGTAAATAGAATTCACAAAAAAGCTTGTTAAGGCATAAAAACATAGTGTGTTATACAAGATTCAACCTTTAAAAGCACTCTAACTCATCTTGCAAATATGCGAAAATTGTCTTTGCCCCAAAAACTTATAATGGACTATAACTCTCCACTTACCAAAACAAAGAACTAACTCTCTCTTATGATGCGTTTGCCTCTGTCATCAGGGTGAAAAGGCTGGAAAAGCATATGCCTCTGATGGATGGGCAAATGATTTTGTGATTCTTCACTAAAAAATTAATGCCCAGGAACGTTTTTGCTTTAGGTTGCCATAAGGCAAGCCTCAAAACAGCCTTTGATGCAGATTTTTTTTCCTACTATACCTCAATTTCCTTTAGAAACCATAGGACATTTTGTAACTACTGTATATACAATAATATTTCTGCATTTGTCCTTCTGTCTGAATCAGTTCTGGTTTCAAGCTCTCACATTCCCAACCTTTCAAAAAATCTAATTTGTTTGTTGGCTTTGTTTTTCTTGTTGCAAAATGTTCATTGCATTGATCAAATTTCTTGAAATTAGAAATATATGTAATGGTTTCAATCTCTTGAGGAGTCAATGCTAAGCCCTAAATTTTTAACTCTTATCCGATGGGAAGTTTGATTTGGAAATTGTTTTTTCCGTTGCACCCACTTTTATACGTAACCGTGAGTCGTGACTAACTTTTGGTTAGGCTTGTAGTTTCAGTTTATATAATTTATCCAATATCTCCTCATTTCGTCATGGAAGTGAGTATTACTCATCGTATAATGGCCCCGGGTGTTAGCACTTGCCACTTGTAAGCTAACTTATGTGGTTTATGTCTTAAGAAAAGCTGATAATGGTGTTCGGTAACAATTGTAAATAATCACTTATTTAGCTTTTTCGCTTGATTGACCAAACCAACTAGGTAATTTTCAGCTCCAATTTGAAGCTTTTGCTCTTATTTAGAGCTGTAAAAATGCCTATGGACAATATAACACTCAATTCTAAGAGTGCATCTCTAGAACTATCAAGGGCAATCTAGACATCCATTTGATAATATGCAATTCTATAACATATTTAACCAAACAATTTGTATTTTTATTCAAGGTTATATAAAGTTGCACCTTGCATTTTTTTACAACACCACTTATTTCAAGTCTTTTATGTTAATAATAAAAAAGTTCATTATCTAAAAGCCTTTGTTAGTCTAACGTTTTTAAGTGATGAGACATTGGGTCAATTTAATTATCCATAGGATAATTCTCACAAGGTATACTGTAAGAACCCACCCCATATTGGTGTATTGGTGGGCTCTGGGAAATGTGAGCAGTTACTGTATAACTCAAGGTTAACCTTTAGAGTCACGTGGTTAGGCCAAGAGTTAGCAGGTCAGCTGGCACGGGTCGTTACAGGTGGTATCAGAGCTTGCACCAACCGAAAATGTGAGGCGGGTTCTGTAAGGAGACTTGCTTAGGTGGGCCCGAGAAGGGAAGAGCTTGAGGTGCTTAATCTGGTCCCACATGAGATGAGCTTGACGTGCTTAAGTGGATACTGTCTCACATTGCTTGGTAGGTGGAAGTTTTTGGACGATGGGGCGTAACAGGGACGTTGCGATCGCAAGTGGGGGAGATTGTAAGGACCCACCCCACATCAGTGGGCTCTGGGAAATTTTTGTAATGTATAACGAAATTAGAGCAGCTACTGTGTAACTCAAGGTTAACCTTCAAAGTTAGGTGGTTAGGCTAAGAGTTAGCAGGTCAACTAGCACAGGTTGTTACGTATAACGTCCCCCAAAAGCGGAATAATACGATATTAACATTGAAACTACGGCATTCCTATAGTTTTGAGCTATTTTGAAAAAATTTAATCATTGCCTCCGGTCATTGTTGACAATAATATGAAACCACCTCTAGATATCCTATGAAATATTTTTGTAGCTTGAAAACATTGGATTCTTTCTAAATGGTATGAAATTCGAATAGACCATATCCAATGCCACGTAAAGTTGTGGTGTGGTTTCATATGGAATGAGAGTCCAACTGCATCTTCAAGTTATATGCTGTTGAACAATTGCTACCTACCCCGTGGCCGTGATCAAAAGTTATTTTGCTACTTAATGTTGAAACAAGACCCTTTCCCTTTATGCACTCAAGCAACTTGGGCAACAGTTATTGTGAAAGCAGAATATGGCTAAAGTGATGTTTTCCTTGGCTATCTACAGTTTTTAAATCTTTGTTCTCTTTAGTGGCCTTTGATTGGTAGTTTTAGATATGAAACCTTGGAGTTGCCGTCTGGTCCTTTCATAGTTCAACGAGCTTATATTTATGACATAATCCTGATAATACATGCAGGAGATAGCGCTGCCGTAATAGGAAACTCTGCTTCCGGAAATGTTGGATCCAGCTCATCTAATGATGGAAATAGAAATGCACAAGCAACACAAGAATAACATCGGAAGCAATTGGCAAGGTTCATTTATTCTTATGCTCCTCTGTCTGCGTAGAAAATTTAATACAAGGTTGAATAATACTTGGGATTTCAAGCCCCAAATGGCGTGTTGCATGCTTTTGGTTTCATGCTACATCACTTGCACACTCAAATTCGAGACTTTTTTTGAGGGCGAGAGAAATCCTAAAGAACATGGAAAGAGAGAAAAATGCATGCTTTGGACTTAAAATAATTCTCCTATTGAGGGTTTTTTTTTAGTCTTAAACTAGTTTTTAGGTAGTCTAGTGCATGGCGATTTATATTGTGTTGTATTAGGTTTCACTTGGTAATAATATTTTGGTAATTTTAAGATTTTCTAAATTGGCTTTGTTGTTGACCACGGGCCATAATATAGGGCAACTATGGTTTTTGGTGTACACATGAATTAAGCCAAAACACTTCGCAGAGAGTCCCAATTTTGTTTGAGATAAGGACCCCGGGGTAAGTGTCCCAATTAGTTAAACTTAATAGTCATAATTATGAGTTGTAATAAAGTTGAATTAGAAGTTTAGAAACGTATAATTAGCTATACAATTGTTGTACTTAACGATGTTGTCTTTTTTTTTTTCCCCCAGGTAAATTAGCTTGAAATTAAGGTTAAGCGAATGTACAGCCTACAAGGGGCATACCCCAGGAAGGACAAAACGAAAAGAAAGAAAAGAAAAAGAAAGTGTGTGCTCCCCGGCACAACCTGTCAGGGTGGGAAAATAGGAGGTCCTAGCACAACCCGCTACGATGGGATAAATAAGTAAGCGTAGCTAAAGTATGCCATGCACAACCCGCAAGGCTAGGATAAATAACTAAATGTTTTAATTGCATAATGTATGGAAAGCATGTAAGCGCGTGCTCATGTAATGGTATCTAGTAGCTAGGGAAGATCCTCTCTTCTCAAGAAAGCAAAACTATGTTCTCAAGTTTGAAGTCCTTGGACAACTAACCTATAAGCAAAGAAAAAAACAGTAAAGTGAGCAAAGTGGATCTGGATAAGTGAATTGTAGCGTAGGGATACCTTTGACTTTATAATAGGGTAAGAGGCTACTGCTGATAAACAAAACAAAGAAAAAAGAGTTGATGTTACACTTGGGATAGTCGGTACGGATCTGATATATGTTAGCAGATGCTTCATTATGCTCAAGGAGTGAAAGAGGAGGGGCTCCTCGGAATGATTGTGTGAGTTGCTTTTGTTAAATTAGGTGTATATCCACTTCTCCCTGGTTCCCTGGACAATTCTTAACTGAAACAATCATTTGGTTCGATTGCACTTTCTATAATATATTGGATAGGCATTAAATTGAGAAACTGGGCTTCACACTTTTAATGCCACATGATGTCAGAAGTAAGAAGAATTCAGGATAGATGAATGACCTTTAAGGCACGACATAGATCAGGCAAGCAATCGTCCACAACATTGGCTGATATTTCTCTCATACTATCAATTAAATTCTTTAGGCACCTTCATTTTGTCATAGGGCCTTAGCAAACAACATAAATTCCAAACATTGCAAAGTGAAATGATATCTCTCTTGTCGATAATTAGAAATTCGCACCAAGAATTCTTTATGTCAAACGAATGAATCTTGTTATGCAAAAGCATCTATGGTTCTAAACTAGATGTGCAAAAGTATTTGATGGAGTAATTTTTCAACAAATATCTAACATGAGTATTATACTAAATTGATAGTAAGTTAAGGTAAACGACTATCCAATGCGTAGGAGGACCTTTGAGCAATTATGGTTGTTTTTTTTTTAGATACAGAGGTTCAATAAAGGTAATTAACATCAAAAGCTCATGAAACAAAAGGACATTGTATGATGAAGTATAAGAAATTTAGGCATCGGGTAGGAATGGAAAAGATTAAAGAGCAAGTACAGACGGCTATATTTATGAAAAAATCTCTAAGGAGAAAAAAAGGAAATGAATGCTGTAACCATATATGTTTTCCCTGCACGTCTGTATCTCTCATACTCTCTTTCCACTTTCTCGTATCCTCCACGAAGTAGAAGATTCTTTATGGTATCAATTTTTTCTTCTGATATAAATGATGTTCTCAATTAGAGCTGATCACCAATGTCTTTCTATCTAAATAGTACCTATTGGTTATTATATCGCCTCCGGAACGATATAATTGCGCAATCCTTTGATTTTTTACTTGGATCGGGCAATCTAGATCATTCCTAGATCTGTTGTATGTGTGGTATGAGGTAGGATTGCATGCCGGATCATGGAATCGGGGAATCTTGTTTTTGCATCAATTCCAAACAATGTCACTTTCAACCAGAAAATCAAGGCTGAAAAGGCTTCCCGCAGTATTTGACTGCCAAGGGGTACAAACAAACACAAAGGCTTGTACCATTGGTCTAAACCTCTTCTTGCGATCGGTGTCGTGTTTTGTACTATAAGGACCGTCTTACAAAATACAATAGATTAATTTGATAATCAAGAATCCAGAATCACGAGGGCTTCTACATTAGGGTTTAAGACTGATTCTTGTTCGAGGCCTCTCTTGGTTGACGGTGTACTCATCCACTGCACTCGTTCAAGTTTCAGCCCTCCCTTTTGTACACATGAGAGCTCTGGTTACTTCTTCTTTTCAGGTTTTGGAGACTTGCGTCATATCATGTGTTTCTATATGTGTATGCAGCAGCTATTATATAATAAAACACATGGTTAATGAGGCTGTTTACTTCTTTTGTGCAGGTTTCAAGAATTTCTGTTAGCTATATGTATGCAGCTAATAGTGTTAAATAATGTTGGAATCTTATATGTTATCAGTTATCTTCATTTTCTTTCTTTTCATGTGATAGTCGTTGAGTGAATCTCATACTGCCTTCAGGCTGTTTGATAAATCTTTAGAGAAACTTATTTACTCTTTTGCCTTTTTGTCTACTTATCAGAAAAAGAACTCTATTTCTTTTTCCATGTTGATAAATTGATTTTTTGCATCCAAATTATTTTGCAAAGTTCTCATTTTTCTCTCATTTTCTTTGTTAGGTGATCCGGACTTCGGCAGTTTTGAGAATGCAAGACCAAGGAGCCCCGAAGTGCGATAGGGGATCTTGACAGTATTCCCTGTTTTGTTAGCATTGACCTCGATGAGAATGTGCTTAATGAGTGCCACATTGAGGGAAACGTTGAACTTGGTAACAAAGGACTTGGTTTAGATGATTAAGTGTTGATAAAGATTGTGGTGCTGGGGTTTTTGTTTTCTATATGCTTTTTGGTCAATTCTTGTGTAGTTTTAACTTGGATTTGGAGCTTGACTTGTTTGTTTGGAAAATGAACAATTTGGGTGTTGGAAAAACTGAAGAACAGTGTTCATGGCTCATGTGATTTCCTATTTTGTGGTCCTCTAAATATATCTTAAAAAACACACAAGCTCAAGTGTAATCTGAAACCGATGAACCACCTGGTGAATCGTATCTCGATTCTTTAGGCAACATTGCCTATATGTCTAATTTTGGCAGTACCACATTTCCAGAACCGGTAAAGAATTCAGGTAAGTGTGGTACTTTCCTGGCCCTAAGATGTGGGATTGCACAAGGAAATCTCAATGTGCTAAAAGATACTTTCCATTGGAGGAGGTATGATGTGGGTTTGAATCCTGGAAGAAGTATTACAGAGCCTAAGGAGGAACTCGTACCAAAGGTTTAAATGTAAGGTTGTAGCATCATGAGGAAGGCTAGGGTCCAACTCCAAGCATACGAACTCCGAATCGGTGCATTCAAATTCAAGGAACCCCTATCACCAATGCACCATTTGGTCAAACGGCATCACATTCATCCGAAAAACATGTCATTTGGTTCTTGGCATCTTCGATCATATGGGAAGCTCGTGTTAACAAAGGGAGGTGAGTTATTTCTTTCCTGTGGCTATGAAGTTGGACAGATTAGAGCATATGGGTTAAGTCCATAATGTCCTGTCCTTTTGTGTCTTCAGTTTAAATACTCAACGATGGTGAATGTGATTACATATACGTTAATTTTTGTCACCCCAGGGGATCGCGACAAGGGGATCCGTCGTATATATATATATATATATATATATATATATATATATATATATATATATATATATATATATATATATAGATTTGTTGTGGTTGATCGTGGGCCTCATTGATAAGCTATCTACTCTCGGCAGATCTATTAGTTAGCTGGAGTTTGTGTCGCGTTGGTGCAAAATTAGAGTGCTGAATGTTGAACTTCTACTAAGTTATAACACTATCAGCCCATTTAGAAGCACATTAGAGAGTCTAATTAATCAGTGCTCCCGGTGCATGGCCACTTGGCGCTTTGGACACTCTAACACCACGCATTCTTGTGGGGCCTACGACTGAGTATATGGACCCCATATAATTGTGTGATGCAAGAATGATCTGGAGAATCACACCGTGTTTCAGGACTAATGAACAATTATTACTCCATTGGAGCAGGTCTCACCCATTCAATCTTGAAACTTTACTTGTAAGAACCTCCAATATATCTATTAATGTACAAAAAGCTGGGTTTGTCAAGACAAAGATATGCAGGAATACAGAGAGGAAATATAGGGGAACAAGAGAAACATTGCAATTTCACTGCTAAAGATGCAATGCAGCTTCTTAGCTCTAAACTCTAGTGGATGCAAGTAAAAAAAGAGCACAAACTGAAAAAGCCAAAACAAGAAAAGCAAAAGCGAAAATCCTATTGAGACACAATGAACCTATTCATGTCAAAGGGATGACTTATTCACTTTACCTTTATCCTTTATTACGACTCATCGAAAGAGCGAAGTTCATAATTTCCTCGAGGCTTATCGCTCACTTCAAGGAGTTCTCAATGTCAATCACGAACCGGTACTTGATATCCCTTTTTATCAACCTCTCAATAGCTTCATTCACATATTGAATTGGGATAACTTCAATCTCTGGGTAAATCTTGTTTGCAGCACAGAAGTCTAGCATTTCTCTTGTATCCTTTGTACCACCTGCTGCACTCCCTGAAATTGATTTCATGCCTGCCACAAGTACCAAACGGGTAACTTAGCTGATAAAATGATGAACATATATTTATAGATATATACATGCTATGTACGTAGAATTATTTAGTTAACTTAAGATGATGACTATACCGTGAATAAGGCTTATGGGGCTAAGCTTCACTTCGGTTGGGGCACCCACCAAGACTAGGACACCACTGGTCTTCAACAGAGACATGTATGGATCAAATGGGTGAGTCCCAGATGCAGTGTCAATTATGAAGTCCAATGACTTCGAAACTTCCTGCAAACAAAGGTATAGATTGCATATTAATAATCTCTCTTAACTAACAAATTAACAATAGTTGGTTGTTCATTATCAAGCTCGCTTCATACAGAAGCTGATTAGCTCGAACCAATGCAACACTTGGCTCAACTCAACTCGTTTGTAAGCCAAAGTTTAGTTGGGTTAATCAATGGAGCTTCTTGACTCGTACCCAAGGTTGTTTGAAATCGCGATCGCTAGACTTGGTTGCACGTTTATGGGTACAATTTATTTCATTTTCTCAAGAAATTATCAGTCGAACCAAAAATCACATGCATAGTACATTATTTATAAAGGCTCCTATGATTAAAAAACACAAACATGAAAAAATTACTAGCATCTCTTGTTCATTTGACGAGACGACAAATTTGTCAGCCCCAAGCAGATTCAGAGCCTCGTCTTTCTTGGATATGCTCGTGCTAAACACAGTCACATTCAGTCCAAAAGCCTTTCCAAACTTCACAGCCATGTGGCCTAATCCTCCGAGCCCAATCACACCGAGTGATTTGCCAGGTTGGTTCATTTTGTGACGAATCATAGGGGAGTAAACAGTAATCCCAGCACATAGCAATGGTGCTGCTGATGCTAATGGGTAATCTTTTGGTATTTGGAAGCAGTACCTCTCATGAACAACAATGTAAGTGGAAAATCCTCCTCTAGTGATGGTACCATCCAGGTCAACATGGTTGTAAGTGAAGATAGCACCTTTTGAGCAATAAACTTCGAACCCATCGTTACAATACTCACAATCTCTGCACGAGTTCACATAAGTTCCAACTCCAACGTGGTCCCCAACTTTGAAGCCTTTCACGTTTGATCCCACCTCTTTCACAACTCCAACAATCTCATGCCTGATCAAATCCAAGAGATCGGAAATAGGTATTCTTAACGGTTAGAAGAAACATCCGTGTTAATGATCTAATACTAAAACTCCCTTTGTCCTATTTCGTTTGTCTGTTTCGGTAATCATGCTTTTTTTTAATGTTATCGGGTCAACAAATAATGTATCTTCGTGAGTAACTTTTCATAACAAACTACACCAATCGGAAGAGAATTTTCAGAAAATCTTTCAAGCGCATAAATTATTTCTTGACCCGATTCAAGGCATGAATATCGAAAAGGGCGAATAAATTGAGACGGTTAAAAAAAAATGTCATATGCGAACGTACCCAGGCACCACGGGATATTTTGCATCTCCAAATTTATTCTGAGTCCACGCGACTTCGGCGTAACAAACTCCGCAATGTGTGATACTAATTGAAATGTCATCAATTCCAATAGCCCTGTTTCACATCAGTAATTAATTCTCTTAATCAGAAACCAATTGATAATACTGCAATAAAAATTGGAGAAAACTACAGAGCCAATATTACAGAAAATTCGTTAGCTTCAAAATCCAGTAATGTAAATCCAACTGTTGTTAACAAATTATGTTACCAGTACTGAATAGACTGTGAATTCTATTTTTCGTATAACTACTTTATATTGCATGACAGACTTGTGCTATACGAGAATAATAATGTATTCCACAAATTTAAGGTACTTTTCTTCATTTTTTTTCTCCAAAGGATATTTGTCAGTAAAGATAAGAGCGCAAAATTCTTGGGGCCAGGTCGTTATCTCCAGGCTTAGAATTAGTCGAGGTGTACGCAAGTTGACCCGGATATCCGGTAATAAAAAGAAGAAGATAAGTGCGCAAATCCTTAAGTTTTTCTATCTATTGCATGTGGGTTTCAAGCATTAAACTACGGAAGTGAAGTGTGAACATCAATATATGTATATTTTTCCTCAATTCCAGTTACCATGTAATTCCAACAGAAGCAAAAACAGTAAAGTAACCCTCTTTTTTTTTATAACCATTTTGGAGAAATTAAATTACTATGGTTTTATATTTTTATTAAGCATCTATAAATATGTACCTGCGGCTGAATTGAAAAGGTGATAATCTTGGAAATAATCGTTAGAATTTCTGTAAACTTATATTGTTGGAGATAACGACACAACAAATAAATAATATGACAATACTACAAATATGAGATAAGAGAGATTAGGAAAACTTATATTGATCGAGGCACGCGTAAAGCGCTCTCCCAAGAGAAGATATGTCCCCGCTTGCACCAAGTTGTGTGACATTCCACTCCCAAGATACAACGATCATCCACGGAAGCTTTGTGTGCAGCTAAAACTTTCCACACGAATCAAGAACCGCCCGTATGCTCAAAATATTAGATACTCTAATTATATCTGATTTAGCTTGTAAAACAACACAAGCAATGCTTCCTAATTTTATCAAGTAAAATACTTTTTCCACTTGTGATTTTCTACCCCGTATATATAGGCCAAGGATTAATAATAATATGATATAGAAACCCATAAATATCATCTAATATAGGCCATAAATCTCATGATTATATGTGTGGAGAGTTACAAAATTGATATCCAATAATCACCCATTTATTTATCAAATATAATTAGACACAATAAATTATTTTAAAGAGATTTTAAAAGCTTTTTCTAACAGATAAAAGACCAGAAGGATCTCTTGCCGCATATCCAAGGCAGTCTTCTTTTGTAGTAATTTCAGAACTCATTTCTGGAGAGAGAGAGAGAGAGAGAGAGAGAGAGAGAGAGAGAGAGAGAGAGAGAGATGTAGGATGAAAGGAAGAATTAGCCGTGGGTAAAAGCTGTGGAGGAAATCGAATATCAATTTACTCCAATTTATAGCAAAAAGGTTCTTGATCCGCAAGACAAAAAAATTGAAAAAAAAAGTGGACTATGGCACCATTACCAAGGCCACGTTTGCACTGACTTCATCAATGTGTAATTTCTCAAAGAAATTGTTAAATTGGCCTTTGTGCCCCTCTTCCGAATGGCTATCCACTTTCACACCTTTCTGTTGTCTTGTAGTGTTTTTTTCTAAACGTGGGCCAGATGTTGTTGACATTTGAACTATTCTATTTAATTTTGTGAGACTTTCCCGCAAATGTGCTAGAGAGAGAGAGAGAGAGAGAGAGGTCGACGGAGAACAAAGGAGAAGAAGAAGTCGACTTGTGGAAGACGAAATCGAATTACCGCTCGACAAACTCGGAAACATAATCGAGGTTTCTCTTTCACTCCCTTTCTCTCTCTCTGTCTTTGTTGTTTGATCTTGATCGAAACCGAATAATTCTATGGTTAGGGTTTCTATTGTTTAGTTGTTGTCCGATTTTGTTGAATTTTTTTTGCTTCCCTCTGCCCCTTTATCCTATGAAGCACGGGTACTCCAAAAATGTCGCCGTACAAGTACCGGGTACGGGTACGGCTGGGTACGGCAAAATACGTACCGGGTACTTTTGCACTGTTCGGATACGGCTTGGGTACTCCTGGGTACTCCAATGGGTACTTTGTTGGGTACATTGGACATTTTTGTAAAATTTTAAAAACTTTAAGGGGTCTGATTGACAATTGTAGAAACTTCAGGGGTTCATGTGCAATTTTGGCACCCCTTTAAACACAACAGACGTCTTTTGAACATCAGTTAGGGCTTCTCTTCTCAGCAGCCATTCTACTGTACCTGTTCGACCAACCAGCAGCCAGCAGCTCTCTGGTTAGTCTCTCTCTCTCTCTCTGTACTCTCTCTCTCTCTCGCTGTACTCTCTCTCTCTCTCTCTTTCTCTCGTGCTGCTGCTGTACTCTCTCTCTCTCTCTGTACATACATACATGTATGTATGTATGGATACGTTTATATGTTTGTATTCTCTGTGTTTAGGGTTTTGCTTTGTCTAGGGTTTCCAGTCACGTTTCTTTCATTACTTCGGCAAGTGGACTCAATCGCCTCTTTAATTAGAGTATATCTTCAGCCCTTAACTATGCCTTTACTGTATTATGAGTTAAAGCTTCAATTGATATGAACCATCCAAATGGTTACGGTCCAATGTAAGCAAAAGGTTGAGTATAGACTTGGTTGTAAGTCAGTCAACCTGGCCTATGTTCTGAGCCCATGGTCCAAAAGGAGTATCATGTTACACTAACTTGACTAAGAGTAAAGGATAACAACTGAGAAGTGTTTCTAAACCACAGTTGTCAACATAAGGAGGGAGACTCCAGGAGCAAAAAATGTACATAATACAAAAAAGAAGATAAAAACTTTCAGTCTATTAATCTATTAAAAAAAATTTACACTTACGTACCCAACCGTACCCGTACCCTACTTTTTTAGGTTTTTGCCGTATCGCGTACCCGTACCGCGTACCGGTACCCGTGCTTCCTAGCCTTTATCTCACTCTCCGGTTCAATTTTGGCATAGAACTATTGCTAGGGTTTCGGTTTTCGAATTCAAACATCACTCTGATGTTTATATGACTCAAATAAACCTCATTAATGAATTGATTGTACTAAAATGAATCTATACCCAAAATAGCTTGTGTCGTGTTGTTCTCTGAGACCATTGATCTTAATTGTTTTGAAGGATTTGTGAAAGATGGGTAATTCCTATATATATATATATATATATATATATATATATATATATATATATATATATATATTCTTGCTGCTTCTTCCGAAGTTTCAAGTAACTCTCTCAACATATTTGTCCCCTATTTAAACAGAGAAACCGGGTTTTCATCTGTTGCGGCGAATAAGATTGGGTTCTTATTTATTCTAGTCTAGTAGAAGTACTATTAATCTACACGAATAAACACCGATACCTAACCTATTGTCACTATATTTTGGTGGAGTAAAGGTCGATTCAGTCAACCCTCTCTTGTGAGAGAATGTCTGCGGAACGCGTTAATGGTCGATAAAATGAGTCTCTTAAGAATTAATTGAAATACATTAGACATGTAAGTTAGTTGGGATAGGCTGAGTTATTAAAAGTACATATTTGTGTCTTTATGTTGAGCGTTATCTATCCAAGACCATTCATTTAAATTTTGATAAACTATTATGTCCATTTTATGCTATTGGTCCATTAAACTATTATATTCATTTAAATTTGATAAAATTTGGTTCTTTTTTTTTTCTTTTTTATAAACAGGTATCTAGACCGGCTTATGCACAATTCCCACCCTCCACTGACAGATGCCTAATAAAATCCAAAGTGGTGGGTAGATTTGTTGAATTTTTTGTTTGGTAAATATTATTGAAGAGTTATTCAGGCTCATTAACCGATTTGCGGTTTTTTTGGTCCTGTTCGTTTCCCAGTTTAGTTTTAGTTTTAGTTTTGATGACATCATCATTTCCCTCATTTCTCTCTCTATCTCTCTCCACTCATTACACCTGCTGACATCATCAAAACTAAACTAAATTATCTAACCAAACACAACCTTTATAACTTTATTAATTAAAAAGCGTGTTTTTAAACTTTATTCTCAAAGTACGTGAAAACGTTTTTGACAAACACGTTTTATGGAAAACGTGGTTCCATTTAACGCTTTCACATTGGATTAAGACGGATTAACCCAAAAAGTTAAGTTAATCCTAATTTGGCTTGAAAACGTGTTTACCAAACACGCTTTCTGAAAACGTGATTCGTAAGCACGCTTTATGTGTGTTATAAACGGGAAAAAAAATAGTAAAAGCGTGATTGCCAAACACACATTTATAAGATGTGGTTGGCAACCACGCTTTTCCCTTGCCAGAAGTTTCCGGGTGTTTGTCTTCACCCACTGGGAGGTCCAAGTCGTTGAAACAGAAGCCTATTTCCATCCTCTTTCCAATATCCGTTGTGGCGGTTTCCATTTCTAAATTCAAGACTAGCGCTAACGTGCGCTTGGGGCTTACGATTTCTCACCGCAACTCCTATCGCCGTGTCACCTCTCGTTTCTTCCATCTCGCCATTTTCCTTTCCACAGCTCAGATAAACAAAACCCTAACTTTTCACTTCCAAATTCGTCTCGCTTTTTTTCCCCATTTTATTCCCTCCAGTTAATTTCTAAGGTTTTCGTTTCCAGTTTGAATCACTAATGGGTGAACGGACGATGGAAGATATGTCTCTCCCTGCTCTGTTCGAACAGGCTCGGAAGATTCATCTTGCGGCTTCTGAATCTGGCGTCGATCAGGTAATCGTATCGCATTTATTGTATGTAGTATATGTGGTTGTATGGACGCGTTCATGTAAGTTTCTGTGAATCTAGGTGAATTTTAAGTGGTGGTGGTTTGCAGGAAACACTGAGAAAGGGATGTGAAGCTTTGAAACGATGCGAGGAAATGGTCAGCAAATTGGGGCTGTTTTCGTCGAACGAGACGAAAGATGATATAAGCACAACCAATCTCAAGTATCTTTTGGTAATCACAGTTTTGAATCATATTTTGTACACTGACAAAAGTAATTGTTTCCTCTTTAATTGTTTGCTTATGACGTTTTATTAGTGTTATTTCTTTTTTATTAATGATTTGGGGAAGTAAAATGTAGTTAAAAGAACCATCTTTTTGTTTTTTTAGTCAATTTTTTTGGTAAGGGAGTAATTCGAAACCAACAGTTAAAAAGAAGGCAGTGGTTAAGCTGAGATATGTGGATATTATGTGACCTTTAATTTTCCATTGTAGTTGGCCTTGTGAAGCTCGGAATTCATCTTCATACTTATTAGCTTTTTGGCGTTTTGATACCATGTTATTAGAGATAGAGAGAATAGAAGTGTAGGGTGTTGCTAAATCCCAACACGTAATATTCTTATTTATATTATGAGTGATCTCAGTACACGACTTAATTAGTCGATGTGGGACAAACTAATATAAGCTATTCTAGCAATTATCGTGACATGAGATAAATTGTAAATCTTTAGATCATATAACACACGTTAATTTTGCGTTTTAACTATCATTCGAAAATCAAAATTCACACTTTAGAACAGAACTTATGGCATACTTTC
Source organism: Vaccinium darrowii (assembly GCA_020921065.1). Classification (NCBI taxonomy): domain Eukaryota; kingdom Viridiplantae; phylum Streptophyta; class Magnoliopsida; order Ericales; family Ericaceae; genus Vaccinium; species Vaccinium darrowii. Next base: position 24,404,489 of record CM037152.1, read on the forward strand.
AGAAATTAACAACACTTCAAATAATTATTATATCCATTAAACTTGGAGGCTATAGCAGTAGTTGATCAGAAGGCCAAGTTTTAACTTTGGGTGGCTTTATACCACACTTGGGGATGCAAGAATCCTAAGTTTTTGCCTGACACTGGAGGGGAACAACTCAGTTGATTTCCCTTGTCTAGCCGGAAAATGCAGGGAAACACAATAGTTGTCGACTGGTTGGGGATTATCTAGGCTTCTGAACGGTTGTAAGTTCTAAGTCGCCTAATTTTTTGACAAATCCTGTTGTTCCAATTGAACTTTGTTCAGGGATACTTGTTTGCATAGTCTTTCTGATTTTAATTGTGCTTGATGGCCATTATAGTTCATTACATCTTCATGGTTTGACGACAACTTGAGATGTGTGCACTTTCACCTTTCTTCCTTTTTTTATTTGTCTACTTATTTGTCAACTTGAGATTCAGGGCTACAAATAATGTGCATAATTGCTTACAATTCTTTACTGCAGGTGCTGTATTATCTTGCTGAACTGACAGAAAAAATTACACAGGATGACAGGATTCAAGTTATTAAGGCTTCACAGGCAAAGTTAAAGGTGTTTGTTTTATTATACCAAAGTCATAGTTCTATGTTTTCTTGAAATAAAATAATGGACTTTTTTCGGCATTTAATATTGTTTAATTCATGTGGTCTATTTCACTGTTCTTTTGAAGTATTGTTTCTTGTAGCTGTTGAATTTTATTTCTGTGCCTGCTTCTGTAGGAATTCATGTCATTTTGTGAAGCAATGGAGCTTGTGCCCGTGGAAGAGTTAGAATCATCTGTACAAGGTGGTCCAAATTCATTTGCGGACCGCAGGGCTAAGAAGGTGAAGCCTCAATCTTCAGCCATAAATCCATTAACCTCATTTGTGTTGTGATTATTATGTGCAACTGATTATTAAATCATTTGGAAGCTTGACAAGTTTATACAGAATAATTCATTTTGATCAACCCAGCTAGTTTCTTTTGTTCTCTAATTCTTATTGTGGTACTTTAGATTGCTCGGTTTAAACGCCAGAGAGCTGCAGAATCCAAGCTGCTCGAAATAAAGGAGCGGAAGGAGCGACGTGGGCGTTCAACTAAAGCAAGTGCCTTATCTACACCTGTGGAGGCAGTCGAGGAAGATGTGTCGGATGATGATGGAGAGGAAGAAAGGGAGGTTGGTTGTCTATAATCATCATAATTATGTGTGGAGAATAGCTTTGAACATAATTCAACTACATATACCAAGTTGCAGAATTGTGAAATCGGATTATATGTTGTGATTGAGAATATATGGTCACAAGGCAGTTACTCAGATTGCAATCAGTCAAAATCATAAGTTGAGTGTATCATTATATTAAGATATTTACTGTAGAAGGCCTCAACTTTTTATTAACATTAGCACACAAACTTATTTCTGCCTGAATTTGATTTTCAGTTGATGAAACTACAAGTTGGTCAGTAGTAAAAAAATCATACTGTTGACGAGTTTGCACATTAATCACTTTCCGTAAGGGAGTGCCCTTCCCTTCAACAGCTTTATTGTGCAACACTTTTTGCTGCTGATAAAACCAACAAGTTGATAAGTATGCACATCCACTTTCTGTCTGGGATTGCCCTTAATTCCTTCTAAGATATTATTTTGCAAACTTTTGCTGCTGCTGAGGAATGTTAATAATTGAAGTTCATTGTGTGCAATGAATGTACAAGTATTATGGCCTCTTAACTTGGTTATGTCGGTCAAAGTATTTTTTTTGTTACTTTGATGGCTTTCACCTTATTTGAAATCACCATATTGATTTTGCACAGGCATGGCTTACTACCGTCTCTTTGGCTATTTGCAAGGTTGGTCTTATAATTTCTTCATGTTTTGGATGTTTGAGATTTCCTCCCATGGCAATCTTCTGAGTTGAATAATACTTCTTGCCATAAATCACATTACAGGCTTTTGATCTCCTCGAAATGCTAAAGAAAGAAGAAGAAATGCTATCAGCAATAAAGGAGAAGCAATTACAGGTAGTGTGACAATTAGCTAAATATTGGATGCGTTCAAAATAAATATGAATGTAGTAGCCTTGAAGCTTTTCTACTTTTTCCTTATGGGTTTTATTGAGTTGGCGTTGCCGCGTTGGTGTTTATTTCTGGAATGCATCCTCCTGTAAAAATGAAAAATGTGTTCAACACACATTTGTTTCTAATTCCTAGAAGAAGACATGTTAATAGTTGTTCAGGATTTTACTAGTAGCAATTATTCTTATCACAACGGGTTTTTTTTTTTAATCTTATCTCCCAGATTCAGTTCTTTAATGTGATCCTTCGCAAAGATGCCCATTCAATATGAAACAACTTCTTTGAATTGGATACGTAGGCATTCTTTTTTAGACGACAATTTTTTTAATCTGAGCTGCTTTACTCTGATAGTCTGATACGCTGATGTAGTTCTGCTCAAACATGATGTCATGAAGTAATAAGTATTTGAATTCGAGGATGAGTTGTTTTGCAGTGTAAAACAACCACTCTGCTTGATTTGACATTATTGCATCTTTGTTGTTTTGTTATAAATTTGCCGTGCTTCAAAATGATTAGTAAGTTAATCATTGGTCCATCAATCAGTTTGATTGGGTTTGTTCTAGATATTGTTCGGCCCTGAAAGTTTTTTTCCTCCCCTCGGATAAGTTAAAGAAACAGATGCTCCAAATCCTGGACTATTGGCTAGTGGGTTGATGGTTGAGGCCGCATTTGCTAGGGATCTTGCATCCTATGCCATTCACAATGTCATAGGCGGTGTGGGTAAGATTTGAAGTATTGTCTGGTTGATCTGAATTTGATATGGCCCCGGTCGATGGTGGGTGGGGGTAGGATTTGATATGGCCCCGGTCGATGGTGGGCGGGGGTAGGATTTGATATGGCCCCTGGTCATCTTTAACAACCTTTTATGAGCATGTGGCTTTGGAACTTCTATTATAACAGTGGACAGATATTTGGAGGTAGGTGGTGACGGCCAAATTTAATTACTCCTGTGGATCTAGACTGGTTGGTTAACATCTTAGAATTAACAAGATTTTAAGTAGGGAGGGGATGATGATGCTTTGCAAAAGAACCTCGTCTTCTTCTTGCTTTGATGGCGGATTATGTGCATGAGGCGGTTAGTTTTTTTTTTGGTGACTGGCCTCTTGAATTTATTTTTAGTAGGCTGTAGGAGGTCTCGGCATTGATTCTGGTAGTTTTTGTAAGTTAGGATGTTCAAAATGAAGTCCTTTCGGGTGAGAATTGTTGCAGAATATTAAGGGTGAAGTTTCATATTAATGCTGCCTAAGACATCTATTTACAATTACATGAAAACATCTTCGGAGACTGGAGAGGTGTCCGAATCATTGAATAAGCATGTTTTAATTTGGCTACAGTGGTTGTTTTAAATTCCAACATGTTTTAATTTTTTTTTCCCTGTTTTAATTCAGTTTTCTTCTGTGAACTCCTTAGCCATCCCTTTCTAAGAATGTGAATCTCTCTCAGTCGGCACAATCAGTTGTGTATACTGTATATTGCTTACATGGTAGGGGAATTGGAGCTGCCAATAATTTGCTCTTTTTTTGTTTTGCTATTTCTTTTGCAGGAAGGAGAGACGGAGATCTCACAGGCAATTCTTGATGACCGCACCAAGAGAGCTGAAGCCTGGCATCGTGACGCTGCCACTCGAGTTCGATATACTATACCTGCTCAACCAATTACATGCGCTACTTTTGCTCAAGATGTTATAGAAGGAAGAGCACAGGTTTCACAGGCACATGAACACAAACATCAGCCGCTGATATTTGGACCAGCGAGTCTTGTGGGCGGAAACCCCACAAGTGAAAGGGAAAGGATGGCAGCACAGGTTTTCCAACCTAGTTACAGGTAGATTTCATGTCTTGATAAACAAAAAATTGAGCAGAATAAAAAAATGCCCAGTTTGTACTCACTAATGGGTTTTTGGGAGGGGCGGACCGGGTACAGACCAAGGTTATGAATACTTTATCTGCATGGCACCATTTTTGTTAATTGTTACCAATACGGTAGGAATCTTATGCCGGAAGTGTTTCGGAAATCGCTTTAAATACTTCTTTCACATTGCACTACATTGTTTTATGCAACAAGGTAGGAGTATCATAGAGCAATTACTAATTACTGACTGTCAAAGTGACTGTAGATTGGTTACTATAACAAAACACAGGCATACTTAAAACTAGTTTGTTACATTATATTACCAAAACTCATCTCTTAAGGCTTCACTGTGCGAACTCCACCGACTCTAGTCTCTAGGTGCTCAAATTCCCCAAAACCCTTAGTCGTGTTGAGGAAGAGAACTTGAAGCCTCATCAAGGAGTAATCGCCTGCATTTCATCTTTTGGGTTTTCAATTCTTCACGTCATTCATGATTTAGTACGTGGTGCTCGGCCGGGAAATGAGATCTTCCCTGGTTGGGTGCCAAAAAATAGGCCAAAGAGAAATAGTTAGTGAAGTTGGATGGCTCTGGATCTCCCCTCTTAGTTCTCCTCCATTCTTGCCGTACCACCGAAGATGACTGGTACTAGCCGGAAAATCAACCGGAACAAATCAGAGGTTTAGGAAAACGGTACATGCCGCATATTGGTATGGTATTCACAAGCTTGGTACAGACCTAGCGAATTGGTAACCCCTACTGAGCAGTTACTTATGAAGAGTCCATTTATTTTTGTACTTATGTTTATGTATTTATCTAATTTACCATTATGTGGGTGTAACAGATTGCCGACTATGAGTATTGAGGAGGCTGGGCTAAGAGAGATGGAGATGATGAACGAGTTTCAAGAGAGAAATGCCAAGCTTATGCAAGAAGCAAATTCAGCATGGTACAAGGACAATGCAAAGTCGAGGCCTGGTCAAGAGGAAGATGAAGATGATGACGACGATGCTGCCCAAGAGAAGGCAAGGGCATGGGATGACTGGAAAGATGACAATCCTCGTGGTGCCGGCAATAAGAAGCTCACCCCTTGTGGGTAGTCTGTCATACGCTCTTCAAATACTGATTAAGTCCTTTTTTCGTGAGCAGTATTGAATCCCTGTTATGTTTTTGTTATGCCAAATTTTGTTTTTCTTATGTTTTTTTAATGATAAATTTCCGTGTATAGTTCCAGTTATAGACAACGGGGTCAGTATTTATGACATAATCCTGATAATACATGCACGAGATAGCGCTGCCTGTAATAGGAAACTCTGCTTCCGGAAATGTTGGATCCAGCTCATCTAATGATGGAAATAGAAATGCACAAGCAACACAAGAATAACATCGGAAGCAATTGGCAAGGTTCATTTATTCTTATGCTCCTCTGTCTGCGTAGAAAATTTAATAGAAGGTTGAATAATACTTGGGATTTCAAGCCTCAAATGGCGTGTTGCATGCTTTTGGTTTCATGCTACATCACTTGCACACTCAAATTCGAGACTTTTTTTGAGGGCGAGAGAAATCCTAAACATGGAAAGAGAGAAAAATGCATGCTTTGGACTTAAAATAATTCTCATATTGAGGGTTTTTTTTTAGTCTTAAACTAGTTTTTAGGTAGTCTAGTGCATGGCGATTTATATTGTGTTGTATTAGGTTTCACTTGGTAAGAATATTTTGGTAATTTTAAGATTTTCTACATTGGCTTTGGTGTTGACCACGGGCCATAATATAGGGCAACTATGGTTTTTGGTGTACACATGAATTAAGTCAAAACACTTCGCGAGAGTCCCAATTTTGTTTGAGATAAGGACCCCGGGGTAAGTGTCCCAATTAGTTAAACTTAATAGTCATAATTATGAGTTGTAATCAAGTTGAATTAGAAGTTTAGAAACATATAATTAGCTATACAATTGTTGTACTTAACGATGTTGTCTTTTTTTTTTTTTTCCCGGGTAAATTAGCTTGAAATTAAGGTTAAGCGAATGTACAGCCTACAAGGGGCATACCCCAGAAAGGACAAAACGAAAAGAAAGAAAAGAAAAAGAAAGTGTGTGCTCCCCGGCACAACCCGCCAGGGTGGGAAAATAGGAGGTCCTAGCACAACCCGCCAGGATGGGATAAATAAGTAAGCGTAGCTAAAAGATGCCATGCACAACCCGCAAGGCTAGGATAAATAACTAAATGTTTTAATTGCATAATGTATGGAAAGCATGTAAGCGCGTGCTCATGTAATGGTATCTAGTAGCTAGGGAAGACCCTCTCTTCTCAAGAAAGTAGAACTATGTTCTCAAGTTTGAAGTCCTTGGACAACTAACCTATAAGCAAAGAAAAAAACAGAAAAGTGAGCGAAGTGGATCTGGATAAGTGAATTGTATCGTAGGGATACCTTTGACTTTATAATAGGGTAAGAGGCTACTGCTGATAAACAAAACAAAGAAAAAAGAGTTGAAGTTACACCTGGGATAGTCAGTACGGATCTGATATATGTTAGCAGATGCTTCGTTATGCTCAAGGAGTGAAAGAGGAGGGGCTCCTCGGAATGATTGTGTGAGTTGCTTTCGTTAAATTAGGTGTATATCCACTTCTCCCTGGTTCCCTGGACAATTCTTAACTGAAACAATCATTTGGTTCGATTGCACTTTCTATAATATATTGGATAGGCATTAAATTGAGAAACTGGGCTTCACACTTCTAATGCCACATGATGTCAGAAGTAAGAAGAATTCAGGATAGATGAATGACCTTTAGGGCACGACATAGATCAGGCAAGCAATCGTCCACAACATTGGCTGATATTTCTCTCATACTATCAATTAAATTCTTTAGGCACCTTCATTTTGTCATAGGGCCTTAGCAAACAACATAAATTCCAAACGTTGCAGAGTGAAATGATATCTCTCTTGTCGATAATTAGAAATTCGCACCAAGAATTCTTTATGTCAAACGAATGAATCTTGTTATGCACAAGCATCTATGGTTCTAAACTAGCTGTGCAAAAGTATCTGATGGAGTATTTTTTTCAACAAATATCTAACATGAGTATTATACAAAATTGATAGTAAGTTAAGGTAAACGACTATCCAATGCGTAGGAGGACCTTTGAGCAATTAAGGTTTTTTTTTTTAGATGCAGAGGTTCAATAAAGGTAATTAACATCAAAAGCTCATGAAACAAAAGGACATTGTATGATGAAGTATAAGAAATTTAGGTATCGGGTAGGAATGGAAAAGATTAAAGAGCAAGTACAGACGACTATATTTATGAAAAAATCTCTAAGGAGAAAGAAAGGAAATGAATGCTGTAACCATATATGTTTTCCCAGCACGTCTGTATCTCTCATACTCTCTTTCCACCTTCTCGTATCCTCCACGAAGTAGAAGATTCTTTATGGTATCAATTTTTTCTTCTGATATAAATGATGTTCTCAATTAGAGCTGATCACCAATGTCTTTCTATCTAAATAGTACCTATTGGTTATTATATCGCCTCTGGAACGATATAATTGCGCAATCCTTTGATTTTTTACTTGGATCGGGCAATCTAGATCATTCCTAGATCTGTTGTATGTGTGGTATGAGGTAGGATTGCATGCCGGATCATGGAATCGGGGAATCTTGTTTTTGCATCAATTGCAAACAATGTCACTTTCAACCAGAAAATCAAGGCTGAAAAGGCTTCCCGCAGTATTTGACTGCCAAGGGGTACAATCAAACACAAAGGCTTGTACCATTGGTCTAAACCTCTTCTTGCGATCGGTGTCGTGTTTTGTACTATAAGGACCGTCTTACAAAATACAATAGATTAATTTGATAATCAAGAATCCAAAATCACGAGGGCTTGTACATTAAGGTTTAAGACTGATTCTTGTTCGAGGCCTCTCTTGGTTGACGGTGTACTCATCCACTGCACTCGTTCAAGTTTCAGCCCTCCCTTTTGTACACATGAGAGCTCTGGTTACTTCTTCTTTTCAGGTTTTGGAGACTTGTGTCGTATCATGTGTTTCTATATGTGTACGCAGCAGCTATTATATAATAAAACACATGGTTAATGAGGCTGTTTACTTCTTTTGTGCAGGTTTCAAGAATTTCTGTTAGCTATATGTATGCAGCTAATAGTGTTAAATAATGCTGGAATCTTAAGTGTTAAATAATGCTGGAATCTTATATGTTATCAGTTATCTTCATTTTCTTTCTTTTCATGTGATAGTCGTTGAGTGAATCTCATACTGCCTTCAGGCTGTTTGATAAATCTTTAGAGAAACTTAATTACTCTTTTGCCTTTTTGTCTACTTATCAAAAAAAGAACTCTATTTCTTTTTCCGTGTTGATAAATTGATTTTTTGCATCCAAATTATTTTGCAAAGTTCTCATTTTTCTCTCATTTTCTTTGTTAGGTGATCCGGACTTCGACAGTTTTGAGAATGCAAGACCAAGGAGCTCCGAAGTGTGATAGGGGATCTTGACTAGGGATGGCAATGGGGCGGATCGGTTCGGGTTTTGGCTGATCCGCACCCAAACCCAAAGGGTTTCGGTTCGGTTCGGGTTCGGTTCGGAAAAGGGAGAGGATGAACCATAACCTAACCATTCGAGGTTCAGGTAATTTCGGGTAACCGATTTTGTGAACGAAAAAATAGCTACCCATTTGGGTAACTGAATTGTACCCATCCCACCCCGCCCCAAACCGTACTAAAACATGAATAAATTGAGTTTAGGATATTTTATTATCTCAAAAAAATTGAAAAAACATGAAAAAAATAACAAAAGGAGGCTACAAATATCAGTCAAGAGACTCAAGACTATAATACTATAAAATATCAGTCAAGAGAGTCTCAAAATGTACAGAATGTGAGACCAAAACCTAACCTGTGAATATCTTACATATATATACGAGAGGTAAAGTGTAATTTTAAAATATACCTAAGGGGTTTATGTAATATGTATATATAAAATAAGGGTATATATATAGCCAGGGGTACATACACACTTACTATAAATTTTAGGGGTAAATATGTAATTTCATATTTCGGTTCGTTTCGGGTCACGGTTCGGTTCGGGTCATGGTTCGGTTATGACCTCAAACCATACCCGAACCATACCCATTCGGTTCGGCCATATCCCATACCATACCCATACCCACGGGGAATATTTCGGTTATGGTTCGGGTAAAAATAGCGGTTTCGGTTCGGGTACCCATCGGTTCGTTCGCGATTGCCATCCCTAATCTTGACAGTATTCCCTGTTTTGTTAGCAATGACCTCGATGAGAATGTGCTTAATGAGTGCCACATTGAGGGAAACGTTGAACTTGGTAACAAAGGACTTGGTTTAGATGATTAAGTGTTGATAAAGATTGTGGTGCTGGGGTTTTTGTTTTCTATATGCTTTTTGGTCAATTCTTGTGTAGTTTTAACTTGGATTTGGAGCTTGACTTGTTTGTTTGGAAAATGAACAATTTGGGTGTTGGAAAAACTAAAGAACAGTGTTCATGGCTCATGTGATTTCCTATTTTGTGGTCCTCTAAATATATCTTAAAAAACACACAATGCAGGCTCAAGAGTAATCTGAAACCGATGAACCACCTGGTGAATCGTATCTCGATTCTTTAGGCAACATTGCCTATATGTCTAATTTTGACAGTACCACAATTCCAGAACCGGTAAAGAATTCAGGTAAGTGTGGTACTTTCCTGGCCCTAAGATGTGGGATTGCACAAGGAAATCTCAATGTGCTGAAAGATACTTTCCATTGGAGGAGGTATGATGTGGGTTTGAATCCTGGAAGAAGTATTACAGAGCCTAAGGAGGAACTCGTACCAAAGGTGTAAATGTAAGGTTGTAGCATCATGAGGAAGGCTAGGGTCCAACTCCAAGCATACGAACTCCGAATCGGTGGATTCAAATTCAAGGAACCCCTATCACCAATGCA
>CM037152.1:24421036-24474693 GCA_020921065.1 Vaccinium darrowii
ACAGAACGTCAAGCTCCCCAAGTTCACTCCGAGATGAGGACCATATCAAGTCATCAATGCGGGAACTAGCGGTCACTACAGGCTGTCCAGAGTCTTAGATGAATTCCTCACAGGGCCAATCAACGTCAAGTTCATGAAGAAGTATTACCTTCGAATGAAAAGGAAAAATGTGTGTTCTCTGGGTTCCTCAGAGACTACTCCTTCAAGTTTTGTAATTTCCTTTGTTATTTCGGAAAGATTGTAAAGCATTTGGTTACTTGTGAGAAATGGTGAACTTCTACTCTATGCATCATAATAATAACCAAAGAAAACACGTGAATGGGAGCCAATCAAGAAAAGAATGCATACGTAAGCAAAACAAATCCGTTTGTGTCCAAATAGTCTTTGTCAAAACAAACAAACAAAAAAAAAAGAGAGAAGTCAGTGCGGAGGGTCGGGGAACAAGCCCTTGGAGACCGGATCATTCTTCCCAAATATCTCCCCACCGGCGACTTCATACTCCACCTTCTCATGAAGGATGGCCTCTAACTCGGTCTGTCTCTCCCTCAACTCGGCTTCCCTTTGAGCAAGAGCAGTGCGAGTAAGGTCCACCCTCTCCTAGGCCCACTCGATCTCTCTTTGCTTTGCTTCAACCCAAAGCGGAATCTTGAAGGCCCGACGAGAGCTATGCATGCGCTCCATGTGAGCAATAAGCCAACCAACCTCTAGCCCTCCCAAATTCTGAAGGTCCATAAGTGCCCCTTTAGCATCCTGCAGTAATACATCGCCAAATTTCTTCAAAGGGATGGCTTCCAAGGAGGTAATGATTGTGGCCAGGCTGTCCAAGAGCATACCACCTCCTAAAGGACTCTGTACCCGAAAATTGGCAAACGTAAGCAGCCTCTAGGACAGGCAAGTTCACATCGGCAACACAGAATGATAGGAATGGCACTACGGAGGCGGGCATGGCAGGAGGCACCTGCTCTTGATATCGGGAATCGCTATACTCGGATGAAGACTCTTGCGGTACCACGGAACCCTGCGACACACTAGACCCTGCTCCCTCTGAACCTGTTGAGCTGTCGTCAATGGCGATGGGCTCTCTCGGATAAACGATCATCTGCCCAATGCCCTCTTGTGGAGCGCTGGATTCAGCCTCGCTCTTGTCTTCTCCCTCTGGTGTGTTCCCTTCATCAATAGCGGTCAGCCGCCCCTGCTGAGTCTCCCCTTACTGCTTAGTGGGAGGTCCTTGCTGTTCCGAGAAGGATTGATGGAGGGCGGCTTGCATTTCCTGCACTCTTCCCTGAGGATCCTCAGCAGCTTCCAATTCTGAAAAGTCATCTTTGAACAATTCATGAATAATTGGATCAACTAAAGTGGGCACAAAGTCTCCTATCCTATGAGTGGTGCGCGGCCTAAAGCTTGGCCCCACATGAATCTCACCCCCTATGTTCTGGAAGGTGCTGGAGGAATCAGGATGATTACCTCTCTCGAAGGATGACGCGCGCTGAGGGGCAGACTCAGTCGGTGCTTGGGAGCGGGCTAAAGGCTGGCCTGTTTCAACAGCAGTAGCAAGAGGGCTCTGTTCATCATCATTGTCAACATAGGGCTGCAAAAACTCTTGTTCAAAACCCCCACTGAAGCCCTCTGTGGTGCTTCTTGAGCTCTTCTCTGGTTGTGGCTCCAGGGCACGACGCCTCCCAGAGTGGATCTCTCTTGCTTCTACCCCTCTGGAGCCGCTCGCACCACGCGGACTAAGCACCTCGGCAACTGAAGGGCTAACTCATTCCTCTGTTCGCAGCATCTCCAAGAATACATGCCTCTCTGCTGCTTGCAGATGTGGGGTGGATTCTTCAACAAATTTAGTAGGCTGAAAGGCCGAAGGAGAGGTGCGGGCAACCTTTGCACGTTGACCAGAATCTGGCCCACCTGCCTCGGTTCTCTCACGCCCCCTGCCACGGAAGGCACTAATTGTTAGCTGGTCACCGTTGCTGTTGGGCCCTGATTGCAAGGGCTAGCGGCTTGGCCCTGAGTCAACGCAGCAGCTCGGGCCCTCAGGGGAAGGTTGTCCGTATCAGAGCCTTGAGCCGAGCCACCAGATTGCAGGGAAGCCGTGCGTTCCGGCGATTCCCTTACGCTCTCACCAGTTACCGCCTGAAACAGAGTACTTTATGAGTATTACGAATAAGAAAGGCGGTATTACAGACAACGGAATAAACAGAATAAAGATGTTTGGGCTCTTGCCCGAGACTTGGTGACGCTCACAGCAGATAGCGGCGCCACTACCCTAGCCTCTGAGGCGGCCACAGTAGCACTATCCTTCAGGGCCCAACGGCTCCGCACACCTCGCCAATCGTCGAACTGAGGCTTGGGTGCTTGGAGAGTGAAGTCTGGCTTGAAAACAACGCGCGGGGCGGCTTTGGTGGCCTCACCTTGCACGAAGGTAAAGAACGAGTCCAGATTCCTATGCCAATGCAAACGAAACTGAGTAGAGGCAAGGGGAGGGCGAATGGACTTTGGAAAACGCCAATGGCCAACCCCATCCAGTAGAATGTCAGTATAAGAAACAAGAAATTGATTAAAGGTAGCCTGAAACTCTAAAGGCTCCGGCCCTGCCACGGGCACCACCAAATTGTACCCTAGGTGGCGCGCCACCCTGTCTGGCCTATACACCACTGATCGCCAGTTCTCAACTCCAAGTGCGGGCAGGTAGGCCGGGCGGCTTATACAATATATACTGACAAGAAAGTTGTGATGCGGCAGATTAGCATCAGAGAAATCAACCTCCCTTGGAGTGCTCGGGTTATAGTTACAAATACCATCCAATGTCTGGGTGTAAGGACGCGGATAGAAATGGGACTCATCATCCATATGCTCCTCCCAAAGCTTCGTTGTGGCAGTGTTGTTCCAGCGGAGGATAATAGGCCATACTGGACCCTCAAGAACGTACCACTTGCGGCCATCGTCCTCCTTGACAGGACGACCCCTACTGTCCACAACTGGCTTAGACACCTGCGCGGGGAATTTCTTGGGCTTTGGAGCGACGATAGGAAAATGCTCGTACACCAGGGCTGTCAGAAATTGAGTGTGCACCATGGAAATGATGTCATAACGACCCACGAAGCGCTCGAAGTCTGCGGACAGGCGGTCCAATTGTTGATATAAATGCCCAAGAAACAAAGGGCTCAGCGGAAACCGGTCCCCCCGCGCTATCCTCACCGCGAGATAAAAAACAAACTCGCTCGGTGCATCAATTGGAAAATCTGGGAACAGAAAGAATGAAAGGAAGAAGGCGATAAAGGCGGGCAGATACAAATCACCTTTGTACTCTGGGCCATCAATGGCCTGACGGTCTGTGCTCCTAGGTGCCGCGGGCTGGAGAAACTTGAAGAAGTACCTTATCCATGACCCCCAAGAAGTCTTTTTTGGGTCCTTCATAGCCCTCCTATGACCATTCTTGTCCCACTGCAAGCCCCTGTGGCCCGCGGCCTTGTAAGCCAACTTTAGCCTAGCCGTCAACTCCTGATCTGCGTAGTCAGACTTGGCAGGCTCGAACTCCTTTTTGCCACAGGAGGAAAGATGTAGGAGTGCACTGGTATCCTGAAGAGTGGGGCCAAACTCCCCCCACGGGAATACGAAAGTATGAGTGTCAGTGCTCCACCTGGACACCAGAAAGTCGATGTTCTCGTTCCTCCTGTTCAGCGTTAGGACCTGGGAAATCTTGATGGGCTCCAATATGTGAGAACGCTCTAGAACCTTCTTGTGAGCAGCATCCCCGATTACATCGTTCACCCACTCGCTCCAGCCAACAAGGGGTGCAGAGAGAGAAGAGTACTGGACTGAAGAAAGAGGGAAGTCTCCCCTCTCCAGATGAAGACGAAGAACCGAGGAGGGTGGCACCATATCCCTATCCTCAAGCGGTGCCTCTGAACGGATGCATAAGACGTCGTCCAGTTCACTGCCAACCGGATTGTAACACTCCACCTTTTTTTCCAGAATGGGTCACTCTTGCCATGGAAGTAAGGAGTCCTGCGCCACTAGTCTGAAGGAGGGACCGGACCACCTTGAACAGTAGGCCTTCCCCCTGAACTTGTTCGCCACGTGTCATCTTGAAGTAGTTTGGGAGAAAGAAGTTGTAGAAGAAGAATAAGGGACAGGGAAGGCCGAGTTGTGATCGAAGGAAGAAGAAGGAAGATGGCAAAAAACTTAGAGAGATGCTCTGAATTTGATCGAACAAAGCAGAAATGGGAAAATGGAAGAGAGTGAGATATTTATAAGGAGGGAAGAGGGGGGCCCGAACGGTCACAATCAACCATCATGTCGGAAACAAAACGTCATCAGTAATGATGACCTCGAACGGCCAAAAAGTTGCCCCCAAACGGTCGCGTCAATTAGCCGAAAAATTGTCAGAAAACGGATAATGTGCTTACGTCACACGTGCGTGGGAAAGCGAGTGAGAAACACGCCACGCGCCCACGTGCTTCGCACGCGCGTGGGGGGCCACTGTAGTGGAAGTCAACATGAGACCCCCCGTTGACCAAAGTCAACGTTGACCCACCATTGAGATCATGACAAGTGTCGCCCAGGTGGCGCAATGTCCGCGCGACACGTGGCACTCTCCGTGGAGGAATCCGCGCGGGGGGGTCACTGACGCAAGTCCTCACGCGCACTCTAAGCCCAGTAAGGGCGGTGCTTAGACAACCATGGGCCATCCGAACAGGAGAAAAGCCCATGGCCCAAACGACTAGCGCGGCCTAAAGCATGGGCGAGAACGCAAGGAGCTAGTCCAATTTAGCCCAGGTAATTAAACCTGTTGCGGTCTGAAGGCAGGACCCCGGGGGCCCCCTGAGGCTTGGCCGCGGTATAGGCGCGACCGAACAAGTCACGACCTTGCCCTTACGGGAATATGGGAGAACTAGTGGCTTGGTTGCTATAAAGAACAAGAGGATCGCTGCGCGGGGGAATGACTTGTCACTGCGCGGGCCAGCTGCGCGGTGATGATGTCACCCGTACAGTCAGGTTGTACGGAAATGACACATGTTATCATATTATAGGGGAACAGCTTGGCGCCTGATCATTGGTCCATGGTACCTATAAATATGGGACATTCTCTTTCAATGCCCAGAGGTTGGTGTAATCTTGACAGAGGCATATGCCATTCTAGAGAGAAAAAAAGGTAACCACTGAATGAGAGGAGAACATTCTCTCCAGTGAAATTCTTGCCCCATCTCCTAGATCACCAAGAGCATCACGGATTAGACTGAGAGCAATCCATTGCCTTAGTTCTTTCTGTACAAACCTGCTCTGTTCTTCACCCTTCCTCTAGACCACCTTAATCCCTTTCTTACTGTGTCTTTACTGTTGACTATCCACACCTCTCCAGCTCATCATATTCAGCTAAAGCAAGAACCATCACCTACAGTCCTTTTAGAACCAACAGTTCTTGCCCCATAAGCAGTCTCTTAATATGTTTTCTTTGTAGGAAAATTGTACTCTCTCAATTGCTATTCAATCCATCACAATCTCGTTCAACCTTGCACTACCATCAACAAGGGTCTCCACTAACACTATTGACTTTTGCCGAGCAAAACGAAACTATTATCCAATAATCCGCCCACATCCTGTTATGCCTTCAAACTTCATGTTGAGGTTGTTCCATCCGAAGTCTTGCTTGTTATGGTTTTCACTTGATCATTGTAGACGTAGTGGTAATCATGCTGTATTTTCTTCATTAAACGTAATGAAGTTCTCATATTTCCTCGAAAAACAAAAACAAAAAAAAGGTAGGAATTAAAACTTCACTAAAAGGTTCCATTCAGTGAAATTCCGGGTAAATTTGTGCTACAAATCAGGGCATAATACACACTTGTTGCCGCCTTTTTGTACATCCAGTCCTTATGTTCAGAGCACCTGGTAAAACAGAACCATCATGGACAAAACTCACTCAAGGGGTCCAAACAGAATTCAAGGGCCTCAGCCTGTCACTTCAGCTTCGTAAAACAACTCCCAACAAAATCCACAAGTCAGTGGTTAGTACTTTAAGGTCGCATTTTTTTCTAATCATTAAGCTGAACCCATTCTTGAGCCTTACTCAAATTTGCATTTGGATCACGGATTTACGGAGGGCAAGCAAAAGTTAAAGGGAAAAGATAGGAAACAAATATCCAAACGCAGCCTCACACGACAATCCTGCAGTTCAATAATCCGGGCCACACAGCATGGTCATGCACTCACTTTATTTCCCTCCATTCTTAGGTAATACTACCATATTTCAACCAGATTCACGGCAACATCTCAAATTCAAGATCAATCTTTACTCTTTCTACTCCCTCCATCCCATAAAGTTGGTCTCCTACGAAACTATGTGTAATTTTCAAACTTAAAAATAATGTATCCACTAAAATAATTTTTCGATTTCTTTTGCACCGTTCAAAAGATCTCATCGAAAACTATTAAACAAGATCTATATTACACAAAAAATATTTCGGGAAGTAAATTATGTTTAAGTTTGAAAATTACACGTAAGTTCATAGGGAACTTACTTCACAGGCACTTGAGAGGGATAAGCTAATCCAGGACCACACCCATCTAGCGTTCGGTTCCCATTCTGCACAGGCTGTGGAAAAATGTCCGATAGCAAATTACTTGACTCAATGGATGGAGGAGAGCCCCTAGGATAAACTTATCCGGGTGGGTATAATGACCCCATTGCCCCTCAAATATCTCCTACCTCTTTGTACTCCCACTGCAAGAGACAATTAGGTAAATTCTCATATTATTTCTTCATCCGTATCCATTTATTTCAACTACCAAACAAAGTCCTTAGTTTATCTCTTCCTTATCCACCCAAAACCTTAACCACAAAAGAGCTGAAGGGTAAGAGAGCAACCCTTTTGATACTTTTCTGTAGACTACGAATCCTACATATGGAGAACTCGTAAAAATGAAGTTCAACCATCTATGATAATAAGATAGACTATCAAGGTGGGGGAAGAGAAATAATCCCTAAACATGTCAAACACATCAGTCATCCTACCAAAGGGAACTAAATGCATTTCTTTACAATAGCTCAACACGTTCCTGCTCCAATGCGCATTGGGAATCACGTCATGCATAATTTTGCACAACAAAGATAAATTTTGAAGTGCAATTGTAAACACTTTGAGGAGATCATATCACTTGAACAATCAGTACCAGGGAATATCAAACTATTTCCAAGTAGCAACAGAGAGAGTAAAAAGGACAATTCCAAATCAAATACTCCGTACCAGAATGTTCTGAAACAGTTACACCAACCAAAACAAGCCCATACCCATAGTATCCCAGTCAGTATACCAAAGTGGTATCTCTTATTGCAGAGGGTTCAAAAGTTATGGCTAAGCAGAAGCGGTTTTCTTCTGCTGGAAAACAACAGCAAAAATGGGGACACCAACACCAATGCTGAAGGCAGTGAGGACAGCAAGGCTCATCGTCAGCTTCTGATGCTTCATCCTGTCCAAGTTGTACATGTGCTTTGCGTGAAGGTAGTACGGTTCATCATGGCCATGGGCATGTCCTCCCCCCATCCTCTTCACTCCTGTTGAATGGAACCCTCTGTTTGCTGTCACCAAAAATGAAAAGTGCTGTTATTTCAGTAATTTCACACGTCGTTAGGGCCTTGGTACCCCTAAACCTAATTAAAAACAATAAGTCCATTAGGAATGGATAGCTGGCACTCCATATTACAAACAATAAGTGAATTTTGGATAAACATCACTTTTCAGGGATCCATTCCTCGGGCATATATCCAAAACAAGTACACTATTGTTTTTCATCTGTGGCAATATCCAATTAAAACTCCAGGCAATGAAAAGACTGCATTAATTACTGATATGTAAAATATTACTCCCTCCGTCCGGATTTGTTAGTCCCTTTTTGAAATTGTTGACATTTTTTATTGCTTATATCTTTCAACGTGTATTTAAAAAATATGCAATATAGATCTTATTTGATAGATCTCAATTAGTTCTATAATACAAAGTTCACAAAATCATGAAAATCATAATAAATTGAGAGATATAAGCAAAAAAAAATCACACAAATTTCAAAAGGGACTAACAAATCCGGACGAAGTGAGTATACTTAAAAAGCATCACAATTAGTCTTGGATATAAAAAAAGAAAGAATAAAAAGCTTTGGTCTCTAAAGACTAGCTCCACATGAATTCAGAAGAACAGTGACAGCCACAGAGCAATCCAAAAATGTTTCCTATCAATCATCGTTTCTTAAAATTTGGCCTGAACGGAATACAATAGTTTTCCAGGAGAAAAGTGGAGATCAGTAGAGTATATTGGATGGAATTTGTCACCAACCTTCTTTTCCGATTTCAATATCTCATTCCAAAGGAAATGGTAGAGAGCTATAGTAGCAAGTGAGAACAGTTCTCTTTCTTCCCTTCATTTCACATGTACTTCTTGTCCTCTCTCGTCGTATTATTTTATTTTTATTTTAGTAAAACCTTTTTGTTATTTACAGGGGAAAAAAATATCATCCCTTAACTGCTCAATTCAAATAATATATAATATTTCTTCTCTCAAACTTGCTTTCACTATCCAAGAGCTTTGAATAATTTTGGGAAAATAAGGAAATGTTTCAAACAGAGTCCAATGCTTTGAAAAGAAGTTAAGTTGTATTTCTTAAAGGCAATAGGAATTTGAAAAACAAAAAATAACCACAATAAACAAACAAGAGATGACTTCTCAAATAGCAAAAAGCAAACATGTAGTCTCACAAGGACGTTGCCGCTTTTAACTAAAAATTAATCACTACTGAAGACAAAGCAATATTCAGCTAAACAACCCATAAAACATAACGATGATGACACTACCAGGTACACCAGCTATGTTGCATGATCTCTTCTAATATACTCCCTCCGTCCCAAATTGCTCCCCCTTCCTACGGAACTGTGCATTTTGTCCCCAAAAAATAATGTATAAGCATGAATTTTTTCCCAACAATTTTTACACTAATTTAAAGATCTCAATGAGAAGAAAAAAATTGGAAAACACATTATTTTATGCCCCCAAAAAGAGCGAGCAATTTGGGACGGAGGGAGTATAAAATACACATGTTAAATACTTGACATCCACCTGCCAAGTACATACAAGCAGTCTAATTTACTATAGAACTGTGTGTAAGACTTTCATTCAGAGATAACATGATCGGATTTTAATTAGCATACATCACTTTATCCCATAAAAAAGAACATAGATCGAGTCATGCACCAGTGTGAGACCACATATCTAGCTGTTATCTTATTCATATCGTTTTTCCGAGCCTTTATTTGGCATGCTCCTGACTGGCCTCTTTTGTAATCACATTTGTTTAGGAGGTGTGAGGTATAAAGGTCATTACTAGCTCAGTTACGGTGGAGACACATACACCGTGCTCCTAGGAGTTCCGTAATGAGGTTAGCTTTTTAGGTTGTTTTTGTGTCGCCCTGAGATATATGCCTCTTGTATTTATGAACTTCTCTTTTATGTATAAAAATTGTTTACTTGTAAAAGAAAGAATTCATCTGCCATCGTTAAAAGATAAGAGAAGTAGATGAATTTGACACTTAGACAAATATCAAGACTCGACGCAGATAAGAGAGTCCATGTAACATACTCCCTCCATCCCACAATGTTGCACCATTTCGGGATTCAAACTTTGCAAGGGGGCAAGCATATACATGTCACCTTCGAAAATAAACATTGATTTCCACTACTATCCCAAGTACAAAGTTAACTTTAATTATTAATGAAGGTTAAATTTTGGACATTCACACTTTTTTACTGGACTTTCCATATAGGGCTAATATTTTCAAACATCCTGATGTAGGACAAGATATTAAGGGTTGTCACTTACGGAAACATTATTTTGGTAACAACTTTTATTTACGGTTGGTATTAGGAGGGTCTTATTTGTGCTGCCTGTTTTGCACGTTCCTAATTTAGTTTTGCTAAGATTGATATTATTTCCTTTTTTTATTAGGACTCCTAGTCTAGTATAAATAGGGGTGTAAGCCTTAGAGCAAGACATCTTTTAATCAATAACTCCTCTAAGTTTTATCTCTTTCTCTTGTGGATTCAAGAATACTCGTGGATTTGAGTGTCTATCTCATTTGGATTAGTACGCTAACTAAGCTCTTGTGAATTACGCTGTGTCGAGTGGTATTAGAGCGAGAATTTTTCCTGGCTCAGTGACACCAAACAAAGTATATGACACACCCAATTACGATGTTCCTGGGGTTGCTGATCTAAGGAAGATGGTGGAAGAACAAGTGTAGTTAACAGAAATCCATGAAGCGCTGCGACTATTGACTCTCAACCTCAATCAAGGACCAAAAAAAGATTGAAGAGAATCGTGCGGGGGGATTTGCCCAACGCGGCCTTTTAACTAGAATCGGGAACACACAGTGGGGTTTGTCCAATGCCAACCTCGTAATCCATTAGCAGTTGGGCCCTCATCACCGTTCAGATAGTGAGGAATCAGAACACGAAGTTGAAGAAGCTTTTAAATATGAGGTAATTCAAGTTGATGCTAAGAAAATGGATATGGATTTGGGTGATAAGAAGAAATTTGATATTGATGTTGGTGATCAAATTGTTAAGAACCCAAATGATTTTCCAATGGAAGAGATCCATGTTGCCACCTTATATGATGACTGCGTGGACAAGCCAGCCCGCCTATATGAGCCAATTATTGATGATGTATCAAGCAATGCTAAGATAAAACCAGATCAAGAGAAACCACAATGCCAAGTTGATGTTGCCGATTTTGTTGGAGTGCAACAATATGATTGGATTCTCAATATTTATCTAGTGGATCTTATCAATTGAAGCATGCAAAGAAGATATCATTGCAAATATTGCTTTTTGTGATGTTTTGGAAGGAAATAAAGGTGTTGAAGTATTCCAAGTATCTATTTATTTGGCATGGATGATGGCAGATTCCTAACAATAACTTTTATTTACAATTAGTAATAGGAGATCTTATTTGTGCGGCCTGTTTTGCACGTTCCTAATTTAGTTTTGCTAAGATTGATATTATTTCCTTTTTTCTAATACTCTTGGTTTCCAAGTAATTTCCTTTTCTTTATATTGGGACTCCTACTAGCATAACTAGGGGTGTAAGCCTAAGGACAAAACAGTGTGTTAAATAGCGATAGGCGCACTGAGGCGCCATGGTCCCCTGGAGCTTTAAGCCCAAGGCGCAAGGCGAGGCGCGCGCCTTTTGAACACAAGGCGCAAGGCGAGGCGCGCGCCTTTTGAACGCAAGGCGCACATTCCTTAAGTTTTCCTTTTGTTCATGAACCCTTTGTAAAGTCAAAAAAGCAGTTGCAAACCAGGTTTTTGCCGGCTTAACAAGCTCCTTCCTTTGAGTAAAATGCCTCATCATATTCAACAAAGAGGGTCGATTATAAATATAACCATGTATCCCTATTGCCCTCTCCCAAGTCTAATAAAAAAAAATCAGAGAAAATGTTGTTTTCTTTTTTGCAAGAAAATTTTTTTTTTTTTTTTTTTTCTGATATGTAAAATGAAGTCTGATTAAAAAGAAAGAAAGAAAGAAAAAGAGTAAGAAGAAACAGAGAAGAAGGAGAAAAACAGAGTAGGAGGAAGAAGAACAAAAAAATCAGAGAAAATGTTCTTTTTTGTTTTACAAAAATGTTCCTTTTTTCTGATATGTAAAATGAAGTCTGGGTAACAAAAAAAGAAAGAAAAAGAGTAAGAAGAAACAAAGAAGAAGGAGAAAAAGAGAGTAGAAGAAGGCAGAAGAAGAAGGAAAAAAATCAGAGAAAATGTTCTTTTCTGTTTTACAAAAATATTCTTTTTTTTCTGATATGTAAAATGAAGTCTGATTAAAAAAAAAAAAGGAGTAAGAAGAAACAGAGAAGAAGGGGGAAAAAAAAAAAAAAAAACTGAGTAGAAAGAGGGGGAGGAAGAAGAAGAAAGAGGTGGAGGAGGAGGAAGAAAGAGAAGGGAGGAGGAGAAGAAGACGACGTTACTTGGTAAGAAGAAGAAGGAGATTGATCCAGTGTTTCAAAAAGCGCGCTTAAGCGCAAGGCGAGGCGCATGTCTAGCGCTTCACAAGGCTACGATTAAGCACAGAACCATTAAGCACACCTTAAGCGCTGAAGCGCAAGCTTAAGCGCAAGGCGCAAGAGGCACACGCGTGTATTTTGCCTAGATTTCATCTTAACCCTTCATCTTGGAAAAAAAAAAAAAACATGTGCCAAGTGCACCAGATAAATTTAGATACACCTACACTTATTATCGACATAGCAGCAGCCAGCAGAGATCGAAAAACCAAAACATTTCATTTGAAGGGCTTCGGTTCCAGTCTGATCGATCAATTCCATCTTCTTAACAGGTAACGTCGTCTTCTTCCTTCTCCTTTCTCTTTCTTCCTTCTCCTTCTTCTTCTACTCTTTTTTTTTTCCTTCTTCTCTGGTTTTTTTTTTTAATTAGACTTCTTTTTTACATATTAGAAGGAAAAAAAAAAAAAAAAAGAAAGAAAAAAAAAGAACATTTTTGCAAATAACTCCGGTCTGATTTTTTTTCCTTCTTCTCTGTTTCTTGTTACTCTGTTTGTCTTTTTTTTTTTTTTTAAAATCAGACTTTGTTTTCTCCTCTATTTTTTCTAGCACTGAAATTTCTGAATTCATTTTTTTAATTTGTTGAGTCTTTAAAACTATTCCGTTGTTGAAATGTTATTTTTAAGCTTTTATGACATTTGAATGTTTTATAAGTGTTTGCTTTTGTTGAAAGTATTACGGTATTACCTATATTCGAATTCTACTTGTTCTAAAAAAATGTGCGCCTCGCATTCAAAAGACGCGCACCTCGCCTTGCACCTTGCGCTTAAAGCTCCACGGGACCATGGCGCCTCAGTGCGCCTATCGCTATTTAAAACACTGGATTGATCAGACTGGAACTGGAGCCCCCTTCGAATGAAATGTTAGGGTTTTTCGATCTCTGCTGGCTGCTGCTAAGTCGATAATAAGTGTAGCTTTATCAAAATTTTATCTGGTGCACTTGGCACATGGCTTTTTTTTTTTTTTATCAATATGAAGGGTTAGGATGAAATCTGGGCAAAATACACAAAAGCATGCGTCTCTTGCCCCTTACGTTTCTGCGCGTAAGCTCGCGCTTCAAAGCTTAATGGTTCTACGCTTAATCGTAACCCTATGAAGCGCTAGACATGTGCCGCGCCTCACCTCGCCTTGCGCTTTAGCGCGCTTTTTAAAACATTGGGGCAAAACATCTTTTTATCAATAACAACTCTGAGTTTTATCTCTTTCTCTTGTGGATTCAAGAATACTCATGGATTCAAGTGCCTATCTCGTTTGAATTAGTACGCTAACTAATCTCTCGTGAATTTCGCTGGGTCACATCCCAAAATGGAATAGAGGACCAATATTATGAGACAGAGGGAGTACTAAATGTGTCAAATCTACAGGTGACACCACGAAAGAGCCCATGTAACATAGTACAAAACATACATACCACGCATCCTAAGAAAAGAAAATAATTTAGTACACAGCCATTTCCATAAACTTTTCACCACTATGAATTTGATACTCAACCTTATTAGCTAACACACATACTACGCATTCTATGAACTTTATGGACTTTTCTTCGAGCCCCTTTGGATGGTGAGAATGGGGCAAAAACAAGATAAAAATCAATCATCTCTCTTCATTTCTCACCTTTTCTATTAAACTAACAACTAAAAAGTGATATAATTCCCATTTCTTTCTTTCTTTCTTTCTTTTCTCACCTTACAATCACTGTTAGGACTTAGAACCAGTGATGTAATACTCAAAATCGAGGCATATGAATCAAATTCAAACCTCAGTCGAGTACATTTACACGTCACATGTTCCTATCCCTATAGTTAATTTTCGTGGGTATCATTCAGCCAAACACAAATCTTGAGAGCAAGAATCGAAGAACAAAATCAGTTAATCCAGCAGTAATCTACCACTTCTCTTGCTAGTGAAATTCAAAGCAAAGATCTGATTTCCCAAAAGCTAAACAAAAGAGTAGAAAAAACCCTAGAGCGATACAATAGGGGCGGCAGACTGACCTGATCTGGGAAGAAACGACTCAGTTGAAGTCAGAAGCTTTGAGGCGCACGATCTCAGCACGTTGTTCGATGCCATGGTCGCCTATGCTTTGAGCAGAGAGAGAGAGAGAGAGAGACAAACGGTTGGGTTTGTTGCAGGGTATCGGGAGAAATGTATGCATTTGCTGTGGGTGCGTGTAAATTCGCCCGAGTTGTACGGAGGCCTTGGGTAAATGAGAACGTACAGCCCATAGCCCATAGCCCATAGCCCAGCCCAGCACAGCACTCTGTCGAGTTTTGGATAGCCCTTCTGTACCTCAATTTTGCTGTGAAATTTTTGGGCCTTCATAAATCAAACGTTGTGTAGATCTCCGGATTTAATTTTGTTGACTCTCTTAATACCCTTCATCCTATTGGTTGAGGTAGACTACGAGGGATATATGGGCCGCTACAGAAATTTTGGGCGTCCTGCCTTCCGCTCCAGGCCGTTTCTAAAAAGCACCAACAAGATTGCCGACTTATTTTCTACCCGAAATACCCCTTTGAGTTTTAATGTGGGTCTCTTCAGTCACCTTTATTGTGAGGCCTACAAATAAAGGCGGACCTACTTTACTTTACTGTACTTGTTGTATTCCCAAAAGAAACATAAAACTCATAAAAGTGGCGGGGGAGTTTTAAAGAGAAAAAAAGTAAACAAGTCTCTCTCTCTCTCTCTCTCTATAGTAATGCCATGAGTTCTGGTTTAGAAATAAATAGTGATGGGGTTTCACAGCCACTCCTGTATTCTCTGACATCACCACCAGCTATATCCCAATGGCAACTTTTCACCTTTCAAAACCTTATTCGTTGTATACACCTTTCAAAACCAGATCTTCTTCTCCTCTTTAATTTTTTCGTCGAAAATTCGCAATGTTCTTCAAGAAGAAATAGTGGACTCACCTGAGGTTGGGTCGTTGCATATCCTTGTCCTCTCTCCCTCCTCTCTCTCTCTCTCTCTCTCTCTCTGGTTGGTAATTTTAGGGCAAAACAGTATACAAAATTCACAATATTTATACAAATTCGCAATGAGCCAAAGTGGTCCAAACAAAAGGTATCTCATTCTAGTTCTCTTTGTTTTCAATTCTTTTCCCATTTCCAAACAATCTCCGTAGTTCAAGGTTAATCACAATTCAAAAAATGAAGTAATTTCAGAAATTCGCAGTCAGAAATTCGCAACTTGCGCATTTTTTCAATCTTTTTAAATTCCTATTCTCCATCAAAAAATGAAGTATATTTTTTTTTGGAACATCGTTGCTTATAATCCACTTTGAGAATTTTTTTCCCAATCATTTTGTACTTATAGCGAATTTTTCGAGGTCACCCGATCGCGGGAAACTGAGATCCGGTGGTCCCCGGAGGTTGGTGATGGTTAGAGAAGGCAAGTCGGCAGGCGGTTGGTGAGTGTTGTAGGTGCTATATGGTGGGTGGCGTTTTGAAGAGGGTATGTTTCCGTTTTAAACTACAATGGCAAAAAAGTAATGTTGCTACCCCAACTAGACCTAATGGTAAAGAAAAACGCACATCATCCTTAATGGGAATTAAACACTAGTTTTATGTACTGGACAACAAAAATCTGGTAGACTATTCCACAAAAAATAATCTCATCCTTACAGAAAAGTATGTTGCAGAGGTGAGACCTATACCACTTTAACTAATAAGAAGGAGGGTAATATTCACCCTCTTTTAAGTAAGGTGAACAAAGTTGCACTCTAGATCTCCTCATGTTTAGTTTCATAACGCTTGTTGTGTAACCGAATATGAAAAAAAAAAAATTTGAAACCTAGTTGAGGAGATCTATCATACACGATCCATATTGAATATGAAATTATGTGTAAAAAAAATGAGTTTTTTGGTGTAGGCTCCTTTATTTATTTTGAAAATATGGAAAAAAAATACCTATCACACTTAATTATGATGAATTTACACTAGAAATTTGATTTTTTAGGGTGTATGAATTGTGTATGATGTGTGTGGATTGTAAATTTACACTGTGAATAGCTAAATGACAATTGAATTGTTAATGTAACACTGTTCATTATGAATTTACACTAATAATTGTTAATTTAATGATAAGACCCCAAAAGTGTAAATAATGGGGTTTATCTTGCTCATTTTGATCACACACGTGCATTTTGTGGCTTACACGATTGATTTCGCACGAGGTTGTGTTTTTGTTATTGCAGGGAAAACGAGTGCAAAAGACTTGTTTTAACGCCACGGATGGTCAAAGGGGTACCCGAGTACCCAAGGTCACGTGACACTCCGCCACCAAGTCCCCGGGGACAAGGAATGAAGTATTGAACAAGACTCAGGAAGCCTAGAGGTCATGATGACAAGCCGGAAGGTTAAGGATCAAGACGAAGGAAATCCACAATTTTTCCAGTCAGTACCAGTAGAGCACTTTTGTGCCTACAGGTAGCCAATGGTCAGTGAGATTCAGTACTAGTAGAGCACTTTTCTCTACAAGTAGACAATGGTCAGTGGGATTCAGTACCGGTAGAGCACTTTTATGCCTACCGATATTGGCTGCACTTTTCAGTAGATTTTTTTGCCCAAACTCAGCTTATTTCCTGGGGTATTTTGGACGTTTTGTATACGTTTTGGGGGGCTATAAAGCCCCCAAACCTCAGAGTTTAGGGTTATCAACTACCTAAGCTTTCTCTCTCTACCTCCCTCCTACTTCTTCCCCCATTTTCTCTACCTTCTCTCTTCATTTTAGGTTAGTTTCTCTTGGATTCAAGCTTAATTGCTTCATTAAAGTTGTAAGTGACTCATTTATTTATCTAGATCCGCGTTTTACTTCTATTTATTTCATGTTTCGTTTTTCCTTATTATTTCCTTCCATGTTTACTTTAAGTATGTCTGAGTAGTAGATTGGTCATGGGATGAATATCACTCCATGACTTTGGTGTTTTAATGGCTTCTCACGTTTATATGCTTATTGTGGGTTTGTGAATGGATAAATCACTCATATTTTCGGTCTAAACTTAGAGTTGTTAACCTCTTTGATTGGGTGTAGACAAATCATTTAGCACACACAATGCTTTGAGCTATGTCACTTTGGGTATTCGACAAAATATCCAAGAGAGTTTCTTTCCATTTACAAACCTCATTCATGTGATAAATATTGGTTTTCATTGGGCAAGTTCAGTTTTATGTACCAAAACTAGGGGTTGTTAACCTCCTTGATTATGTATAGGCAAGGCTTTGTACCTTGTCACCCATAATGCTTGGAGCTATGTCACTCCAAGTGTTTGTAAAAATGACTCAAAAAACTCATGTTAAACCCATTTTCTAGAATCAAAATGATATTCATTGTTAAATCTTCTGAGTGAGAGTAAAAGATTTTGTCTCTCACTTGAGTTATAGTCGAGAGCCCTTGAATATCCTTAGTCATGGGTGGTATGAACCTCTAGACCTTGCCGCCTTTAATTTATAATTTAAACTTCATTTTCAATTGCATTAGAGGTAGAGAAAGAATCTCACAAACAAACCAAACCAAAAGGTTGGCCTTCCTAACGCCAAAACCCCTACCGTAAAGTAAACTTTTCACTAGCTCCGACCCTTCCCTGTGGATTCAACCTCGGACTTCCGAGTTATTATGTTACAACCGACCTAGCCCTACACTTGGGGCGACGCTACTACGATACAAAGCTAGGTCGCAAGCATTTAACATTGGTAATTGTGAATTTAGAAAGAAACCAACATTTTTAATTGTGAATATATACAGTCACTTGTGAATTTACACTGTAAATTGTGATTTTTTTTTTCAGGTGTGTAAATTGTTTGTGGTGTGTGTCGATTGTGAATTTACATTATGAATTGTTTATTGACATTTTGAATCGATAATTTAACATTGGTAATGGTGAATTTACACTGTTACTTACAAATTAACAATATTCATCTTAAATTTAACAGTTTTAAATTTAGACATAAAGTAACATTGTTAAAGTTGAATTTAGATAGAAATTAACATTATTAATTGTGAATTTACACGAAAATTATTCTTTAGACAAACGAGATAGGGTATGAGATTTCTCTCTCTCTCTCTCTCTCTCTCTCTCTCTCTCTCTCTCTCTCTCACCCAGAGCATTTCTATCTAAAAGAACCCTAGACGCCTCTCTTCCTTCCCTCCACCTCCACCCCCCCCCCCCCCCCCCTTTCCCTATTGGGTTTTCACCACCCTTATGCAGCGGCAGGAAGGGAGGGCTTTACCCTTGATGGGAGTTTTCCTTCCTCCTTATCTACGGCTTTTATCACCTTATATAATTTCCCATTTTTAGTTCTTGAACTCAAATGTGAGAGCTTCTTATGTTATCTCCTCTTTTCCTTTCTCTCAATTTTCCTTTCATCATTGAGGTGTCAGTTTGGATTTTGACAGTGGTGGTTATGATTCTCTGAAGAAGGAAAGCATTGGTGATGATGGTCTAATGACGAATTAGATCAATGGCTTGTCGACCTCGCTACTTTGGGATGCTAGCTTTTTAAACAGTGACCCTAACAAGTCCAATGAGTGTAGAAATGATTTTTGAAAATAGTAGGCAGAGTGCAAGAGGGTTCGAAGAGTTGTGTTTTTCATTTTGTTACGGAGATCAGCGAATATAATTGTTGACAACCTGACAAAATTTGGGCGAAGAAATCTCGATCTTCTGATTGGTTATTGTGTTCTTTAGAGCGAGATAATCGTCTTTTTTTGATGTATTAGTTTCTTTGTTATCAATAAAATCTTCTACTGCTTTGACAAATTATTTTTTGTGAATTTACAATGTCAATTTATTGATTGTTAATTTAGACGGAAATTAACAGTCCTTAACATAACAAAAATTGCGTTCCTACACCAAAAAAAAAAAATTTTTATGCATAATTTTCATGTTTAATATGGATTTTGTCTGGTAGATCTCGTCGAGTAGGTTCTAAAAATATTTTTTTGAAAACCAAACACATATAATAAAAGTTATATAATTTTTAAAATTTATAATGCAAAAAAAGGACCCCACACCCAAAAAAAAAAAAAAAATCAACACAAATTTTCACACCTAATATTGGCCTTGTTTCAGAGATCTTGTTGAGTAGGTTTTGAAAATATTATTTTTTCAAAATTGAATGTGTATAATAAAACTTACAAACATTTGAAGATTTAGAGAGAGACTTGATTGCGTGTAAAAAAGAGAAATCTGGGGAGGATATTATGCTGTAGGTGTTGTGTGCTGTGTTGTGCGGCAAAACTACGTCGTTTTGCTTGATTTTTGGACACACCTTTGAATCTTTCAAGGGCCTTGTTCAAACCACTTGCCTTGTTAGATACTGATACATGCCTTCAGGCTACCTTGAGGGATGGTAGGTGTAACAATTAGAAAGCCTCAATGATGGCTGCAATAGAAACTAGTCTATGTCATGGACCAGTTTATTTCAATGCTTATCCAAACCTCACCCTATCTTTAACAGATAGAAATATAGGTGAAGCTTTGAATCTTAGAATCCAAACCAAAGGATATGATTTCTTATGTGGATCTGACTCCAATTTTCCAAAATTTATCTATAAATCCTATTAATTATCCCAAGGATAAAAAGTTTTCTTATTCAAGCGCTGATCGTTATTACTATCCTAGACCAACACCACAAGACATCCTCTATGAGGAAGATTTTTTCCATACTAAAAAAATCCTATTGTGGAAGAACCATTTATGAATGGAATATAGATGGTATGACTGAATATCAAATCTTTGAAGTCATTCATCAAATGCTTATGTATTCAACTGTTTGTAAGCAGAATGGTAATTCTGACAAAAAGATAGGCAGTTGGATAACTGTAGGATTTACAGGAACCCAGAGAGGTTGGTGGGACAATAGTCTTAATGAATCACAAAGGACAGAAATTATTAATGCTGTCAAAATGGAACAAGTAGAGGTCAAAATGGAAGTAGAAACCTCTAGCCAGGTTCCCAATCAACCATCATTAATCCAATCCAGACCACGGAAAGATGCCGCGTATACACTAACTCAAACAATAATTTTACACTTCATTGGTCATTGGGATGATCAACGAGAAAGAGGCAGAGAATTGCTTCAAAATCTTAAATGTCCAACGCTAACGCACTTTTGTTGGTATAAAGATGTATTCCTTGCAAAAGTTATGCAAAGGACCGATGCTAATAGTGAGCATTGGAAATCAAAATTTGTTGATGGTTTACCTTATTATTTTGCCGAGAAAATAAAAAAGAAATTGAAAGATCAAAATAATGGTATGAGTATTGATTACAATTGTTACACATATGGTCACTTAATTTCCTTAATCACTCAAGAGGGCTTATCCCTGTGTAATGATCTCAAATTACATCGACAGTTAAAGAAACAAAGTTTAACTAGAAAACAAGAATTAGGTGAATTCTGCGACCAATTCACATATGATACAAATCTTTATCCAAAAGCTGCTAAGCGACAAAGTTGTAAACCTGCAAAAAAGCAGTATAAGCGAAAATATCGCAGAAAGAAATATGAGAATAAATCAAATAAAAAGAATAAAAATGAAAAGACCCCTTACAAATCCAAGGGAAAAAAGAAATCAAAATCCATAGCAAAGTGCTGTAAATGTGTAAAAATTGGTCATTATAGATGCACAACCAAAAAGAAGTTGAATGAACTTCAAATAGACGAAGGTCTTAAACAACAATTGTTTAAGCTAATGCTTAATTCTAGTGATTCAGAAAAAGATTATGAAAGCTCTTCTGACGCTATAAATGAATTATCTGACGATGAATCATTCTCAGAATCTGAATCCGACTCTGATCCTAATCCAAAGAATTGCAAATGCAATGATCTTAAATGTTCAACTTCCAATGCAATTGTAACGCCCCGATTTTCGGAAGCATTATTTAAAATACTTTTAAAAGATTTATTCAAAAGAGTCCTATTGATTAAGCATCATAATAACATAAGTGTCTTAATACGATTTCAAACATAAACATAGTACTTTGTTGGGAAATTAGATTACAGTTTTCCAACACAAAAATAAGGAAGATTGGCTCTACAGGTTAAGGTTGAGATCTTGATCCCAATGCTCCTCTTGAACCTGATCCACTGGAAGACCTTCTGTTTCAAAATAAGCTTCGCCCTCGACACCTACACCTCCTATTTGATCACAATCTGGCATAATACGTCCGAGTCGCAAAGCAACATCATGGTATTATACCAGGGTCACACGTAGTGTAACACCGTGAGCGATAAATCACTCAATAGGTACTCTAACCCCCAACCCTTACATAACATACAAGAACAACATATATGATTGAAAAGCAGTAATTAAAGGATTAAGCAGGTAATAAATCGTAAGGCAGAAATTACACACATAGCTGATTTCATTACTAGCCATTAACTTACATATTCGTCTAAGTTCTCAACCTAGAGAACTTTCCTCCCGATTAACCACTAAGGAATATGACCAAACTGTGATTTACTCCCCCCTTACTTGCCCTTCACTCGGGGGCCCCGACGGAAGGTATAAGTTACGTACTTAATCCAGCCGTCAGCCGCCTCGCAAGGATGATTTTCCCAGGGACGAAACTGTACCACTGGGCTACGTATGGCAACTGCCAGGTCCTGTAGGTATATAGCCGAAACTGGTCTATAATACTTCCACCCTTATAACGCCTCAGAATTCAAATGAAGCAAATCACAGAGTGTCATATCCTAGGGTTTCGAAATCATAGCAGACTACCAAACAATCCTTCGAAACAATCACTTGGCGGAACTGCCAATCAACAACAATCTCGGGGTAACTCCCCATTAATCAATTTCAATCCACTTTTCCATTAACCTCATCGTCTATGTGATATCCGCGTACGATCACCCAACCCGGGAACCTAGTTGTCCATTCTAACAATTAACATTTTCGTACAAGCTTGCAATAATAAAGTAAGGACAAAGTGATATTAACAATACAAAAAGGCAATTGTGGAATAATAAGAATACAGTCTAATAATATGAAGTTCTGAACTTTCTGACAAAACTTTGATTAGCACTTGTAGGAAACTACCACTTTAATAATATAATTATTAGTCACTTATATACGTTTTCTAGAGACTATACAGTGTATTAAGAAAATTAGTTAATTTT
Source organism: Vaccinium darrowii (assembly GCA_020921065.1). Lineage (NCBI taxonomy): Eukaryota > Viridiplantae > Streptophyta > Magnoliopsida > Ericales > Ericaceae > Vaccinium > Vaccinium darrowii. Next base: position 24,443,261 of record CM037152.1, read on the forward strand.
AAACGCGCATTAAGATAAAAAAATTAGTTAACTTTAATCTCGCATTAAGTCAATGAATTGAATAACAAACTTGATTATCACAGGGCTTTTAATTATAACCAAACATAACTTTGTTTTCATAATTTTGGTCGAAACGTATCCTTCATAAACTAGGGGGCTAAGGTTCAATATGGTATATAAAATACTTAGGGTCAAAACAGAACCTATACTAACTAAAAGGGTTAAAGCGTAATTATTGTAAAAGTAATAAAATTTGTCAGTGGGGGTCACTCTTGGCCGACCAACATGGTCTTGACCGACCAACGTGGGAAAAAGAAAAATAAAATAAAAACAAAGAAAAAGTCACTTCGGTTGATCACGCCTTTGACCGAACAGGAAAGGCTACTGTTTAGCCGAGGAAAAATAGGGAAAAACCACGGTTTTTGTTGTACAACTCTAGAGTTCGACTTCTCCTACTCGGTCACACTAAAATTTAATACACACATGCTTAATATACTTAGGAGAAGATAGGAAAAAAATTAATTTACTTAAACACAAGATTAGTAGACCCATTATCTTTTTCAAAAACATTGTTCCTCTTCTTCTTTTCTTGGCACAAAGCACACCATTTCCATTCGGAAAAAAAATAGTACCCACAGTTATACTTTAACTCTACATTAGCAAGTGACATACAGAAAAATAGATATATTTAGGGAGGTAAAATTTAACTACCTCTCCTCCGAAGACAAAGCGGTGGGCTACGGTTTAAATGAGAGAGTTGTGGGATTGAATGGACGATCGGCACAAGACTAACGGTAGCTGTTTTTAGTCTGTATCGGAGTGGAAATGCACTGCTTTTTGGACTGGATTTTTGGGGCTGTTTATGGAGTTAAGAGGGCTGGGAATGGACAAATATGGAGTATATTTGAGTATCAGTCTCTCGTGTCTGTCGTGTACTGCTCGCTCTCTCTTTGTTTGTTTTCCCAAAAATGGATGTAAAACAAAGACAACGCTTTGTCTTTTAAGGTATATTTTGGTTAGTAGAATAATTGGATAGGGAGAGGCCACGTACTGGAGAAAAGAAGGAAAGGCTGGGAGGGGTTAACAAGTCACTAGGTCGGCTGGCATCAATCCTAGCTAGTCCTCAGGAGATCATTTGAATTTTCCTAGGTTGTACTAATCAGGAGTAATTTGTATAGGATGGGGTAGTTGGCTCGAGTAGGGCTAATGGGTACTTACGCACATAAATAAGAAACGCACATGGGTACAATGGTAAGTGTAATGTGCACATAAGACTCACTCGTGCACTCACACACATAAATGCGTAAAATTTGGAGAGAAGTTATTGCAAATAAATAAATAAATAAATAAATAAATAAAATAAAATAAAATGAGTAACTGAATGAAATGAAAAATCTAAAATAAAATTTTATTAAAATAAATAAATAAATTTTCGGACCATTACAGCAATGATCTTAAATGTTCAACTTCCAACGATTACTGGAAAGCCATAGTCCAAATGAATGGCTTAAGTATTAATGTTCTTACTGATAAACAAAAATCATTACTTGAAATTATTGATCAAATCCAAGATCAACAATTGAAATTGAAAGCTATAGAATCTTGTATAACTTCTATCAAAGAAGAAGAAGTTATTGAACAACCACAAATTCCCGAAGACATTTATAGTCTTAGAAAAGTTATGGATAGAGTGCGTGAGAAAAATGATTCTCAGCATTCTAAATCGGTAACAATTCCTGATTTGAAATCAGAAATTAAATATTTTGAAATCAGAGATTAGAAATCTGAAATCTCAACAATCTGGTACAAATCAAGAGCTTGTTTTAATAAAACATCGTCTAGATGCTCTTGATAAGAACAATGAGGATTATACTCCTCATAATAATGAATATCTGAATAATCTTAGTAATGTTGTATTTCAAAAATGGCATATAAAAGTTAATCTTGTTATTCACAAAGAATATACTATCGAAAATATTATTGCACTTGTGGATAGTGGCGCAGATATGAATTGCATCCAAGAAGGTTTGGTTCCAACAGAATATTTTGAGAAAACAAAGCAAAATTTGCATAATGCAAGTGGCTCACGAATAAGCATAAAATATAAGCTTAATCATGTTTATATTTGCAATCAAGGCATATGTCTTGGAACATCTTTCTTATGTGTTAGAAATTTACAACAACAAGTAATACTTGGATCACCATTTTTATTTATGATCATGCCTATGCATACTAATCATGATGGAATAACTGCCAATGTTGATGGTCATGAAATATTCTTTATATCTCAACCAATCTATAAAGAGATAAATGATATCTTTCATCAAATCAAGAGGAAAGACAAGCAGATTAATTTTCTACAACAAGAAATCAAAATTATGTCTCTTGAAGAAAAGCTTAATGGTCCTATCATTCAAGAGAAAATTTCTCAACTAAATTAAGAATTTATCACTGAAATCTGTAGTGATTTGCCGAATGCTTTTTGGAATAGAAAGAAACATATTGTTTCTTTACCTTATGAAAAAGATTTTGATGAAAGGAAAATTCCTACAAAGGCTAGTGTGGACGTCGCTCGCGGGACTGCCCACGCGTTTTTGGTTGTGTTTGTGAAAAAGGGAGATCCGAAAAAAAAGGAAAAATTTAGAGTCGCCACCCGGGGTTTAATTTCTAGAAAATGTTAGGTACCCGAGAAACCGTTTAGAAAATAATGACTCTTGTGCCGCTGAAAAAGGGTTTAATCTGCGAAAATAGAGATTTGAGTTCGGGAGCCAGGTTACCCGCGGGGAAGGTTTTGTTCAAGAAAAATGCACCCCGCGTGCCCGGAATTTTCCGGTCTTTACTAAATCTTTGTGGGATTATTCTTTGAAAATGTTTTATTGAAAACTTTATAACACATAAACAGTATATCATGAAATAATAAACTTAAAGGAAATCAATAATGGCAATAAGTTAAACAACACATAATCAAGTATATAAATGTGAGGAAATTAACTAGAAAGGGGACATAAATGTAAAAACAGAAAAATGGAGGGGGTAAATTGCAATTAGACCCACTGGTTTTCATAAAAAACAAAGCATCAGATTTTTGAATACGGAGCATTCGAAATATTTTTCCAGTGACGCCATACGGCGTATCAAATCACGCCGCGCGGTGCATCTAGGGTGTTGTACGGTTCCTCTGTGCGTTGTAAATTCCAAAAATTTCCATTTTTATCCGATTGAATCCAACCTCTGTTTTTATGCAAAAACCATGTTTATTTATTGATAAAAGTAGGTTTGAAAAATGATTTTGATGAAGGAATGTACCTCGTTTTTAGGGACGACATCCCACGACAATAGACGGTGTCGCGTGATACTTACCCGAGAGGCTCGAATCTTATTGAAACCTTTCCGTTTGAGCTCGAGGAAGAGCTACGGAGCTCTCCTCAAGCCCAATGGAGACCCCCCCCCCCCCCCCCCAGAAGATTACGGTTTGAAAACGAATTGTTATACCTCGAAACAGCACTAAACGGACTGGATTAGTTGATGATGGGAAATGGACGCTAGGTTTTTGGATTCTCGCGAAACAGAGGTTCAAACAATAAGTGGATATGGACAAGGTAACAGAATTTTCACTGGTTTTGTATGGAATGAATTTGAGTCTTCCTTTCGGTATGGTCTCATCGAGTTTCCTGAAATCGTTCGACGACGTCAGTTTTTATAAGTGAAGATGAGCAAGGCTCAAACGCAAAGGAGTTTCCATCATTGCCGAATATGATCATTTCGTCGAATATCATCATTGTTTTGAGCTACTGGAGCTTCCCGGGAATCCTGTTGATGGGACAAGGGTGTCGTACGGTGTCAAAGGTATGCCGTACAGTGCACATGGTAACACCGCACGGTGCAAATGGAGTTTCAAGCCGTACGGTTATGGGTTCATGCCGTACGGTTCTGGTGGGTTTGGGTTTTTGGTTCTTCCGATCTATTCGACTCAAGGAGCTGTTCCGAGGTACATTTTGCGCGTTCGTCTTTTTCATCATCGGGGATGCACAAGTCATCAAAATTGGGATGTCTACAGTTGCCCCTCTTCGACTCGGCTTGGTCACCATTATGTTGGTGCAAGTCGTGTTGAAGATTCGGACATCCCAATTTGACAATCATGCGAAAAACAAACAAGAAAAACAGTAAATTTGGTCAAGCTCGGAGCTTCCTATGTATCTCGTTTGTGAGGATCGTCGGGGCTGTCGTGAAAAAGTTGGCACCTCATTTTCAATGAGAGAAAAACGAATGATGTTTGTAAGATGAAAGAAATATCCGGAGGCCCTGAAAGCCTTTAAAAACATTTCGGAGGCCCTGAAAGCCGTTAAAAATAATTTGAAGGTCGTTTAAAAGATGATCTGGAGGCCCTGAAAGCCGTGAAAAATAATTCAACGTTTGAGGAAAAACAATTCCCGTGGAGGACTTAGAAATTTCGAGAAAACAAATGCCGTAGAGAGCTTTAGAAATTTCGAGAGAGCAAATGCCGTAGAGGACTTTAGAAATTTTGTGAAAAGTAAATGCCGTAGAGGACTTAGAATTTTTGTGAAAAATTGGTGCCATGGAGGACTTGGAAAATTTGCGGAAAACAAATGATCTAGAGGACTTAGAAATTTTGAGAAAATAATTGCCGTAGAGGGCTTAAAAGAATAAATGACGTAGAGGACTTTAAAAATTTTGAGAAAAATAAATGCCGTAGAGGACTTAAAAGAATAAATGCCGTAGAGGACTTAAAAATTTTGAGAAAATAATTGCCGTAGAGGACTTCAATTTTTTTTGTAATACCGTAGATGGTTTAGCAATATTATACCGCGGAAGTTTGGAAAGTGGGCCTTCCTTGAAAGTGTTTGAACAATCGGAGGGGGTGAGTGTGATTTTTTGGTGAAACTTCAAAGAGGTGATGTACGGTGTTGGATTGTACGCCGCATGGTTTAGATAGCTACACCGCACGGTGCAAGTGGCATTTTCGACCGAGATTTGCTGTGTAACCGCCAAAACCTTCTGTCTTTCACGTATCTTGTTCAAAACACTCTAATCAGTTATTCTGAGTGAGAATCGACTTCCTCTTGTCCGAAATCTTCTTCTTCTGTTCAGAATTTTCGATCGAAATCCTTGACTTAAACTCATGGTGAGTTCGAGTGACAGTGATGACCGATTGTTGCCATCCGATGCCGGACTGTCATCGCCGGCGCACATGGAAGACAGTTTCGAACCCCAATCGGCTGTGGATGATGTGGGTGATGCTTCTTCAGACCCAATCGGCCCGGTGGGAACAAGTTCTAGGAGTATTGAGCACCGCATGGTGCAATCCGAAGGGGATAGACCCCGTACAGCAGCAGTAGGTGACAAAACTCCATGTGTGGCGGTTGTTGGAGGCAGTCCGGCAAAGATGGGTGACGAGGCCCACACGGGTGAGAGCCCTGGTTTGACCAGTGATGATTCGAGTGCCACGGTTACCGGTGAGTCGTCGACGAGTGATGTTCCCGTCGACCGGCCTATAGGAGGCGACAGTACTGCCATGCAGGGTGGCGAAAGTGGCTCTGTGCCCATGGAGGTTGACGAGCCGGGCACGGATACACAAGCCTCGAAGGTGGAGATGGATATTGGGGGTGTGCATGTGATGGTTGAGCAGAGACCCGTCGGGGAGGGTGTAGGTGCTGGTTCTGAGGATAGTTTGGTACCTAGTGACCTTTTGAGTGCTTCTTTGGTTATTGAGGTGCCCATTGGAGGAGAACAAGCGCCTGTTGTCATCCCAGTGGTCAGGAGTGATCTGGGGAAGGAGAAAGTGATAGTGGAGGAGGGTCGAGACTCGAGCAGTGGGGGTGAGGAGATGGAAGTTGGGGCTTCAAACCCACCAAACCCACCAGTTGTTCCTACTGTAGTTGGTTCTTCCAGGACTCCAGGTTATACCATGGTTGATACACTGGAAAGAGTGAGAGACGAGGACTTGGCGTGGACCCTTCAGGAGGATCCGACTTTTGCGGCGGCTCTTGCTGAGGAGGGGGTGCCTAAGCACGTTCAGGACATACTCTTTGAGGAGAGACAGAGAGAGGTTGAGGCTGAGGCTGCAGGAGAGCGTGTGCCTCTATCTTTGGTGGCAGAGGTGGAGAGGGAACGGAGGGTGAGGCCCCCGTTCGACCTTGAGACTTACGTGCCACGGGTGCACTTCTTTATACCGCTGGGGTGTGACATGTACTCGCCGGTACACTTGTTCTATGATGAGACCACCTTGCTGAGGGACCCAGAGACCCATATTTCAGCACGACCACTGGTATGTACTGTGATTGTTGCATTTGATTGTTGTACTATTTTTGAATTCCTGTACTTGCATGCTTTCCATTGCTGTTTGAAAAACTTGTATTTGCTTTCTGAAATAGAGAAACACCTTTTTGTTGGTTTACAGAGGTTTGTCAGATTCCTTGGAGCGCTTCCGGGGCATGCCAGGGCAGTGAGAGAGGTTATTGAGGGCACGGGCTTCATGGAGTTTATTCGGCTTCTGGTGCCGACGCGGGCTGACCGCAGGTTATTGAGAGCTCTGATTGAGCGTTGGTGGGACACCACCAACACTTTTCACTTGAGGTTTAGTGAGATGACTGTGACGCCATTGGACTTCTCGACGATCACGGGTCTGAGAGTAGGGGGCGAGCCTATTCCGTTTGACTCGGGGCTATACAGGGACAACGAGGCTATCAGGCACTTCTTGGGGGGAGAGATAGGCGATGGAGAGCCTATGGTGAGGTGCAACCACTTGTCAGCCTTGAGGGACCACGAGCTAGAGTCACCGACTGAGGTAGCTCAGATGGCTAGAGCTTACTTGTTGTACTTGTTTGGTGTGTCCCTGTTTTCGAACAGGCGGAGTGAGGTTCACCTTGGTTGGCTCCCAGCACTGGCAGACTAGAGCAGGGTGGCGAGCTTGAACTTCGGAGGTGCTGCTCTTTGCACCCTTTACTGTTTCTTGGGTTCTGTCAACCGTGGAGTTGGGACGAGCCTTGGCGGCTACTGGAGGGTGTTTGAGGTAAAACTTTATATGCTTTCTTCTCGCTTTCAAGTTCTTGAGATATTGTCATGTAGATTATAACTTTGCTGATGATATCTTTCAACCATGCAGGTGTGGGCTTATGAGGTGCTGGGGATGTATCCGCCAGCGAACAACCATGAGAATGAGGAGGTGATCCCCAGAGCAGCGAAGTGGGACCAAGAGCACCGTGGCGACAGTGTACACGCAGGGAGATTGAATGACTTCCGTCGTTTCTTGGACCAGGCTAATGGCAGCACGGTATGTTCCTGAATTCTGCGTTGCTTCCCCAAATTTGAGCTCTCTGTTCTGTTTTCAACTTTTCTGAAGTGATTGAATTTCCTTGTAGGTGAGATGGCATGCTTGGGATGCGGCAACTGACCAATACTTGGAGAGGAGCAGGGAGTTGACACGTGGACGAATTCTGCTGGAGTCCATGTATGGTTGGCAGTGGTACTTGGGAGAGAGGGTGCCTCGTTAATCCCTCAGGTTGGCACACTTCAGGATACCGGGGCATATACCCCTTGGTGTACAGCGGACTGACGAGTACACGCGGGCTGAGGTAGAGAGATACACCGTGCTGGACACCGTGCTTCCTTTCGGCAGTTCTCCAGACTACGAGAGCTTTTTGGTTGGCCACCTGGCTAGCTTCTTAGACATGGAGACTCGTATAGCGGCCACGGAGACTGTTTTGCCGGTGCTGAGGAGAGAGATAGAGGTGCAGATGCCTGAAGGGATGATGGGAGTGTTGGAGGTTCCTTGTGTTGCACCTCCACTGGACCTTACTTCTGTTTAGGTAACCTGTAAAAGAAAGAAAACACATTTTCAGTTCGCATTCTCTTTAAACATTATTGAAAATACTTGTGTAACTTCTTTATTGTTTTGCAAATTCCTGCCGATTGGGCGTCTGAGTCTTATCAGCTTGTGGACGCTCGAGTTTTTCGCGCGGGGCAAAAAAAATGAATTTCCACGGAGTTTTGGTTATGAAAAAGGGCGATCCGGGAAATGAAGAAAAATTTAGAGTCGCCACCCGGGGTTTAATTCTTGGAGAATGTTAGGTACCCGAGAAACTGTTTAGAAAAATAATGACTCTTTATGCCGCTGAAAAAAGGGTTTGATCTGCGAAAAATAGAGATTTGGGTTCGGGAGCCAGGTTACCCGCAGGGAAGGTTTTGTTCGAAAAATGCACCCCGCGTGCCCGGAATTTTCCGGTCTTTACTAAATATTTGTGGGATTTTCTTTGAAAATATTTTATTGAAAACTTTTTAAAACACATAAACAACATATCACGAAATAACAAGCTTAAAGGAAGTAAATAACAATAATAATTTAAACAACACACAATCAGGCAGATAAACACAAAGAAAAAAAAAAAAATAATCAAGAGGGGTTGTGAGTGAAAGAGACAGAAAGTGAGAGGGGGTTACTGTGATTAGACCCCTCTGGTTTTACCAGAAAACAGAGCACCGGATTCAAAAGAAACAGAGCACCAAAAAAAGGTTTTTCCACTAGTACCGCACGGCGTCGAAATTATGCCGCACGGCCTATTAAGAACACCGCACGGTGCCTCTGCACAATGTATTTTCTGGAAAAAAAAATTTGTTTCTGTCCGATTGAAACCGACCTTTGTTTTTATGCAAAAACCATGTCATTTATTAATAAAAACAAGTTTGGAAAATGATTTTAGTGAGTGAATGTACCTCATTTTCAGAGACGGTGTCCCGCGACAATGGATGGTATCGCGTGATACCTTCCCGAGAGGCTCGAATGTTACTGGACTATCCTCATTTGGACTCAAGGAATGGCTACAGAGCCTTCCTCGAGCCCGGTAAGGACTCCCCTCAGAAGATTATATGCGATTAAAACACGGATGTTATACCTCGAAACGAAACGATTGGATCGGGAGGGTGACTTGTAGCTTTTTGGGTTTGTGAGAGGAAGATATTTGAAGGGTTCAGCAGAATGTAGATGCGTATGAGCAGAATAACAGAGCTTTAGTACGGGGGTAATTTCTTCGGGAATTCTTTTTTTTTTTTCGACCTCCTTAATCGTTCATCGATCTCCAATATTTATAGGGGAGGGGTGTGTTTTCGAACGAAAAAAAAAGAGCGGGCTCATCATGGCAGGAATCGAATATCATCATGGTTTCTGAGCTGCTGGAACAAACCGGGAATCCCGTTGATGGGACATGGGTGCCGTGCGGTGCCAAGAGAATACCGTACGGTGCACAAGGAAACACCGCGCGGTGCAAATGGAAGTTTAAGCCGTACGGTTTAGGATTTTGGGCCGTAAAGTTCAGGTGGGTTTGGGTTTTTTGGTTCATTTGATCCATCCGTTCCAAGGTATATTTCGCGCACTCTTTTTTCATCACCGGGGATACACAGGTCATCAAAATTGGGGTGTCTACAGTTGCCCCTCTTCGACGCGGCTTAATCACCATCGTGTTGGTGCAAGTCGCGCTAGAAGAATTGGACATCCCAATTTAAACAACTGTGCAGAAAACAAGCAATTGAAAACAATGAATTTGGTCAAGCTCGGAGCTTCCTACGTACCTCGTTTGTGAGGATCAGACCGATCGTAGTTCGTTGGGTCCGTCATAAAGAAGGCGATGCCTCATTTTTCAACGAGGGAAAAACGAATGATGCTTGCAAGAAAACAATTTGGAGGTTTTTTAAAAACCGTTAAAAATATTTCGGAGGCTCTGAAGGCCATAAGAATCTCGATCAATTGCCGTTGAGGACTTCACAAGGTTTTGTGAAAATAAATTGCCTTTGGAGGACTTAAATGATTTTTGTGAAATAAATTGCCGTAGAGGACTTAAATGATTTTTGTGAAATAAATTGCCGTAGAGGACTTAAATGATTTTTGTGAATAAAATTGCCGTAGAGGACTTAAATGATTTTTTTGAATAAAATTGCCGTAGAGGACTTAAATGATTTTTTTGAATAAAATTGCCATGGAGGACTTAAATGATTTTTTTGAATAAAATTGCCGTGGAGGACTTAAATGACTTTTGTGAATAAAATTGTCGTGGAGGACTTAAAAATTTTGTGAAAATTAAATTGCCGTAGAGGACTTTGAAATTTTTGTGAAGACAGTAATTTAGAAACGATAAATGTCGTAGCGGAGTTTGTAATACCATAGAGGTTTTAGAAAACATCATACCGTGGAAGGAAATGGGCTCCTTTGAAAGTGCTTGAACAACTTGGGGTGATGAGTGCGATTTCTGGAGGCACCAAAAGGGAAGTACTGCACGGCGTGCAAATGTGCACCGCGCGGTTTGATTATTAATGCCGCACGGCGTAAGTGGTATTTCTTCCGAGATTGATTCCAAAACCGCCAAAACCTTCCGCCTTCTGCGTATTGTGTTCCGGTGAGGAACATCCACTGTTGGTCCACGGTGAAGAGGGTTCAGTCACTCAATCGGCCATGGGCGGCCCTTTACCGATTGATGTCGCTGTGGCCACGGGGGATTCCCGTGGTTCTGAGCACCGTGCGATGCTGATTGGGGGAGAACTACCTCGTACGGTGCCGATTGGGGGCGGATTACCCCGTACGGCTGAGGTGGGTGACGAAGCACCAGGTGCGGCATTTGCTGGAGGCATTTTGACGAGTGAGGGTGAGACCCACGGTCCGATTGATGGTGATCCAAGCACTGTGGTCGATCCAAGCAATGGCGGTTTGACTTCAGCGCGGGGTGTTGGTGGCAATCGGCCTACAGGAGGCGGTAGTGTTGCCATGCAGGGTGGCGAGAGTGGCCTTGGGCCCATGGAGATTGATATGCCGGACATAGGGGTCCAATCCTCGGAAGTGGAGATGGATATTGGAGGTGTGCATGTCTTGGTCGAGCAGAGACCCGTCGGGGAGGGTGCTGACACTAGTTCTCAGGAGAGTTTGGTACCCAGTGACCTTTTGAGTGCTTCCTTGGTTACTGAGGTGCCTGTTGGAGGAGAGGATGTGCCAATTGCCGTCCCAGTGATCAGGAGGGATCTGGGGAAGGAGAAGGTGGTTGTGGAGGAGGCTCGAGACTCGAGCAGTGGAGGTGAGGATATGGAGGTTGGGGCTTCGGACCCAGTAGTTGTTCCTGCTGTTGTTGGTTCTTCCCGGGCTCCGGGTTATACCACGGCTGATACACTGGAGGGAGTGAGGGATGAGGACCTAGCGCGGACTCTTCAGGAGGATCCATCTTTTGCTGAGGTTATAGCTGGGGAGAGAGTGCCTGAGCATGTTCAGGACATGTTCTTTGAGGAGAGACAGAGAGAGGCTGAGGCTGAGGCTGCAGGAGAGGGTGCTCTCTTGTCTTTAGTGGCTGAGGTGGAGAGGGCTCAGAGGGTGAGACCTCCGTTCAACCCTGAGACTTACGTGCCACGGGTGCATTTCTTTATACCGATGGGGTGTGATGTATACTCGCCGATGCACCTGTTCTATGGTGAGACGACCTTGCTGAGGGATCCTGTCACACCCCGCCCCGCAAACGGCACCCGTGGTGGGCCCGAGTCGGTGCGGCCACGTGGCATTCCAACACAACACTCAATTTCAACTTAATAAACTATTATATTAACAACACAGCGGAAGACTTCTTCACATAAATAAATAGAAATGCCAACGTTAAATCACTAACTCAACAATACCATGCGGTCTACTCAGAAACAACTTTAACAATACATGTGCTCAAAATACTCTTTACAAATCATTAAAAGTATTGGATGACAACATGTCCAAAATTCACTCGACATCAACTTCACAACCCAACGCTGACCGGTAGTGGACCCCCTCTACAGCTCCTGCTATCTAGAAAACCATAAAGGAAATCCAGAGTGTGTGAGACATAGATTTGCTCAATAAAATATAACCAAATCAACATGCCAAAACACAACAACATTATACATCAACTAAATCAACATCCAAAGCACAACATCATTATACAACAACTTTCAACGTCCAAAACACAACATCATTATACAACAACTTTCAATGTGTATAAAACCAATCACATGCAAGTGGCACGTCTGCCACATCCTATGTATCCTAGGTCACTGTGGGAGCACACCCCGCTCGTTGTCACCGGTAGCTAGCCGACACAACGTACTCGCGGTGCAACCCAATCCACAGCCCCTTCGCAGATACCATCTTTCACACACAATATACAATGTATCCTAGGTCACTGTGTAACTCAATCCACAGCCCCTTCGCAGATACCATCTTTCACACACATCATACATGCATATCCACAGCTAAAACATCTATTAGCATGATATACATCCATCTTCATAACAACACATCATCATCACATGACATACATCCGTCTTCACAACAACACATCATCAGCAGCTAAAACATCTATTAGCATAACAACATTCATCTTCACAACAACACGTCATCATCACATAATATACATCCGTCTTTACAACAATACATGATCAACTCAGTTATATGTTATTGAACATGAATATATCAAACACACTCACCTCTGATTCGACTGGAGTATGCCAAACTTACGGTTTCGGCACCTCACGATGACCCGACTTGTCACCTAGCCACAAGCTAAACCATATCAGCATATGATCATCTTTAAACATTAGCACAAATGCTTAAATATGGAAATATAAGGCTACTGTGGAATTAATCCACAGCCAACAACTCCGTGAATCAAACCGTTTGCTACAACACAACACTTAATAGGGACATCCACACACTTGTAAAATCTGTCATAATTAGAATATACATCAAAATCGGCTAAGACTTGGTAAACAACTCTACCACATGCTTAAGTTAATCCCTGATTTTTCATGGATTTTTATAAGCAAAAGAACCAAGTCGAATTCATGCACAAACTCAGAAATTCAGCACAGCAAACGTATAATCTAGCCAGACAGTCTGTCATATTTTGGCTACAACTTTCTATAGGTTCAAAATTAGGCTGTGAGACCACCACCATTAGAAAGTAGACTTCCAGTACATAGATTTCGATATAAAATTCATCCTAATTGGAGCCCGGATGATGTAGTTACGCTCAATCGAATTTACACAACAAAATCACAAGATTATAAATTCTGCAGAACCTTCTTCACTCAACAATTCATCATAAATCATCTACTCCACCTACACTAACGATTCTAACTCCAAAACATCACCAACTCATCAACGCATGAAACCCATAAAAACCCATATCCATTAACCATGCTTAGCTATAGCAAACTTCATGAAAAACTCAACTCAAAAAGCTGCCCAGATTTCCAGAATTCCTCAACCATCAACTTCAAATCAAAAACTGCTATTTCCTACAGAAATTTAAGGCACAAGCCCTACATAATCTCGAAGGTGTACGAGTCTAGTTTCCAAATCAAAAAGCGGTTCGTAAAACGGATACTCGAGCTATGAGTTATGCCCATTTTTTCCAAAGAGTGTCAGTGCTGTCTGCACAGACGCGAACCCGACAGCAGCTCGGTAAAACATTTTTCATATTTTCTGTGCTTCTCATAAAATCACGAAAATTTAACACAACACCGAAGACATCCATGGGTAGCTACTGTAAAAAGTTCATAAAATTACGAGTTCAGGAACTACATCCGAAAATTCACTCAAAATCATGGCAGATCCGAGTTCATCCACAACCAAGCACCCAAAGCTATCTTGATCACGAATTTTCTGTAAAAGAAATCTCTAAACCTTCCTCCCAACTGTAGAATACCAGATTCTACTACCCAAAAACTACAAAGATTAACAAATTAAGATCAAGAATCAAAACCCTTACCTTGAATTAAGTTTTCCCCAATTTTCCCCTTCTTCTTCTTCTTCTTCTTCTTCTTCTTCTTCTGTCGTCCACCTCTCTCTCACTTCTCTGATTGTGATCAGACCAAAGAAAAGAAAGACTAAATATCCCACCCACTAGCAAAATTATTGGGTGTAGCCACCCCCACATCTCCAAAACTACTCCCAACCAATGATATTTAAGCATACTCAAACACACTCAAATCCTCGTACTTCTAACGTATAACCATATAACCCCAAACTCCTCCAATTCATTTAAAAAAACATGAACTAAACATTAAATACTCGGGACGGGTATTACAACTCTCCCCCCCTTAGGAAATTTCGTCCCGAAATAAGATCTACCTCTTGACAACAAATGTGATACTTCAAGTTTATCAACCTCTCATCTTCCCACATAAATCTTTAACATAAGCTTTCACCACAATGCTTCCATGTAAGCTAATGACTTAGAACATAAACTCGCACTTCCCAACCGAGAATTGCAACAACATGTAAACCAACGACAAACCATAACTTCCATTTTCTTAACCATCTCACCTGGTCCAATCTATTTTAGTAACTACAAATTAGCCAATCGCCAACTCAATTTTTTTTTTTTCATCTAACCACATAACCGTTTTTGTCAACACCGCACAAACTTCTATCGCCATCTTTCAATGTAACCATAAATCATAACCTCTTCACCAACTACACCACAAGTAAAAGTTTACACCTGTCATAATCCATCAAACAACTCTTTTCACCTCTGCCACTCACAACAATTTACCCAACCTCTCAATGCCATTCAATCACATCCAAACATGTACCTCTTAACTTGTATCTCTCAAACCATACTCACATAACGAACTCAAATCATTGCTCAACCTTTGCAAACTCTACACGCATTGTCATCACTAGCACCTGATTACATCCTCCAATAAATTTTATCGCATAAAGCGCGATTCCCAACTCTCTCCAAATTTACCAACTAGACTTTTAAGCGAAACATCTTCACCATTAAATCTCACATCCAGCAACTAACTCTCTAAACCTTCTGAACTCATTCATATAACCAATAAAAATATATTATATAATCATCCACATCTATCTCTCCATAGACAAACAACATATATACTAGTTTCCACGGAACCAATACAGTCATCACGCTCACAACAACACCTATAACCTCTTAGGTGATAAACCTTCAGGTTCAAAATCAACTCACATAACATATATTACTTCCAGCCATCAAAACCCAACCACCGACAATTTAAACCTCAACAAGACTAACACATCTTTATCACTTCAACACAACCCACTTCATACGAATCGCCAAATACATTAGGCGCACAATAAAAACTAACCACACCATAGTAAGTTAAACTCCATAACCAACACTACTCACATCTACCATCACTCCATAACCAACACTACTCACATCTACTATCACATAATTGAAACCAACAAGTTAACACAACCTTCAATCATGACATCACGTGATCTATCTCTTTTTTTTTATCAAAACCAAACAACAAATAAATCTCTCATTTTATCTTGTAAAAGAGCTTCTATTCTGGACATTCAATCCTGAAATTGCGATGGCCAGTCGCCACTTCATATTGAATATCCGGAGATAGATTCTCATAGTTTTATAAACATCTTCTACATATGCCACTTATAAACATCTTCCATCAATCAACACCTAATCATTTAGTATGAAATTGTTGAATACACCATAAACTACAAATTTACCAATCACACTAATACAATAAATGCATCCTCATAAAATTGATCATCATATCCAAAATTAATATACTACAGCTAACTCTTCCAAATCCAACACGTTGTTATCTGTGTCAAAGACAAAAGCAATACAATCTTGCACCCTTACTCAACAAAAACTTAGTCTTTTAAAGCTGAAATCCAGCACATGTGATATACTACCGAATCTCCATAGAGTCTGACTTCGCCACCACTCGACAAGCGAATTGTAACCCCTTTACCAAAACGATCCATAAAGGTATGATACTCTAATCAAGAAATCGATACCAATTTTATACCTAAATCAGAAATCTCCTACGTCAGGAAATCCATCGACAACATTTCCTACATTAGTCAACTCACATTGTGAGTACTCCACATTTATTATGTCCACCTCACCTAGTGACACATGAACAAGGAACATCATTTTATCATTCCTCTGGGAGTTCGTAAAATAACTAATCATTGTCCCTCACAAATTCTCAATTATTAAAAGGTTTGTCATAAGACTAAGTGTCATATCATTATGCATCACATACGTCATCTCAACATTTATCAACCGAAAAACCCGCACACAAAAACATGCACACACATTCTTCTTTTCGATCACAGGTTATTCCTTAAACAATATTGAATATACCTGTCACCATGATCGTTGTACGCATCATTTCTTGCTGTTTTACCTGTCACCTCTCCCGGTGAAGTCTGACCCCTTTAACTTGTGATTGTAAACACTCTCCCCGATGTCGTAGACCTCTCAACTCTTCTACTTCCATCCCTCCGAACACTATCACAAAAGAAACACCATTTATGCTTGCGCAAGAGAACATTACGCCACCATGTACTCAACTCATTGCAACTTAAACGCTTTCAGCCCATTTGCTTCATTGAAACATTCTCTCATCAGATCTGTTGACCCACAACTTAAACATCGATGTATTGCCACTGACTGCTTACCAACTCCCTGCTTTACTTCCCTTTCTACCATCCCGATGAATCCCCTTTAAGTTTTTCCAAAATCTCAACTTTTGCCAACCTTTAACTTTTGATCATCGCCTTTAATGTTCCCACATCTAGACTTTCCAAAAGCTGCCCCTTGCGTTTTAGTTATTATTATTTTTATATTTTCTTTTATTGAACCCTCATCTGTCATAATGTTCATGAACATCTTATCCCCGTCTCCATAACCATCTCTACCAAGTCAGCGTAGTCTCTCTCCCAGAAGGTGGTCAATATCATTGCTATCTTCGGAGAAATATCAAGCTGCAAATGCCTAAACCCCTTCACATCCGATTCAACCAAATCCATAGTGTATGGTGACAAAACCCCAATCTTTGCTTCATATTCCACAACCGTCACATCACCCTATTGTAGGTGAGTGAACACTGCCTCTTGCTAAAATTGATAACCCCCGGACAATGATGATTATCGAACCCTTGAACAAAGTGTTCCCACCAACTCGGCATCTCACCCTTTTGAACGTCGTCAATGTCAACCTTAGCTCACTAGTCACACCCATTGAATCCACACCTTCTCCACAGATTTCAACAATTCTTCAGCCACACCTGAAGACACAGTTCTCTCAAACCCATTGGTGAACAACTTCCCAAATCGCTCCAACAAACCAACACCCGTACTCTCCAAGTCGTTGCCTGTGAAGTTCATCATTGCATAAAAATTGCCTATAGTGTAACCGAACCATACCATAACCATCAACATTCTTTCGGTATCCCTCACAACTGGTGGTTGCAAAGAAACTCTCGATTGCCCAACCTCACCACCACAAAATGCAACATTCTCAGTGTGAATCGTACGCTCTGAATCCATTTCTCAAAAACCTGCTTCAACAACTTAAACAACCAACAACAAACACAAGTCGTAGATATAACTCACACGTTAGTCAACCACTAATCTTCTTTTTGACATACACAAAACTCCCATGGTCCACTACCATATCCCCAGCCGACTCCCAACACAGAGTCTAGAACGTACTATGCTCTGATACCAAGCTGTCACGCCCCGCCCCGCAAACGGCACCCGTGGTGGGCCCGAGTCGGTGCGGCCACGTGGCATTCCAACACAACACTCAATTTCAACTTAATAAACTATTATATTAACAACACAGCGGAAGACTTCTTCACATAAATAAATAGAAATGCCAACGTTAAATCACTAACTCAACAATACCATGCGGTCTACTCAGAAACAACTTTAACAATACATGTGCTCAAAATACTCTTTACAAATCATTAAAAGTATTGGATGACAACATGTCCAAAATTCACTCGACATCAACTTCACAACCCAACGCTGACCGGTAGTGGACCCCCTCTACAGCTCCTGCTATCTAGAAAACCATAAAGGAAATCCAGAGTGTGTGAGACATAGATTTGCTCAATAAAATATAACCAAATCAACATGCCAAAACACAACAACATTATACATCAACTAAATCAACATCCAAAGCACAACATCATTATACAACAACTTTCAACGTCCAAAACACAACATCATTATACAACAACTTTCAATGTGTATAAAACCAATCACATGCAAGTGGCACGTCTGCCACATCCTATGTATCCTAGGTCACTGTGGGAGCACACCCCGCTCGTTGTCACCGGTAGCTAGCCGACACAACGTACTCGCGGTGCAACCCAATCCACAGCCCCTTCGCAGATACCATCTTTCACACACAATATACAATGTATCCTAGGTCACTGTGTAACTCAATCCACAGCCCCTTCGCAGATACCATCTTTCACACACATCATACATGCATATCCACAGCTAAAACATCTATTAGCATGATATACATCCATCTTCATAACAACACATCATCATCACATGACATACATCCGTCTTCACAACAACACATCATCAGCAGCTAAAACATCTATTAGCATAACAACATTCATCTTCACAACAACACGTCATCATCACATAATATACATCCGTCTTTACAACAATACATGATCAACTCAGTTATATGTTATTGAACATGAATATATCAAACACACTCACCTCTGATTCGACTGGAGTATGCCAAACTTACGGTTTCGGCACCTCACGATGACCCGACTTGTCACCTAGCCACAAGCTAAAC
Source organism: Vaccinium darrowii (assembly GCA_020921065.1). Taxonomy (NCBI): domain Eukaryota; kingdom Viridiplantae; phylum Streptophyta; class Magnoliopsida; order Ericales; family Ericaceae; genus Vaccinium; species Vaccinium darrowii. Next base: position 24,461,911 of record CM037152.1, read on the forward strand.
CATATCAGCATATGATCATCTTTAAACATTAGCACAAATGCTTAAATATGGAAATATAAGGCTACTGTGGAATTAATCCACAGCCAACAACTCCGTGAATCAAACCGTTTGCTACAACACAACACTTAATAGGGACATCCACACACTTGTAAAATCTGTCATAATTAGAATATACATCAAAATCGGCTAAGACTTGGTAAACAACTCTACCACATGCTTAAGTTAATCCCTGATTTTTCATGGATTTTTATAAGCAAAAGAACCAAGTCGAATTCATGCACAAACTCAGAAATTCAGCACAGCAAACGTATAATCTAGCCAGACAGTCTGTCATATTTTGGCTACAACTTTCTATAGGTTCAAAATTAGGCTGTGAGACCACCACCATTAGAAAGTAGACTTCCAGTACATAGATTTCGATATAAAATTCATCCTAATTGGAGCCCGGATGATGTAGTTACGCTCAATCGAATTTACACAACAAAATCACAAGATTATAAATTCTGCAGAACCTTCTTCACTCAACAATTCATCATAAATCATCTACTCCACCTACACTAACGATTCTAACTCCAAAACATCACCAACTCATCAACGCATGAAACCCATAAAAACCCATATCCATTAACCATGCTTAGCTATAGCAAACTTCATGAAAAACTCAACTCAAAAAGCTGCCCAGATTTCCAGAATTCCTCAACCATCAACTTCAAATCAAAAACTGCTATTTCCTACAGAAATTTAAGGCACAAGCCCTACATAATCTCGAAGGTGTACGAGTCTAGTTTCCAAATCAAAAAGCGGTTCGTAAAACGGATACTCGAGCTATGAGTTATGCCCATTTTTTCCAAAGAGTGTCAGTGCTGTCTGCACAGACGCGAACCCGACAGCATCTCGGTAAAACATTTTTCATATTTTCTGTGCTTCTCATAAAATCACGAAAATTTAACACAACACCGAAGACATCTATGGGTAGCTACTGTAAAAATTTCATAAAATTATGAGTTCAGGAACTACATCCGAAAATTCACTCAAAATCATGGCAGATCCGAGTTCATCCACAACCAAGCACCCAAAGCTATCTTGATCACGAATTTTCTGTAAAAGAAATCTCTAAACCTTCCCCCCAACTGTAGAATACCAGATTCTACTACCCAAAAACTACAAAGATTAACAAATTAAGATCAAGAATCAAAACCCTTACCTTGAATTAAGTTTTCCCCAATTTTCCCCTTCTTCTTCTTCTTCTTCTTCTTCTTCTTCTTCTTCTTCTTCTTCTTCTGTCGTCCACCTCTCTCTCACTTCTCTGATTGTGATCAGACCAAAGAAAAGAAAGACTAAATATCCCACCCACTAGCAAAATTATTGGGTGTAGCCACCCCCACATCTCCAAAACTACTCCCAACCAATGATATTTAAGCATACTCAAACACACTCAAATCCTCGTACTTCTAACGTATAACCATATAACCCCAAACTCCTCCAATTCATTTAAAAAAACATGAACTAAACATTAAATACTCGGGACGGGTATTACAGATCCGGAGACCCATATTTCTGCTCGTCCACTGGTACATACTGCAACTGCTGCTTTCAACTGTTGTTCTGGAATTTCTGTATATGCATGCCTTCCATTGCCATTGCCTGAAAAACTTGTATTTGTTTACTGAAACAGAGAAATACTTCCTTGTCGGTGTATGGAGGTTCGTCCGACTCTTTGGAGCGTTTTCAGAGCTTGCCAGGGGCAGTGAGAGAGGTGATTGAGGGCACGGGCTTCATGGATTTTATTCGGCTTCTGGTGCCGACGCGGGCGGACCGCAGGTTGCTGAGAACTCTGATTGAGCGTTGGTGGGACACCACCAACACTTTTCACTTGAGGTTCACTGAGATGACTGTGACGCCATTGGACTTCTCGGGGATCACAGGTTTGAGAGTAGGTGGCGAGCCAGTTCCGTTTGACTCGGGGCTATACAGAGACAGTGTAGCTGTGAGGTACTTCCTGGGGAGAGAGGTAGGTGACGGGGAGTCCATGGTGAGGTGCGACCACTTGCCAGCCTTGTGGGACCACGAGCCAGAGTCACCGACAGAGGTGGCTCAGATGGCTAGAGCTTACTTGTTGTACTTGTTTGGTGTGTCCCTGTTTCTGAACAGGCGGAGTGAGGTTCACTTGGGTTGGCTTCCGGCACTGGCAGACCTGAGCAGAGTGGCGAGCTTGGACTTCGGAGGCACTACTCTTTGTACCCTTTACTGTTTCCTGGGTGCTGCTAGCCGCGGGGTTGGGACGAGCCTCGGAGGCTTCTGGAGAGTGCTTGAGGTAAAAACTTTACATGTTTGTTTCCTGCTTTCAAGTTCCTGAGATATTTATTGTGTAGATCGTAACTTTGCTGACGATACCCTTTAACCATGCAGGTGTGGGCGTATGAGGTGCTGGGGATGTACCCTCCAGCGAACAGTCATGAGAATGAGGAGGTGATCCCCCAGGCAGCGAAGTGGGACCGAGAGCACCGAGGTGGCAGTGTACATGCAGGGAGACTAAACGACTTCCGTCGTTTCTTGGACCAGACTGACGGTAGCACGGTAAGATCCTGAATCTTGTGTTGCTTTTCGAACTTAATCTTTCTGTTTGTGTTCAACCTTTCTGAAGAAATTAAGCTTGCTTGCAGGTGAGGTGGCATGCTTGGGATGCCGTGACTGACCAGTACTTGGAGCGGAGCAGAGAGCTGACACGGGGGCGAATTCTGTTGGAGTCCCCGTACAGTTGGCAGTGGTACTTGGGAGAGAGGGTGCCTCGTCAGTCCCTCAGGCTGGCGAACTTCAGGATACCGGGGCGTATACCCCCTGGCGTACAGCGGACTGACGAGTACACACGGGCAGAGATAGAGAGATACACTATGCTGGACACCGTGCTTCCCTTCAGTAGTTCTCCAGACTATGAGAGCTTCCTGGTTGGCCACTTGGCCAGTTTCTTGGATATGGAGACCCGTGTAGCAGCTACAGAGACAGTTTTACCAGTACTGAAGAGAGAGATAGAGGTGCAGACTCCTGGAGGGATGATGGGAGTGTTGGAGGTTCCTCGTGTTGCACCTCCACTAGACCTTGCTTCTGTTCAGGTAACCTGTAAAAGAAAGAAAAACATGCTTGCAGTTTATGTTTTCTTGTGCATTATTGATGATACCTGCAAAATGCTTTGTTATGCAAATTCCTGCCAGCTGAGCGTCAGAGTCCTATCAGCTGAACTTGGACTTGGAGGCTTTAGTACGCCGTCTGATGATAGGTGACGTTCCAGAGGTGCGTCCCCGAGCTGAGCCGGGAGTGGTTTTCAGAGAGAGTGGTCCTGGCAGGGGTGTACCAGGCCGTGGTGGCGGAGCTCGGGGAGCTGGAGGCAGAACTCGCGGCGGTAGTGCTGACAGGGGTAGAGGTGCCGACAGAGGCAGTGGTGCCAGAGGTGGAGGTGCAGCCGGAGCTGGTGGTGTAGGTGCAGGCAGGGCTGCGAGAGGTGCTGGCAGAGGAGCTGGCGGGTCCAGCAGAGGAGGAGGACGTAGAGCAGGTCGTAGTCCTTCTCCTGGCAGAGGGAGTTCTCAGGTAACCTTTCATGCTTTGAACTTTGTGCTTTCAGATTTGTATATTGATCCTGTATATGATGAAATCCCTTTTTCTTTGTGCAGAGTATGTCTCCACCTCCGAGGACTGGGCGCAGGAGGCCGCTGATGAAGCAAGCTGGTAGTGGTCCCACGACTCCTCCTTCCGACAGAGTACTTCGAGGGCGTCAGCCTTCTGCTGATAGACCGGGAGGGAGTGCACCAGGGAGTTCGGCTCCACCATCACGGTGGTCTTTCAGAGAGGCGGAGAGTAGCGAAGAGGAGGATGCTGATCCTTCAGAGGAGCTTAGGCCACGGGTGCAGAAAAGGCCTCGTGCTTGAGTAGGTAGGACAGGCCTGCGTGTCTGCTTTTTGATTTGGGCGCCTGTTTGCCCATTCTTTCATAGATACAGTCTGCGTGCCGTGGTAGTAGTTTTGAAGATTGTTGGGCCTGTTTCGCCTCTGGATAGATGTACATTCTACTTATGACATGGATATCGTTTTGGTTTTTATAAAATTCGCATTTTCATTATGTAAAATGGCTTACATTAACAAAGACTTGAATCTTAAAAACCAATCTTAGCACTGAGAATGCATGACACGAAACACTGTGGGGAAATAAGATGTACATGAGTTCGGAACTTGAAATGACACAATTTGGACACTTTTGGGCTTTTTGTGGGAAGACCCGAAAGAAAATGACGGGAAAAATAGGAGTTTATAGTGAGAATGCCCCGCAGCTAGACATTTTGACTTGATCGGTCGACAAATCCCGAAGGCATGCAATGAATGCTCTCTTCGAATATCCCGAGAAAGCTGCGAGATTTTATCCGAAATTCTTGTATCCAGGGTTTTTCGGCATGCCCGTCCTTATGGGATATCTCGAGAATGAGGAATGATTCTTCCATTAAGCCCTTGACGCTCCTTTTTGGGGTTGTATGTACAAGAAAAGTGACCAAAAGAAGCTTGGAATGGGTCCCGGAGGGTCAAAGCTGAAATTTTGGCTGAGAATAGCCAAGTGCACCGCACGGTGCATAAAATGGTGCCGCACGGCGCCGGCGTTTGGTGCCCCACTTCTGACGCTGTATTCTGCTCTGATTTTTGGTAATCCAATGCATGTCTCATGCGTTCAGAAACCTTGAAATGCTGATCGATGGCCTATCTTTTTAAACTTTTGCATCGCCTTCACATCCTCCCATGCGGCACGCTTCCCGAGGCAGGTGTTTTGCTTATAAATAGTGCTGTCAACTCTTATATTTTTCTCACCTCCAACTATATCTCGCAAATGGCTGTCAGTATCTCAGCTTTGGTTCGTCCTTGGCTTGATGAGCTCGATGGCCTTGGCTGGCTGAATTTTCGAGGCCATAGGTTGGCATCCATGCGCTACATTCGGGATGTAACCATACGTCCTGAGTTGCTCCATGCTGCTATCCGTTTCTGGGATCCGGAAGTGCATGTATTCCGCTTTGGTCTTCAAGAGTTATGCCCTACGGTGGAAGAGTTCCACGCGTACCTTGGAGGTTTTGATCTGGAGACTCCCGTTATTCCTCTTCAGGGAGTGAATTATGCTGATGTGCTGTGTTCAAAGTTGGGCTTAAGTAAAAATGCGGCAAGGTCCATGATCCAAGGAGGTGTGCTCAATATTCCGCGCCTGATCAGTCAGTTTCGTCCTGAAGGCTTTGCATTGTGCCTTGTGATCCTTGCAGCGTTCCTGTTTGTTTGTACAGATAATCAGGCAAGTGCGGCGCTGGTAGGAGTGGCTAAGTAGATTGAGGAGCGCAAAGATGTGGCTCCGATGGTTCTGGCTGAAACTTTAATGGGTTTGGATAAAGTCCATGCTGGGCGGACCAATGTTTTTGAAGGCAGTGCTTTGCTCCTACATGTAGGTTTCTCACTCAGCTCTCCTTTTTCTGGTTTTATCTCTCGTTCTCTTTTTACCTCAACGCTCGGGTTTAGGCTTTCTATGGCTTCTGACTTGTTTTCTCTCTTATGCAGACTTGGCTTTGTGATAAGGCTGCTCTTCTGGAGGCAGTGCCGTGGAACAGGGTCCATGAGACACGAGGCTTCATTCAGAGGGAGTACCAGGAATTTCACAGGAGTGTTTCTGGTTGGATTTAGGTGCTTTCCCAGCTTAGAGAGGACACAGTTTCTTGGCGCTTGAACTGGATGGATTGCCCAACCATGGCGGTGAGCAACATGGGACGCCACAGGGTCGTCCTAGCGAGTCTATCTGGCTGGACCTTTTACATTCCCTACCGCATTCTCCGTCAGCTAGGCGTTGATCAATCGATACCACTTGTGTATCCTGAAGCTTTTGTTGCGCCGAATTTCAACCGTGCAACCATTCAGGCTTATCAGCGTACTTGGAGGGAGCGTGTGATAGTTCCCGGAGATCAGAATCCCAGTATCATGCTTTCGGGGTGTTACAAGAGATGGTTGGCACAAGAGATTGAAGCAAGAAAGAATGGAAATCAAATTTGACATGTGCTTTAGTCTTAATGTACCCGAAATAAATTGCTGACCCATGACCTGTTTTGTGTGGGTACATGCTTTGCTTTTGTTGTTGTAAAAGATTCATGCTCAGCCATGTAATCGAAGAAATTAATTTGAATAAAAAGTGAGTCATGAAAGTTCTCTGCTTTGATTCTCATTGATTGTGATTGTAAGCGCAACTGACGGCTATGGATCAGCCCAAAAGAGATGTTACAAAAGGTCGCGACCGATCGTCAATGTGAGGATGCCTACGTATCCTCTAAGAAGGAATCAGGTCATGACGTAGTTCATGCAAATGACTGGCTAGGGTTCACTCGTGTATTCTTGCTCTCCTTTTGCGCTCTAATTTTTGCCTAGTACCGCCCTTTCAGGTTTTCGGCCTAGCGAGCTCTTTTCTTTGTTTGATTTGTCTTGAATTTTGCCTAAGCCGCCCGATGTGGGTTTCCAACTTAGCAGACTTGCTCTATTTTTTGCCTGGCACTGCCCGCCCTTGCGGTTTTCAGTCCAGCGAGCTTCTCTCAGGGGTAGTATCGCTTGAGCTGGTCCATGTTGACCAATGTGGAGAATTCGTTACTGTCGAGATCGATGAGTTGAGTGGCGCTTCCTGACAAAACCTTCTTGATGATGTACGGCCCTGCCCATTTTGGCCGAAACTTCCCTCGTGGGTCGAAAACTGGAGCCCGGATCTCCTTTAGAACCATATCTCCTTCTTGTAAATTCCTAGATTTGACTTTCTTGTTAAAAGCGCGCGCGATTCGGCGTTGATATCCTTGAACATGATATAAGGCTCTGCCATTCAGCTTCTTTGATGTCAGCTTCTATCATGACCCTCAGAGATGGTACTTCAAGTTCGATAGGGAGGACGGCTTCCATGCCGTAGACTAAAGAATAGGGTGTTGCCCCTGTCGGAGTATGGATGGATGTTCGGTATCCCCAAAGCGCTAACGGTAGCTGTTCGTGTCAGTTTCTCGTAGACTGAGTGGTTCTCTCTAGAATTGTCTTGATGGTTTTGTTGGCTGCTTCTACAGCTCCATTGGTTTGTGGTCGGTAGACAGTTGACTTGTGGACCCGGATCCCAAAATCTTCGAGAACCTCGGCGGCTTTACCCTTGAAGTGAACGCCGTTGTCAGACACGAATGCATGAGGTACCCTATAGCGGTAGATGACGTTCTGTTTGATGAAATGAGCGACCTGAACTGCTGTAAGGGTCGTGTAGGAAGCAGCCTCAACCCATTTGGTGAAGTAATCGATAGCAACTAGGATGAACTTGTTCCCATTTGAAGCAGCTGGGGTGATTTTGCCGATGACATCGATGCCCCAGGTAGAGAAAGGCCAGGGTGAAGTCATAGAATGAGGTTCTGATGGTGGTATGTGCATGAGATTGGCATGAATCTGACATTTGTGACACCGCTGGCATACTCAATGCACTCGGTTTCCATGGTAGACCAGTAATACCCTTGTCGCAAGATCTTCTTGGCGAGCATAGTCCCGTTCATGTGAGGGCCGCAGACTCCGTTATGTACTTCTTCCATGATTCTGGTCGCTTCTTTGCTGTCTACGCACAACTTGTGCATTCCGCAATGAGATCTTCTGTACAGCCTACCCCCGCAGATGATGTAGTGAGAAGCTAGTTTCCGGAGAGCAATCTGGTCCTTTTTGCCAATTCCAGTTGGATATTCGTTTTTCTCGATGAAATTCCAGATGTCATGATACCAAGGAAGACCATCATCAGGCTCATCGATGGCCATGATGTACTCATAAATGGGCTTGTCCCTTTGTTCAATCAGGATTGGTCGGAGTTTGACTCTGTTGGGTATCTCTACCATGGAAGCTAATGTTGCCAAGGCATCGGCAAACCGGTTGTTTAATCTGGGCACATGAGTGAAAGTGACAACCTGGAACCGATGGATCAGATTGTCAAGGTCTTTATGGTAAGATTTCAGCTTGTCTTCTTTGACCTTCCAGTCGCCGTTCGCTTGTGAGACTACCAGGTTGGAATCTCCAATCACTTCCAATTTTTTGGCGCCGATTTCTAGAGCAGCTTCCATCCCCACAATACATGCTTCGTATTCGGATTGGTTATTAGTGACCTCAAAGTTGAGCTTGAAAGCAAGAGGGATGTGTGACCCTTCGGGTGAGATGAGCAAGATCCCAATCCCGAATCCTTTCTAATTAGCAGCTCCATCAAAGTATAACAACCATACATCGTTGTTTGTAGTCATGACATTTTCATCAGGGAATTCAAAACTTGTATCTTCTGGACCTTCCACCGGATGATCGGCCAGAAATTCAGCGACGGCCCTTCCTTTAACAGACTTCCGGGTTACGTACTTGATGTCGAATTCTGCTAACAGAAGTAAGCAACGTGCTAGCTTACCTGTGAGTGCTGGTTTCTCGAACAGGTATTTGAGAGGGTCCATCCGAGAGATTAGTCTTACTGAGTAGGCTAACATGTAGTGTCTCAACTTCTTGGAAGCCCATATCAAAGCCCAACAAACTTTCTCCAAGGAGGTGTACCGCTCCTTGCATCCAGCCATCTTCTTGCTAATGTAGTAAACTGCCTTCTCACTGCCGCCTTCGCCTTCTTGTGCTAGCATGCATCCCATTGCTGATGGGGTAACGGATAAGTACATGATGAGGGGTTGCCCCGGTGTTGGCGGCATTAGTACTGGAGGGCTCTGAAGATACTTTTTGATGGCTTCGAAGGCTTTCTGGCATCCGTCGTCCCATTTGAACGGCACACGTTTCTTGAGTAATCGAAACATCGGCTCGCAAGTCGAAGTTAACTTGGCGATGAATCTGCTGATAAATTGAATTTTTCCGAGAAAGCTTCGTACTTCCTTTTCGGTCCGAGGTGGCTCCATTTCGAGAATAGCCTTACTCTTGGAAGGATCTATCTCAATTCCTCGCGTAGTGATCATGAATCCCAACATCTTCCCAGCTGTGACACCAAACGTGCACTTTTCAGGATTGAGACGCAACCGATACTTGCGAATTCTTTCGAAGAACTTTCTAAGGGCGGGCAGATGTTCCTCCCTTTCTTTGGCTTTGACAATCATGTCATCCACGTAGACTTCGACTTCTTTGTGGATCATGTCATGTAGTAATGTTGTAGCTGCCCTCTGATAGGTTGACCCGGCGTTTTTCAGTCCGAAGGGCATGACCCTATAACAGTAAGTGCCCCACTCTGTGGTGAAAGTAGTTTTCTCGCGATCTTCGGGAGCCATGAGAATCTGGTTGTATCCTGAGAAACCATCCATGAAAGAAAGAAGTGCATGCCCAGCAGTATTATCCACAAGCACATCTATGTGCGGCAATGGGAAATCGTCCTTAGGGCTGGCCTTATTCAGATCCCTGAAGTCTACGCAGACTCGAATTTTTCGGTTCTTCTTAGGGACAGGAACAATGTTCGCAACCCACTGAGGGTATTCTGTTACCATCAAGAATCCAGCGTCTATCTGCCTCTGAATTTCTTTCTTGATTTTCAACACCCAATCAGGTCTCATCTTCCTCAACTTCTGCTTGACCGGTTTCGCGTCTGGGTAAAGCGGGATTCGATGCTCCACAATCTCGGGGTCGATACCAGGCATATCTGTGTGTGACCATGCAAAAACGTCTTCGAATTCTTTCAGGAGATCCGAGTGGGCTCTGAACTCTTCTGGAGATAGTCCGGAACCAATTTGAACCATGCGCAGATTGCTTTCATTTTTCAAATTTATAGAAATAATTTCTTCTTTTATAGGCTGAGCATGCCTTTTGTCTTCCCTTCTGATTAGGGATCGAAGTTCTTCTGGAATTTCTTCCTCGAACTCAATCTCTTCATCGTCGGGGTCAACACAATTTATTTCGGATACAGCAAGATAAGCAAAGTCTACTTCATTGATAGAAAATGTGGGGGCCCCAGGGGCGTGATACATGAGAGTGGACTCGAACTCAAAAGGAAAGGGATGACGCGGGGGAATGACGGATACATGTTTGGGGTAAGACTCAGACTCAGTGCTAGACTCGGATTCTGACCCAAATTCAGTGCTAATGTAAGTGATTTTAGGTACAAAAGTGCAATTTTTATAAGCTCCATTGGCATCCATAATAAGTGCAGTGACATCTCCAAGGGCATCCTGGCTCAGCATCATCAACTCTACCTCCTCGGCAAGCTCCAAATCAGGCTCCAAATCAAACAGCATTCCAGCAGGCTCGCCTTCCTCTTCTACGCCTGTCAGGCTCTCTTCCCCAAACAACGATTGGAGATTCCCTGAGTCAAGAGTTTCAATCCAGTCAACTTGAAGTGCCTTAACCAGTTCTTCCCTCTTCTCAGCTTCATCGTCACTGTCCCAAGTGTCGTTCGCAAAGATTTCAAAGCCTGGCAGCTCAGTCTTTGTTTCCACGTCCCAGAATGGTTCCGGTTCCCCATGATAGGCAGCCTCCGGGGCTTTCATAAACAGAATAGGCTTCTTCTTGGCACCAGTTCGCACCTTCTTTCCCTTCCTTGGCTCACCGTCAGCTGGCTCATAACCGAGACCAAAGCGGTGGTTATTTGTCGAGAATTCGGGGAATTCAGCCACTCCTTGATTGTTTAGACCTAACCCCAGGCCGGGCAGGTATTCCATCTTCCTCATTATTTCCAAGGCAGTTGAACTGACTGAGAAGTCTTCATCCATTTTGACAGTAAGAACCGATCCCGAAGTGTCGAAAGAGAAACCACCAAGAGTGACATCTTCTTCTCCATGTGCGATTTCAAGTAGTGGCGCATTGTCAGGGACATGGGGACGGATTCCCGAATCTCCATGAATTGTCAAAGTTCCCGAAGCCAGACCGAGTTGGACTTTCTGGTGCAGAGAAGAGGGGACTGCCATGATATCTGATTGTACGGGGTAAATTCCACGTAACTCTGGATCACGTGCTTCCTTGAATCAACCCTCAATCTGCAAGACAGAAAAAGGGTTAGAGCACCTTTGCCTCTCGTTGGCAAAGGCCCTCCGATGCCTAAATTAGTATCACGTACTTTGAACACTCAAATCACAATGCGTATGAAAATAGGTTTCACAGCGTACCTTTTGTCATGGTTATTGCCCTGTATTTATAAGTGTAGATGTTCTTCATATTTGGCATCTCGTGCCTCTGTTTCCTATTTTCTTTAGGAATCCTTTTCCTAATAGGACTTTCCTATTAGAGACGAGTTCCCATATCCTGCTAGATTTCGTCTAGCAGGGGTCTTCTTTTCCATATAAGATTCTTTCCTATATGGGGTACACTCCTAATCACATTAGGACTGCCCCTATTTCATGGGATTGCTCCCTATCTCATAAGGAACCGATGTAGAATACTCTGGAATGTCTCACCGCCTCATTCGTGGCGGTGCCGTGCTTCCACATAGCTCGGCATGACTCGTACATACCTCAACTTCTTACGCCAAGCTGAGATTATGTATTCCAGAATGCTATCCAAGCTATACTCGTAGCCTTCCTAGCTCGGCCATGTCAGGGGCACCCCCTTATATAGTTCACGCCGAGCCAGTGCATCCTGTTATATTAATTTATTCCTTTCATTCTGGCCTTACTCATTCGCCAAACCAGCTCGGCACAGGGCTCACGAACACCCTATGTGGTGCCGAGCTATTCACCCTTTCGTGGTGACCTCGATAGGCACGTGCTATGCCTATCAGTAGGGTAATCATATTTTTACCCACTCCAATTGCTCCCCAGCTCTGCTGCTACTGTTATGCATCAGTAGTGCGCAGAGCTTCAACGGTTCCTGATGCTTCTCTCACATGCTTCCCCCTCGCGTGGGGAACAGGGATATTCCTGCATTAAATGCGAAGTGACCCGTTGGTCATCAGATAAGCCCAAAGGACGATTTGGGGTGACGTTTCTCGTACGTCACGCCCTACTTTATGGGGTTTTGGGTGGGATAATGATTATTCCTCCTAAAAACCCTTCCCCCTTTTCCCATTTCTCATTTCATCAGAAGACAAAAGAAGCGAGAGAGAGAAACGAGAACGTCGTTCGCCATTAGCGATACTCAAGCTTTCTGCAACAGAAGTCCCTTCTCCTCCAGCCCTCATCGGAGACCGTCGGCCATTACCACCGGAGTGAGTCATCCTTAGGTCCATCTTTTCACGTAAGTGACCTTTCCGATTCCACCCCTCCTGCTTTTTCCCTTTTTACTGTTCATCCTTCTCCTTCTCCTACTGGGTTTCAACAGTGAAACCCTAGTTCTCAGGAGCAATGGGTAGGCACAGAGCCCTATTAAATACCCCTGAGAAAGAAGCAAAATTCCGTCGAAACTATAATATTCCCGCCGATATTCAATTCCGTTTAGACACCAAAAATGATCTGAGAGAACAAGGTCAAACAGAAAACAAAATCCACATCCCCTTGATTTTCATAGTCGAGGGAGGTCTCAGGCTCCCCCTAGACCCCTTTTTCCGGGAGGTTTGCAATAGATGCCAGTTAAACCCTATGGAACTCTGTCCCAACTTTGTCAGGGTGGTTATGGGCACCATTGCCCTTAATAGGCTGCTCGACCTTCATCTTGACTGGTGGGATCTGCACTATCTCTATAGTGTAGTCCCTACAGAGCATAAAAATTATTATTTCAAGGCTAGGGACCCCAAACAGAAGCTTATCACCGATCTACCAAATTCCTCAAAGGGAGAGGCAGATGACTATCTCGTAGTCACTGGCAACTGGCAGCCTAGAGACGCCGAGGGGAA
>CM037152.1:24474816-24559272 GCA_020921065.1 Vaccinium darrowii
ATCAGGAGCTTCCTTAAACCATTTAGGAAACCAATCAACAAACCCGCTCACTACCTCCAAATCAAAATTAAAAGCTAGCCTTGAACAACGCCAAAGCTTTTTTTTAAAAACACAATTTAAAAACACATGCTCTATCGTCTCCTCCTCAGCCCCACATAAACCGCATATATTATCTCGCACTACGCTCCTTCTACACAAACCATCCTTGACCGCTAATATACGATGGACCACCTTCCAAACAAAAGACTATACTTCGGTGGCAAGTTAAAAGCCCAAAACTTTTTCCAAAAATCCAGAGAACACCTACCCACCCCTCCTGCATACTTTCAATACACCGCTAAAAAATAGGCCGATTTAACCGAAAAGCTACCATTCCTTGAATGACCCCAATAAAGTCTATCTACCCTCCCTCGACCAGGAATATACGTCGCCAAAATTCTCCTAGCAACCTCGCTCGGGAAAAAGGCTTCAACCAAAGGCTCATGCCACTTTATCGTCCTCCAATCTATTAGCGAGCCCACTCTCAAATCACTAAGTGAATTCATAATATCCCTCCCCACAAATGGATTATCGCTCCCCACAATCCACTCATCCTTGAACACCTTAATAAGCTGGCCATTCCCGACTTCCCACTTCCCTTGACTAATAAATCCCTTCCCCACAAAATACTAAGCCACCACCAAGAACACCCCGCCGCAGGCTTGACCGTCAAAATACCTTCATGTTTACAATACCTACCCAACAATACACGAGAAACCAAACTACCCTTATTTTCAAATAACCTCCAAGCCACTTTTGCTAACAGAGCTTGATTGAAACAATTAAGATCGCGTAAACCCAAATCCCCTTGCCCTAGGGGCTTACACAAATTAGACCATCTCATCCACGGAATTCCACCATCCTCATTCTTCCCCCATAAGAACCTAATGATGACACTCCGAATCTTCGACACAAAATAAGCTGGAGCTCTTAAAACTGAAACAAGTAAACTGGTGTCGTGGACAATGTGTGCTTAACTAAAATAAGTCTCTCAGAAAAATCCAACACACCCTTCTTCCATCCCGCCAATGGCCCTTCAACTATGTCCAGGATTCTTTTGAACCTGCCTTTCCGCCTCGTAAAATCCAAATCCGCGTCCAAATATACCCCCGGCTTCTCAACAATCTTAACCCCGAGAGTCACAGACAAGAAGCCTTAAAATTAGGATTCACTATAATCTCTGATTTCGAAAAATTCACTTTCTGTCCCGCTACGCGACAGTAGTCATCAAGCAACCACTTATGAAGATTGTTGAGGATAGTAGAGTTTGCTTATGCTCTTGGAAAAAGATGGCTGATTTAATGACGTACATTTGGTGACAAAAAGGGATTTTTCTTAATCTACACTTTGAGTGTTAGTTTTGTTGGCATTTTCCGGGTTATGTCAAGCCTTTTGGAGTCTGTAATTTTGTTATTGGGGGTTTGGGAGTTAGAGTGCTTAGGGTTGAGTCTAGATGCTCCATTCGAGAATCTCAAGCATCATGATCAAGCCAAGTGTTTCGAAGCTCAATCCAATGAGGTATATCCATGCATATCATTTTTTGCATTTAGGCCATTCAAAATAACATGTGTTAATGTGCATTAGGTTGTCTTATTAATGCTTTATTTGGATCTTACACTTAAAATGAGCTAGGCATTAAGATTTAGCTTTGAGGTTATTGCGTCTTCACGCGTCTACACGCGTCTGCCTTTGACTGCTGAGATTGTGCCAAGTGTCTAAATCCTGACGGTGCGTCTGCGCGCGTCTACACGGGTCTGGCAGAATCTTTAAGTGACTTAGTGTCTTGTTTTGATTGGTTGGATTGGGGAGCACGAAAATGAGAGCTATAAAAGACATTTTTCACTCATTTTCATAAACCCACTTGAAAAAAAAATCAGCCCTTTTTAGAGAGAGAAAGTCCCATCTCTTCTCCATCTTTTCTCTCTTTTGTGAACTTGATGTTCTTGATGATTTGAGCTTGCTCTTCTCATCTTTCTTCAATCTAGAGTCTTCCTTTTCATGGATCTACTCTATGTTGATTTTAGTTTTCAAAAACTTTCATAAAAATCCAATCTTTTTAGTCTCATCTCTTCTCCATCCCTTTTCTCTTTTGTGAACTTGATGTTCTTGATGATTTGAGCTTGCTCTTCTCATCTTTCTTCAATCTAGAGTCTTCCTCTTCATGGATCTACTCTAGGTTGATTTTAGTTTTCAAAAACTTTCATAAAAATTCAATCTTTTTCATACATCATGTTGTGTTGCCTTGTTTCTACGTGAGCCGGTTGAACCAGTGCCGAGTTGACTCGGAGATCAAGACGGGTGTGCTTGTGGAGTCCATGGAATCAAAGAGGAGTACGGGGTGCTACATCAAGAATTGGAGCTAGGTGTCACAAGGGGCTTGTTGGGTAATTCCTAGTCTTGTTAATTCTTGTAAACCTTTTGATTTATGGAATGCATGAGTAGGACTAGGCCATGGTTTTATGCTTAGGGTGTTTAGACCCTAAGTAGTTTCCACGTATATCGTGTGTTTTGTCTCATTAGTTTAATTACTCTATATTGAACTTGTTGAGTTGTTTGATTTGCCATGGTGAATGATTAAATTGTTTGAAATCGAAGTGGTTTATTTTTAAAAGTGGTCGTCCTATTCACCCCCCCTCTAGGACTTGTGGTGCTTTGCATAATTTCATTGAGTTTTGAACTTGAAAATTAAATGTAGGAAAACAAAGCGCAAAGGTGAACAAAAATCCTTTTTCTTCGTGTTTGTTTGTTTAAACTTTATTTATTAAACCCTCATTCTCATGCAGAAATTTTTTTACTAGGTCCAAAAGTTTTTTATATAAACGATTTAGCATGAAAATACACCACAACAAGACTTGTCATCAACCGTAAAATTATCAAATTACTAACTACTTTATCGCATCAGAATAGATACACCAAAATCAACAGATCCAGAGCTTAAACTATTTCCAATCACATCAGATATCGTAGAGTTTGGAGCAATACAAAACAATTAGAAGGCAATTGTAGACACGTAAAATTTCTGGCCTATCACAAGTTGCCACGTGTTGCTAGGGCACATAAATTGGCTAATTAAATGTTGCCAAGTGTCACAAGTCAAAGTCAAAGTTTTACGGACGAGCCAATTAAATGCTGCCAAGTGTCCGTAGGTCAAAAGACTAAGCACGATAAATGGCGAATCAAATGATGTCACGTGTTTACAAGTCAAAAGTCAGAGATATGTGCGAGGACCAATTAAATGGAGCCACGTGTCAAAATGATGCAGTTATTAATTTATCAAGTCTGGCCAATCAAATTCTGCCACTTGGTGAAATAAATTATATATCTCTTCATATATGATTATCTTTCTTAAAATAAATAAGAAGAAAGATATTTATTAAGTTTTAATTATTTTCCTTTAAATCAAATAAGGAAATAATTAGAGAGAAAAGTATGGAAAGAATTGCAGTCTTGCCATAACTCTTCATCTTACATCCCTATATATAGAGGTGCTCTCTCTCATATTTTAGGGGACATCAAGACATTGAAGCTTCAACAGCTCTGAAGATCAAGCTTCAAAGCCCTTCAAAATTTCTTCAAGTCTTCAAGCATCCAAGCTCCAGAGCTCTGAAGATCAAGCCTCAAAGCCCTTCAGAATTCTTCAAGTCTACATCAAACAAGACGATTCTTCGATCAAAGCCTCAAAGCTCCGAAGAACATTCAGACATTCAAGCTCCAAGCTCTGAAGATCAAAGCTCCAAAGCCCTTCAGAATTCCTTGAAGTCATCAACACATTCAAGCTTCCATCAGCTGTCAGAGCTCTGAAGATTCAAGCCTTTAAAGCCCTTCAGAACTCTTCAAGTCTACATCAAGCGAGACGGTTCTTCAAATCAAAGCCTCAAAGCTCCGAAGAACATTCAAGCTTCCATTAGCTCTGAAGATCAAGCTTCAAAGCCCTCCAGAATCCTTTCAGTCCACATCAAGCAAGACGCCTCTTCAGATCAAAGCTTCAAAACTCTGAAGAACGCTCAAGCCAAATCCACAAGTCATCAATCTACTTCTACCAAATTGAAGAAGATATCAAATTCCAATTTGAGACCAAGCTCCAAAGCCCTCAAATCAACATTTGCAAATTTGCCTCTCCTTCAATCAAATTGAAGAAGATCTCAAAGACCGATTTAAGAAGAAGCTCCACAGCCCTCAAGTCAACGGTCATAAATTCGCCATCTTTTTCCAACAAAATTGAAGAAGATCAAGCAAATCAACTTGAGAAGAAGCTTCAAAGCCCTCAAGTCAAAATCCATCAAATTCGCCGTCATCTTCGCAAAGACCAAAGAAGATCTCGTTGTTCAATTTGAGAACAAGCATCAAGCCCTCGAATCAAACTCTTGGAGAGAAGAATCAGAGGATTATTTTCTTTCATTAGAAATTACTACAGAGATTGTAAACCCTAAATTTCTCAATCAATAAAATCATCGATTTTGGTCAACACTTTTCCGTCTTTTTTGCAGACTCGAAATTTGTGTGATACAGCAATACTTAATTCATATTTACAACGGATAAAAATGGACCGATAAAACTAAGAGTACAGAAGGAAGGGGTACAAAAAATGTACTAACGGCTTGCATGGTCCACTTTTGAGTTCCATGCAAATGATCAGAATCATTCACTAGTTTTGAAATAATTTTTTGAATGCCCTTGCAAAAATTCAGCTCAAGTAGATATGCGTAAATGGATGATCAAATATTCCAATTTCTTATTCAAAATTAAGGATCTTGAATTCTGAATAAAAACTTGAAGTTTGGATCACTCACTCACACATATCCAACTGAGCTGAATTTTTCGAAGGATATTCTGAAAATTATTTTAAACTTATTAAAAGTTTCAGATTATTAATGTGGGACCCAAAAGTGAGCCTGTGGACGGTCGACCTCCACGCGGTTCAGGCAATGGTTTTCGAAACGGTTCGAAAAACAAGGATTTTAGAGTCGCCACCCGGGTTTTGGGAAAGTAGTTTGGGACCCGAGAAACCAATTTGAAAATGATGATTTGAGAGAATGACTTATAAAACCAATTGAAAACCAGAGATTCGTTTTGGATCCGGGAGCCAGGTTACGAACAGGGAAGGGTTTTAATGCACCCCGTTCGCCCGATTAAAATCGGTCTTTACTAAATATTTGTGAGATTTTATTAGAAAACGATTTTATTGCTGAACATTAACAGATAAACATTTAAATTAAACAAAACAGATGATAATAACGAGAAAAACAAATGACTGGTATGTAATTAACAGAAATCAAACGAAAATCCAAACTTCAAACTGTTCCTGCAGGAGGGAGGTTCAAATTTCACATTTTATCAGAAAAGTGTGCCGTGCGGCACACTGGATGTACCGTGCGGCACAAGTGATGAGCCGTGCGGCACTGTTCTTCAAATTAACGGTCAAATTTTCAAATGGGTGCCGTACGGCACTCAAGGTGTACCGTGCGGCACAGTAGGAGTGCCGTGCGGCACATCTGGCTGCAAAACAGTTTAAAACTTTGGCTTTTCGAAATGATTGATCAGAGGCACATACAAGGTATGAAATGCATTCAAAATGAACTACTTAAAAGGGAGAAAGCAGTGTATTTGAGTATGGGATGTCCCTCCTTGTTGAATAGCTCCGTACGAGGCGATGTTTTCACCGTACGACGCGACCAGGAGGTGTGAAATGAAACTGGACTTGCTATAATTTGGGCATACCAAGCATGGAAATGATACAAGGAATCATTCCACCCTTGGTACCCCTCCCCTCAGGGTACCAAATTCAAGGAATTTGGCGAAACGGGTTTATACCTTTGGTTTCGAACTCTCGGATTGAGCGTCGGATTGAACTTCCGAATGCTGCTTGAACCTTCTCTGGACCTCACTTTCACTCTAGTATAGTGGTAAGAGGGATTGAAGGCTTAAACTTTGGTCAATTTGGAATGGTTAACTCACGGCTTTGGAGCCAAAAACAGGGGATGGGTCTCTACCTCAGGTTTGGCTTTGGCAGAGAGGATGATATTGGATTCTCTATAGTGGAGATGGTAGCTAAGAGGTTTTGGCAATGAAAATGGTACTCAAGAGTGGAGCTCCGTGGGCAACTTTACACCGAAATTCTTTGGGATGGGATTTTTTTGGGGGCCTTTTTCCCATTGGGCTCGAACGGTTTATATAGAGGGTGAGGGAGCCGAATGTAGTCTCCAACCCCTTCTTGATTCTTGCTCATGGAGACAATGGCATGGGGAGTAGCATATTCCTTTCGGCCATGATCTTCCCTTTCGGCCACGACCAGCAGGGCGGGGGAACCAATCTCGTCAACGTTTTCGGCTGCTGGGAATTCGCAAAAACTGGGAACCCGTAAACAGTACCGTACGGTACACAAACTGTGCCGTGCGGCACAACTTGTGTACCGTGCGGCACAACTGGCCGTCAAAATTCAACAATCTGCTGTACGTGACTCTGGCTGTCCCGTGCGTTGAGAGATGAGTACCGTGCGGTACTGTTGACTGAGTTGACTTGGAGAGTTCCAATCCGAGAGTTCTTCCGGGTGTTTCCGTTCATCATTGGGGATTAAAATGTACGTGAACGTTCATTTTGGGGTGTCTACAGTTGCCCCTCTTTGACGAGACTTACAATCATTGTGTCGTCGGAAGTCACGTCAAAGATAGAAGACACCCCTCGATGTGGACGCCCTCGTATGAAAACAAATAGCTAAACATGATGCGTGTGTGGTCGCGCTCGTGAGAGCTGCCTACGTACCCCGTTGTAGGGATCAGACCAGCGTAGTTCATTGAGGCTTTAGAATGCAAGAGTCGATGGGAAACATACCTTGATCGGTTTGTAGGAATTGTCACTCTGCTTTTCAACGAGGGAAAAACGAATGATGTGCTATTGGTGCTGAAAACCGTTTTGTTAATGCCGGAGAGGACTTACGAAACCATTCATTGGAAAACCATTTGATGTCGAGAATATCTGTTGTTTAATGCCGGAGAGGGCTTACGAAACCACCTGATGCTGATAAAACTGTCGTTAATGCCGGAGAGGACTTGCGAAACCATCGGATGCTGATAAAACTATCGTTAATGCCGGGGAGGACTTACGAAACCATCGGATAAAGACCATCGGATGCTCGAAATATTGGTCGCTAATGCCGTAGAGGACTTACAAGACCACCTGATGAAGACCATCGAATGCTCGAAATATTGGTCGCTAATGCCATAGAGGACTTACAATAACCACCTGATGAAGACCATCGAATGCTCGAAATATTGGTCGCTAATGCCATAGAGGACTTACAATAACCACCTGATGTTGATAAAACTATCGTTAATGCCGGAGAGGACTTACGAAACCACCTGATGCTGATAAAACTGTCGTTAATGCCGGAGAGGACTTACGAAACCATCTGATGGAAACCATCGGATACTGATAAAACTGTCGTTAATGCCGGAGAGGACTTACGAAACCAACTGATGAAGACCATCGGATGCTCGAAATATTGGTCGCTAATGCCGTAGAGGACTTACAAGGCCATCTGGTGTTGATAAAACTATCGTTAATGCCGGAGAGGATTTACGAAACCACCTGATGCTGATAAAACTGTTCGTTAATGCCGTAGAGGACTTACGAAACCAACTGATGAAGACCATCGGATGCTCGAAATATTGGTCGCTAATGCCGTAGAGGACTTACAAGGCCATCTGGTGTTGGGGATATAATTTGTCAATGCCGTCGAGGACTTATAAAACCCGTCTGGCGCTGTTTGAGATTGTTGTTGTAGATGCCGTTGAGGACCTACGAAACCATTCGATGTTTTGAAATAATTGTTGCTGATGCCGTAGAGGACTTACGAAACCACTTTCGATACTGATAGAAGTTGTTGGTAATGCCTTTGAGGACTTACAAATCCAATCGTTGCCTGAATACTTGTGATGGCACCGATGAGTGCTCACGCGAAGCTGACGCGGGGCAAAATCGAGGATTAGCCTGAGCGAGATTGCTGGAAATCTTGGCTTAGAAGCCCTTGGGAAGGTTGAATCTAGTGCAAAAACCATTAAGAACACAGATGTGTGCTGCGCGGCATCAACATTGTACCGTGCGGTTGAGATGGAGCACCGTGCGGTAAAACTGGCAAAGAGGTGTGCCGTGCGGTACTCGAGGTGTACCGCACGGTAGAGAAACTGTGCCGTACGGCACAAGTGGTTATTAAAACCGCCCGAAACCGTTTCGTTTTCTCCCACTCTTTCAAACACATTCACAACATCTTCAGTCAGTTATTCTGAGAGGGTGACATTCCGAAAATCCTCACCTCCTTCAATCTTCTTCTTCTTCCTTATTTCTCCTAAATCCTCCCCAAATTCTTCGGTTCATCAACACTAGAACGAGTTTCTCCTCCGAGATACATCATCCATGGCTGATTCCGGCGACACACCTGTTGATCTCAACCTACTCGCCGCCGGTTTGTCGTCATCGGTGCACGGGGGTGGCGGCGCTACATCCGGCGAGCCCAGTAGTGACCCATCCATGGGTGCTTCGGCCGATGTCGGCCCAAATATCGCGGATCCGGTTCCACCGGTTGGGGCCGAAATACCACCACCCATGTCGGAAGTGGCGCATACGAGACTGAGTGAGACTCACACGGGTGAGGTTTTGACTCCGGTGGAGGTACGGGAGGCCATGGATACTGGGGATGCTGCGGTGGTGGGTAGCAGTGATGTGGGTGACCGTTTGGGTACCGCACGGCACATTGAGAGTGCCGTGGGTGATACTACAGGTGCTGTGACTGTGGGTTCGAGTGCCGCACGGCATGACGAGAGTGCCGCGGGTGGTGATCAGAGTGCCGGGGCTAGCCACAAGGGTCCGGAGGCTATGGAGATTGATCCCACAGGTACGGGTGCTTCTCCCTCGGATATTGCTATGAGTTTGAGTGGGATAGATATTGTTGTTGAGGATGTGACTGGAGGTAGTAATACGGAGAGTGAGGAGGTGCCGTTAGTGAGGCGCATAGCTCCAGGTCCGGCTATTGCGATTGGTACCGCCAGAGTGCCAGAGGAGAGTGCTGAGAGAGAGACAGAGGTTTCAGAGCCTCCGTTGTTTACACCTGCTGTTGGTTCTTCCCGTGGGTCTGGCCTGACTTTGGCAGACACTTTGGAGGGGGCGAGAGATGAGGATATAGCAGCGACCTTACAGGAGTTTCCCAGGTTCGAGAATGTCCTGGTTCAGGAGGGGATGGCATCTATTGTCAGGGATGCTGAGCAGGAGGAGAGACAGAGAGCGGCCGAGGTGGCTGCAGGGGAGGGGCGTTTGACTATAGTCCGAGAGGTTGAGTTGGCTTTGGACCACAGAGCTCCGTTTACACCGGCCACTTACGTGCCACGAGTCCACTTCTTCGTCCCTCAGGGCTGTGACACATATACCCCTTTGCTACCGGTGTACTTGGATACAAATGTGATTCGTGACCGCTCGACCCACATTGCTTATAAAAACCCCTTGGTATGTACTTTGTTTATTCTTTGTTGTCTGTACCTGTTTGCTGTACATTCCTTTTGACAATGACTGATTGAGATTGCATTATGCTTTGGTTTTACAGACTCAGAGATCCATGGGCAGTTCTGGAGGTTCTGCACATTCTCTGGCATACTACCGTGCGTTGCCAGCACGAGTGAGGGCTTTGGTTGACGCCTCTGGGTTCACCATTTTTATCCGGCTTCTGACAGTGACGAGGACGGATCGCAAGCTGATACGAGCCCTGGTGGAGAGGTGGTGGGATACCACCAACACCTTCCACTTCAGATTCGGGGAGATGACGATCACTCCCCTTGACTTTGCTGCGATCACCGGTCTGAGAGTCGGAGGTGAGCCTATCCCGTTTGACTCGGAGCTGTACTTGGACACTGCTACCGTGGAGCACTACCTGGGGAGGAGGCCTGGAGGTATTGAGCCGGGGGTGAGGTATACTGTCTTGGTGAGTTTCTGGGACCACGAGCCAGAGTCTGAGGAGGAGGCTAGACAGATGGCGAGGGCTTACTTGTTGTACCTCTTTGGCGCCTCCCTGTTTCCGAACAGGCAGGGCGTGGTGCACTTGGGTTGGTTGCCTGCACTGGAGAGTTTGGAGACTGCTGGGAGGTTTGACTGGGGCGGCGCCGGCCTGTGTACTGTGTACTGCTTCCTTGGCTGCGTGTGCCGTGGTGTAGGCACGAGCCTTGGTGGTTACTGGAGGGTGCTGGAGGTAAAACTTTCGCTTGTATTCCTCTTTCAATGATCATGATAATGCTTTTATCCATGTTTCTTGACTTGACGGTTTTCTGAACATGCAGGTGTGGGCTTATGAGGTGCTGGGTGTATTTGCCCCGGCCAATTCGCATAGCAATGAGGATGTGCTCCCACGTGCCGAGAAGTGGGGATCAGAGTACACAGGAGCCGGCGATCATAAGGGAGATTTGAGGACTTTTCGGCTTTTTCTTGATTCTACCACGGGGGACAGGGTAAGCCTTTTCTATGATTTCAAGTATTCATGCTTTCTTGTCTTCCTTTATCCTTGAAACTGACAAACATTTTTCCTCTTATAGGTGAGGTGGAACGTTTGGCATAGGATGCGCAAGGATTACCTGGTTAGGAGCAGGGAGCTGACACGGAGTCGAGTGCTGCTGGAGTGCCCTTACGGCTGGCGATGGTACTTGGGTGACAGGGTTTCCCGTCAGTCCCTCGGGATTGACCATTTCAGAGTGCCTTCGCCGTTGCCTCCACTTGTTCAGAGGACTGAGGAGTACACCCGAGCTGAGATAGAGAGATACACGGTGCCGACAGAGGTGACCTTCAGTCTTTCGATAGATTATGAGGGTTACTTGAGCACGCACTTGGCATATGATCTGGACATGGAGAACCGTTTGAGGGCCGGTCCTGCTTTACCTGAGTTGAGGAGAGAGATTGAGGTGGTGACCGTTGACGGAGCACTTGGAGTGGTGACGGTGCCTCACATTACTCCTACAGTTACTCTTGCCACGACAGAGGTGACTCTTGATTACCATGCTTGCTTCAATTCCCTTTGTATATCCATATCCATGTATTGCTAATGTATCTTGGTATTTCAGATTCCTGTTGAGTGGGCGGCGGCGTCGTACCAGCTGGCGCAGGACTTGCAGGCCATGGTCCGTCAGTTCGTGATGGGCATGGCTCCAGAGGTGCGCCCGCGGGCTGAGCCAGGAGTTGTACTTGGTCGTGGTCAGAGAGCCACCAGAGGGAGGGCGCCGGCCCGTGGTGTTGGAGAGGCTAGCAGAGGTAGAGAGACCAGCCGAGGCACTCGCAGGAGGAGGGAGAGTACTAGCAGTGAGAGAGGAGCTAGCCGAGGGGCCACCCCTAGTGCCGGGGCTGCTGAGGTATACATTGGACTTGCCTTTCCTTTCTGTTTGATCATGCATGCCTTTTATCGTATTCTGACAAACTTTGTTGCTTGTGTAGGGAGCGTCAGGCTCTGGGAGTGCTAGGCGTTCTACGCCTCGAGTTACTTCGGTGACTCCACCTTCAGGCCGAGTCCTTCGTTCTTCTAAGAGACGGAGAGAGAGTGTACAGCAGAGGGAGGAGCCTGCGGAGAGCAGTAGTACTGATGACGACCATGCTACGCCAGAGGAGCATAGACCTCAGGGGTCTGTGCCTCCGAAGCGTCCTCGTACCTGAGACAGTAGTTAGTGGTAGCATTCTACTAGGTGGGGCCTGTGTGCCTTGTTTTGATTTGGGCACTTGTTTAGCCCTCTGTATAGATGGCCTGCGAGCCGTAGTAGTTGATGATGCATTGGGCCTCTTTGCCCCTGGATATGGTTATACTTATCATTGGGATATTTTGATCTTGGTTTTATAAAAATTTGCCTTTTAGTCATGCTGTCATTCATATTGGCAATGAATTTGGAAAATCAAAGTTTGCACGTGAGTACTTATCTTTAAAGCAACTGAACTCGAGACCAACAAACATGTATATGGAAAACTCGATTTGCATTTATGGTTGTGACTCATAGGACTCAATGAAATGGGACTAAGCTTTTGAACTCATATGTGCAATGTATGGACTAACGACAAGAGAATGACGCATGTTGCGCGCATATGCCGGCATTGCCGTTGACACAGGAATGGGATGACTCATGGATATGACATGTTACATATGAATTGATCATGCTCGTGGGGTGGCATTATCATGAAGTATAGCTCGCCAATGCTTCCATTCCTTGGTATTCAAGTCTTCGAGACTTTTGATCATTGATTTTTGGTTGAGGTTGCCAACCGACCCTTCCAATAGGTTGTAGGTGCGCGCCATGGCTTGCATGCATGAGCTTTGTGTCAAAGAGAAGCATGGAATGAGCCCCGGATGCTCAAAACTGAGTTTTGCTGGAATCTGGCCAACTGTGCCGTGCGGCACTAGAACTGTGCCGTGCGGTACTATTAGTGTGCCGTACGGTACACGCCTGATAGTGCCAAAAAATCTGCCACTTGCAGCCGATTTCTGGTTTTCCCTTTTGGCGTTTCATCACTTCAACGCACGTCCTAGGGATTTGAAGAGCCATTGTGAGGTACCCTTTGAGGAGACTTACCATTTTTAGCATGATTCCTTGCGGTCTTCGAGTTGGCACGCCTTTCGAGGTGGCCTTTCTTTGGAACTTGAAACTTTGTATTGTTCCTCATGCATGGTGGCTATAAAAAGCTGTTCATTCCCTCTGTCATTTGCATTCCAAATTCATACACTCTTTCCTTGTTAACCCTTCTTTCACAATGGTGGTGAGTTTCTCAGCCTTGATGCGCCCCTGGCTCGATGATCTCGATGGCTTGGACTGGCTGCACTTTCGGGGTCATAGGCTGACTTCCCTTCGTTATATTCGAGACGTGTCCATACGTCCGGAGTTGTTGCGAGCTGCAACGCAATTCTGGGACCCTGAGGTGCATGTCTTCCGCTTTGGTCTCCATGAGTTATGCCCCACTGTGGAAGAATTCTTTGCATACCTTGGAGGTTTTGATTTGGCAGAGCTCATCGTTCCTCTCTACGGAGTTGGTTTTGCCCCAGCGTTGTCTTCCAAGCTGGAGATAAGTAACAATGCGGCTAAGTCCTTGATTCGTGGAGGTTTTCTGAACATCCCACGCCTGATTGAAGGATTCCGCTCCAACAACTTTGCTCTGTGCTTGTGTTTACTGGCTGTATTCTTGTTCGTGCAATCTGATGGTCAAGCAAGCTCTTCCCTGGTTGGTGTGGCTATGCAAATTGAGGAGCGTAAGGATGTAGCTCCCATGGTTCTGGCTGAAACTTTGATGGGTCTGGATGGGGTTCATGCCGGTAGGACCGACGTCTTCGAAGGTAGTCCGCTGCTCCTACAGGTAGGCTTCTCACTCAGCTCTCCTTTTTCTGGCTTTTCACTCGTTCTCATTTTACCTCAGCGCTCAGTTCAAAGCTGTCTAAGGCTTCTTACTTGTTTTCTCTCTTTCACACAGTTGTGGTTATGCGACAAGGCTAATCTGCTGGAGCCTGTGCCAAGAAACCGGGTTCATGAAACTCAAGGGTTCGTTATCAGGAATTTCAGGGAGGTTTTTGATGATGTGGGAGGTTGGACTCGGGTTCTTTCCCAGCTCATAGAAGAGGTGATCTCTTGGCGTTTGACTTGGATTGACCTTCCTGACATGGCTATTAGCGACATGGGGCGTCAGCGAGTGATTCTGGCAGGTTTGACCCGATGGACCTTCTACATTCCAAACCGCATCCTCCGTCAACTTGGAGCTCGTCAAGTACCGCCGCCTGCGGGTCCTGAGGATTTCGTCATACCGAATTTCAATGTCGCCACCTTCAGGGCTTACCAGAGCAATTGGAGGGAGCGCACGACCATTCCAAGAGACCTATATCCCAGTGTTCTTCTTCCGGCACGCTATAAGAGATGGTTGACAAGAGACATTGAAGCAAGGGATAATGGAAACTAAGACAGACTTTAAACTCGATCTTAATGTGCCTGAAATAAGTTGTGCACCCAGTGCTATGGATGTTTTTATTTCTTTTGTTTGAAAGTTTCATGCTCAGCCATGTAATCGAAGAAGCTTTGTTTGAATAAAACTTTGAGTTTTGAGAATTTTCCGCTCTTGATTCTTACTGGTTCTGCCTACGAAATGTGTATGAGGACTTGGAATCAACTCGAAAGATTGTGACCGAACCTCGGGATGAGGCTGCCTACGTATCCCTTGTAGAAAGGAATCAGGTCATGACGTAGTTCAGGACTACAATTGTTTGGTTAGGGTTCGCTCGGGTATTTACACTTTCCTTTTGCGCTCTGAATTTTGCCTAGTACCGCCTTTTCAGGTTTTCGGTCTAGCGAGCTCTCGATTGTTTTTAGCCTTATCTTTTGCCTAAGCCGACCTTTCAGGTTTTCGACCTAGCAAGCTTTTACTCTAATTTTTGCCTGGAACTGCCCGCCCTTGCGGTTTTCAGTCCAGCGAGCTTCTCTCAGGGGTAATATCTCTTGAGTTGATCCAGGTTGACCAAAGTAGAAAACTCGTTGCCGTCAAGATCGATGAGTTGTGTTGCACCTCCGGACAAGATCTTCTTAATAATGTAGGGCCCGGCCCATTTTGGTCGAAATTTCCCGCGCGGATCGAACACTGGGGCCAGAATCTCCTTCAAAACCATGTCGCCTTCCTGTAAATCTCTGGACTTCACCTTCTTGTTAAAAGCACGGGCTATTCGGCGTTGATATCCCTGAACATGATACAAGGCTTTAAGTCGCCTTTCATCGAATAGCATGAGCTCTTCAAACCTTGCGTTTTGCCATTCTGCTTCATCAATTCTTGACTCTGCCATGATCCTCAAAGATGGGATTTCGAGTTCGATGGGAAGAACAGCCTCCATGCCGTAAACCAAAGAATAGGGTGTTGCCCCTGTCGGAGTTCGAATGGACGTCCGGTATCCCCACAATGCTAAAGGTAGTTGTTCATGCCAATCTCGCGCAGACTCGATGGTCCTCTCTAGTATAGACTTGATGGTTTTGTTGGCTGCTTCCACAGCTCCATTGGTTTGTGGTCGATAAACAGTTGACTTATGAACCTGAATCCCGAATTCCTCAAGAGTCTCTGCTGCTCTCCCCTTAAAATGAACCCCGTTATCTGACACGAAAGCCTGAGGGACCCCGTATCTGTAGATGACGTTCTGCTTGATGAAATGAGCAACCTGGACCGCAGTGAGGGTCGTGTAGGAAGCGGCTTCAACCCACTTGGTGAAGTAATCAATTGCAACTAAGATGAACTTGTTCCCATTTGACGCTGCCGGCATGATCTTGCTGATAACATCTATGCCCCAGACGGAAAAGGGCCAAGGCGAGGTCATGGAATGCAATTCTGATGGCGGGACATGCATGAGATTAGCGTGAATCTGACACTTGTGACATCGTCTCACATATTCGACACATTGAGTTTCCATGGTTGACCAATAATAACCTTGTCTTAAGACTTTCTTGGCAAGCATCATGCCATTCATATGAGGGCCGCAAACTCCTTTATGGATTTCTTCCATGACCCGGCTGGCTTCTTCTCCGTGCACACACAGTTTGTGCGTCCCACAATGAGATCTTCGATATAGCTGTCCTCCACAAATGATGTACTGAGATGCCAACCTCCGAAGAGCTATTTGGTTTTTCTTGTCTGCTCCTGCTGGATACTCGCCTCTTTCGATGAAGTTCCAAATGTCGTGAAACCACGGCAAGCCATCGTTCGGCTCGTCAATGGCCATGACGTACTCATAAACAGGCTTGTCTCGTTGTTCAATTATAACTGGCCGGAGTCTGACTCCGTTTGGTATTTCAACCATGGAGGCTAGCGTTGCAAGGGCATCGGCGAACCGATTCTTCAATCTTGGCACATGCGTGAAGGTGACCATCTGAAATCGCGGGATCAAATCATCTAGGTCTTGATGATAGGGTTTCAACTTATCTTCCTTGACCTTCCATTCACCGTTTGCTTGTGACACCACCAAGTTCGAGTCTCCAACGACTTCTAGTCTTTTGACTCCAATTTCTAAGGCAGCTTCCATCCCTACAATGCAGGCTTCATATTCTGACTGGTTGTTGGTGACCTCGAAGCTTAACTTGAAAGCTAGAGGGATATGTGATCCTTCGGGGGAAATTAAAAGTACTCCGATTCCAAATCCTTTTTGATTGGCTGCTCCATCAAAATACAACGTCCAGACATCGTCGGTGGTCGTCATCACATTCTCATCTGGGAATTCAAATTCCACATCTTCTGGACCTTCTACCGGGTAATTGGCAAGAAATTCGGCGACAGCCCTTCCTTTTGTTGACTTTCTGGTAACATACTTGATGTCGAATTCCGCTAGCAAAAGCAACCACCGTGCTAACTTGCCTGTAAGCGCGGGTTTCTCAAACAGATATTTGAGAGGGTCCATTCGAGAAATCAGCACTACAGAGTAAGCCAACATATAGTGTCTCAACTTCTTGGAAGCCCAGACCAAAGCCCAACAAGTCTTCTCCAGGGAAGTGTATCGTTCTTCGCATCCAACCATCTTCTTGCTAATGTAATACACGGCTTTCTCAGATCCGTCTTCTCCTTCTTGTGCTAACATGCATCCCATAGCTGATGGAGTGACTGACAGATATAGAATTAAAGGTTGCCCCGGTACTGGTGGCATTAGTACTGGAGGATTCTGCAAGTATCTCTTGACTGCTTCAAAGGCTTTCTGACACCTGTCGTCCCACCTGAATGTCACGTTCTTCTTGAGAAGGTGAAACATCGGCTCGCAAGTTGTGGTTAACTTGGCGATGAATCTGCTGATGAACTGAATTTTGCCGAGGAAACTTCGTACTTCTTTCTCCGTCTGCGGTGGTTCCATTTCAAGGATGGCCTTGATTTTGGATGGATCCACTTCAATTCCTCGGGTTGTGATCATGAAACCCAACATCTTTCCTGCTGTAACTCCGAACGTGCATTTCTCGGGATTGAGACGCAATCTGTACTTGCGAATTCTTTCAAAGAACTTCCTCAGGGCGTGCAGGTGCCCTTCTCTTTCCTTGGATTTGACGATCATGTCGTCCACATATACCTCGACCTCTTTGTGGATCATATCATGCAACAGAGTTGTAGCAGCCCTCTGGTAAGTAGATCCGGCATTCTTTAACCCAAATGGCATAACCTTGTAACAGTAGGTGCCCCACTCCGTGGTGAAAGTTGTCTTCTCTCAGTCCTCAGGGGCCATGAGAATCTGATTGTAGCCTGAAAAACCATCCATGAACGATAGCAATGCGTGCCCCGCAGTGTTGTCCACGAGTACATCTATATGCGGTAGCGGGAAGTCGTCCTTAGGGCTGGCTTTGTTTAAATCTCTGAAGTCCACACAGACTCTGATCTTCCCGTTCTTTTTGGGAACAGGTACAATGTTGGCGACCCACTGAGGGTACTCTGTGACCATCAAGAACCCCTCGTCTAACTGCTTCTGAACTTCCTTCTTGATTTCCAATACCCAGTCTGGTCTCATCTTCCTCAACTTCTGCTTGACAGGTTTTGCATCTGGATACAGCGGGATTCGATGCTCCACAATTTCTGGATCAATTCCGGGCATGTCCGCGTGAGACCATGCAAAAACATCTTGAAATTCTTTTAGAAGATCCGAGTGAGCTTTAAATTCCTCTGGAGATAGCCCAGAACCAATTTGAACCATTCGCGGATTACTCTCTCCTCTCAGATTTATTGCAATTACTTCTTCTTTTAGCGGCTGAGCATGCCTTTCATTTTCTCGTTCGATTAGGGATCGGAGTTCTTTTGGAATTTCTTCCTCAAACTCAATCCCATCATCGTCCGGGTTAACACAATTTATTTCAGACACAGCAAGATAAGCAAAGTCAACTTCATTCATTGCAAAAGAGGTGGCCCCAGGGGCGTGATACATGAGAGTGGACTCAAATTCAAAAGAAAAGTGATGACGCGGAGGACTGACAGAAACATGCATCGACTCAGAAGTGGACCCGAACTTAGTGCTAAACTCAGACTCAATGCTAGATTCTGACTTAGACTCAAATTCAGTGCCAATGTAAACAATTTTAGGTAGAAAAGTGCAGTTTTTATAAATTCCGTTGGCATCCACAATGAGTGAGGTCACATCTCCAAGGGCTTCTTGGCTTAGCATCATCAGCTCCATGTCTTCAACAGGTTCCAAACCAATTGTTATGGCAGCAGACCCATCCTCGACCGTACCCGTCAGACTTTCATCCCCAAACAACGATATCAGATTCCCTGAGTCAAAAACTTCAATCCAGTTAGATTTGCATTGCTCGACCAACTCTTCTAGCTTTGCCGATTCATCATCACTGTCCCATGAGTTGTTGGCGAAGATTTCGAACCCTGGCAGCTTGGTTTTCTTCTCCACCTCCCAAAACGGTTCCGGCTCTCCTTGGTAGATAGCCTCCTTTCCTTTGATAAAACGAATGGGACCTTGCTTTGGTTGAACGCGAGTTCGAGCTTTCCATCCGCTTCCTTTCTTATCTTCACTGGGTTGATACCCAAGGCCGAAGTGGTTACTGTTTATAGGGAACTCCGGGAATTCAGCCATTCCTTGATTATTGCGGCCTAATCCCATACCGGGCATGTAAGCCATTTTTCTCATCATTTCAATAGCAGTTGAGCTGATCGAGAAGTCTTCATCCATTTTGATAGTGAGAACTGCCCCAGCGGTGTCAAAAGAGAAACCTCCAAGGGCGACGTCTTCTTCTCCATGCGTAATCTCGAGCAGAGGGGCGTTGTCAGAAACATGAGGGCGAATCCCAGATTCCCCATAAATAGTTAGAGTTCCTGCGGCTAAACCAAGCTGAACTTTCTGATGCAGCGAAGATGGTACTGCCATGATGTCTGGGTGGTGAAGCCATGGTCTACCCAGTAGCAGGTTGAAAGACGAAGGAATGTCAAGTACGTGGAACTCGACCTTAGACTTGAAATCTTCGACCGACATTTCCAGTTGGACAACTCCCACTACATCCCTGCGTGTATTATCATAAGCACGCACTCCGAGACTCGATGGTTGGAAATCCTTAGTTGTGAACCCCAAACAGTAGGCTGTGCACAGCGGACAGACGTTTAAAGCAGATCCATTATCTAGGAGGATAACAGGGACCCATTTCCCTGTACACTTCATGGTGATGTGTAATGGCTTGTTGTGGCCGGCTCCTTCTGGCGGCAGATCTTTCTCGGTGAATGTTACGACATGTCTTGCCTTGTTTGGCGCAAGCAAGGCCACTAGAGCTTCGGGGGGAGTGTCGGGTGGCACCTCCATGTTTGATAGAGTTTTGATCAATTTCTGACGGTGTTCCCTGGATGAGGAAAGCAGCCCCCAGATGGATATAGATGCTGGAGTTCTTTCAAGTTGCTTCCGGACGGGGTTCTCCACTGGCATGGGATTCTTCTGCGGTGGTTGAATGATAGCTTCTGGTGTCTGAGTGACGCCTTCTGGGTTACTCGGAATTGAATCATGTTGGGCGGGATCGTCCCAAACAAATGCCCCAGCTTGAGCGTGGTTTGAGGTGTGGCCTCTCTGCAGGTTGGCGGGTTGATAGATTCGTCCGCTTCGTGTTATTCGGTTGACCGACGGTGGCTCTTCATCCCAAAAGTCTGAAAATTCATTGACCTTTCGCTTCCCAGCCTTGATGGATTCCAGCTTCCGCTGAGTATCAAAATACTCGGTCCAAAAACCTGCGACACCGCTCTCGGCTTTCTGCTTCTCGATTTTAATATCTCCTATCTTCTTTTCCAGATTTTCCACCGCTCGATTATGCCAAAATGAATCATCCAGCATGGTTTTGTTGACAGTCCACATTTCACCGTTATCAAACTGGATATCGATCACGTCTTCTTCATTCCAAAATGAATCGGCGGAATCCTCCGTTAGAGCGGAAACATTTGACTGAGGATGAAACGGCACGGATGGCCGAGACAAAGATTCGTTGATAATGTAAGCTTGAGGAAACCACTCATGATCCCCAAAGATGGTTTCTATGGCAGAATGTCCTTCAATTCCAAGAAGTGGAGGTGGCAGCGAGTTATCTGGAAGATTGCTGCTAGGGGCCCAATGATAAACCTCTCCGAGTGTCCGGTTCCATATGTCTCCGGGTTCTTCAAACAGAGTAGGGAGTGAAACTGCATCAAGTGGATCAGCACAAATTGCCTCCCACCTTTCCCGCCAATCTTCTTGTTCATTTGGCTCCACGTGTGCGAGAGTATGTACCATGCCGGCGATGCATACAACTTTGTCAATCCTACATATGCTGGAATCTGTTGGTATAGAGACAACTGGTTTGTTATGAGAGTCGGGGATGATGAACCGGCTTGGATCCCACTCCTGGCGGAACTCTTCCCAGTCTCGATCATTCATAGCCCATTCTTCACTTTCTGCGATATCCGCCCATCTTGGTTTTGACCCTGACTTGATGCTTGTGAGGGAGCAAACTTCCGAATCTTCTGATACGGGAACAACTGGCTTAGGCTCGGTGGCCGGTATGATGTAAAGGTTCGGGTTTAATTTAGTGGAGCTTGGGTTATTTGGAGTGGAGCTGAAGGAGATTTGGTTGATTCGGGTATTGGGTTGGTGTTCCGGCATGGGGTTAGAGACGGTGTTTGGCTTTTTATGGGGGAGTGGAATTGTTCCATCTTCAATGAGATCTTGGATCTTGTGTTTAAGACGGATACAATTGTTGGTGTGATGGCCGGACATTTGGTGGTAGGAGCAGAAGGCGTTCGGGTTATGGTTTGGAGGAAGCACTTTGGGTGGCTCGCGAGGCTCCAGTGGTTTGATGACGTCTTTTTCAAGGAGCTTTTGGTAAACTGTTGTCAAGGGAAAAGGGAATTGGTAGAAATTTCTTGCTTGCCGGGTTGGCTGGGCTGCTATCTGGTTAATAGGCTCGGTTTTGGTTGGCTTGGGGTTTGAGGAGCTGGCCTGGGCATGATTGTACTGGTTGGTTCCAAATAGGGTATTGCTGTTGCCAGAGTAAACTCGCCTGGGTTTGACAGATTCTCCTTTCTCAAATATACCAGTCCTGAGTGCATCTTCTACTGCGAGGCCGGCCTCGTAGAAGGTTTTGAAGTCAGCGGTGGTTTGGAAAACCACCAAGTGCTTTGCAAAGTCGGGTGCTAAGTTCTTCGTGATAATTCTCATCTGTTCTTTCTCCGAGGGTCGATCCATCATCTGAGATGCTTTCCCTCTCCACCTTCTGATAAAGTCCGCAAAGGACTCATTGGCTCCCATCCTGGTTGCATCCAATTCTCAGATAGTCATCTCAAGCTGAACGTTGTAATTGTACTGGGCCATGAAAGCTGTCCCAATATCCTCCCAACTTCCTTTCTTTGAAATGTCAAGATTTAAGAACCATCGCAGTGCTGGCCCTGTCAATGTTTGCTGAAACATTTGACCCATAGCATTATTTTCAATGTTGTACATGGACAGAGTGCCCACGTATGCTTGTAGATGAGCTCTCGGGTCTCCGTTCCCATCAAATTTCTCCCAGGTTATGGGCTTGAATCCCTCTGGGAGTTTGGCGTCGGGGAATAGACACAACTTGTCCATGTCAACACCCGTGGCGGCTATCTTCTCTTGTTTCTGGATAGATTCCTCGAGTTTGGCGACTTTTGCCATCACTGCTTCCAAATTCGGATGCTCTTGCGGAGGTGGTTGCTCCCCTGGTGGCTTGTTCTGAAAAGTTAAACCTTGTATTAGGAGTAACATCTCAGCCATTTGATTATCACTGCGTTCCCGCTGTTCTTCCAAGGCTAGCTTGAGAGCCTCGATTTCACTTTTGCCCGCCATATCTGTTGGGTATGCTGAATCTGACTGGACTGCTTTTGACTCAGTTCGAATTAATCGTTGTTCGGGAGTTCTGGTCCAACTAGGTACAGTACTCTTCTTGCCCTTACCAATGATTGAAACTGAGCGGAAAAGTGAACTTAGTGACTGGTGGCAAAGAAATGCTATGTGCAGGAATTTGTGTACAAATGAAAGAATGATGCATGATGTGCAATGCAACCACAGCTTTGGAAAGGATTGCCCCAATTTTTAGTGCTCTGTTCAATATATCTGAATTTTTGATTTTTTTGCAAAATGAAGGCCGAACCTTTAGGGGTTGCCTACGTATCCCCATTTTGGAGGAATCAGGCCATGACGTAGTTCGGGGCTACGATCGGCTCTTTTCTTTAACATGGGAAAAGCACTAACTCCATAAAGCAAAGTACAAACTGACTCAATAAAGCAAAGTACAAACTTGTTAAGCCAAAATACAGACTCGATAAACAAAATACAGACTCGATAAGCAAAATACAGACTTGGCATCCTCAAAAAGGGCCCTGTTGGCTTGATCTGCTGACCACTGGCTGGCTGCTGATTTCTTAGTCCGACTTAGTTGTTGGACTTGCTCGGGGAGCATTCCGGACTTGGTTCTCCTTGAGTTGCTTGGGAGACAGATTATCATTCAGAAGGAGACCATTTTTAATGCAGCCTTCGCAATTACACTCATCCCAGTATTTGTGTCCCGTCACTGGGTCTTGGAAGTAGTAGACTGGTGTGCCGTCTGGTTGGAAGTTTTTGACTGGCGGCATGATGTCCACTTCTTTATTATCATTTTCTTGCTCCACCCTGACAGTGATTTTGTCAGGGATGTCCTTGGCTCCGTTGTCTGCAGGGAGGTGGAGTTTCCAACCTTGTTCATTTGCATGTTCAGAGTTGTCCCATTGAAGAGTTAAACCTGGCTGATCAGACGTGGCTAGTTGGTGAAGCAACCCTTCAAGCTTGTCTTTATCTGGCATCTCATTCCCCATCTCTTCATTATCTATCTCTTCAAGTATCCATACCGGTGCCCCATGATGGGTGGTAAAGGTGGACTTGAGCTTCTTGCTTCCGGATTGATTGCTCATCATTTTTTTTTTTTTTGTTACAGACTCTGATAAAAGAAATACAACATTCTAATTACTGAGAGGAAGAGAGCCAATCGCAGAATTTTCTTTGAAAAGAGTTTATTTTTATTTTTTTATTTTTTATTTTTTACTTTTTTTTGGACAGAGCATTTGATTATTGGGATAATCCTTCTTATTACTGTGGAAGTGAGGATGTGACAACCTAGGGTAAAAGCTACCATGTATGCGCATGCAAGACAGGTAAACGACAAGTGGTTAAACAGTTAATCAAGACAATATCACATAATCTTAACCTGTGGGCTCCTGTCCTGGGTTGGAAGGTTCTAGGTTAACTACATGCAAAGGCCGGTTTTGGTTTAGGGAGTTCCCCGGACTAGAGCCAATATTTGCCTCCCAGTGCCAAGTGTACTGCATGGCAAAGGTCGAGCGGCAGGCTGACTCATCATGGTCCGGGGTTGCTGAGCATCCGGGGATGTCCTAACACCAGTGAACTGGGTAGGGTAACCAAGACGCAGCAGCGGGGTTTATCCAACATCGATGCAAGTGATGCAAAAGTTCAGCAATAAAATTGTTTTCAAAAATCTCACAAATATTTTTCAAGCTTGGCTCGCTTTTTAAATTAATCAAAATTTTGAGATTCTACTCATGTGAATAACCGAGAAAGCTCCAGTCCAGACTGATCGGGCTTTCACCCTGACATCAATCCTTTCTAGTACAGCGTGAAGCACGTACTTGGTGTCAAGCCTTCGAATGGTCATTTTACAAGTGTAAAATTTCAAAATAAAGATTAATTTAAAATATCGTATCCCCAGCAGAGTCGCCATTTTGTGGACGGTCGACCTCCACGCGGTTCAGGCAATGGTTTTCGAAACGGTTCGAAAAACAAGGATTTTAGAGTCGCCACCCGGGTTTTGGGAAAGTAGTTTGGGACCCGAGAAACCAATTTGAAAATGATGATTTGAGAGAATGACTTATAAAACCAATTGAAAACCAGAGATTCGTTTTGGATCCGGGAGCCAGGTTACGAACAGGGAAGGGTTTTAATGCACCCCGTTCGCCCGATTAAAAATCGGTCTTTACTAAACATTTGTGGGATTTTTAGAAAATATTTTGATGCCAAACCTTATTCAAATAAGCAATTAAATCATGAAAAACAAATAATTTAAATATTGAAATAAACAACAATTGATATGAGCAATCAAGTAACAATAACTAATTAAAAGGAAAAACCATATTCTCAAACTGTTTATAAAGGAAACTGATTTGAAATTCAAATTTGAAAAAGTGTGCCGTGCGGCACACAAAGTGTACCGTGCAGTACAGAAAGTGTGCCGTGCGGCACAGTTGGCCAGATTTCCAAAAGTGTACCGTACAGCACTCCAACTGTGCCGTGCGACACATGGGGAGTGCCGTGCGGCACTATTTCCTTCGCAAACAGTTCAAACTTTGGTTTTTCGATATGATTGAATATAGGCACATACAAGGTATGGAATATGATTGAAAATGGACTACTTTGAATGAGAAAACAGTATGTTCAAATGGGGAATGTTCCTCCTCATTGAATCGCTCCGTACGAGGCGATGTTTTCACCGTACGACGCGATCGGGAGGTATGAAATGAAGCTGATTTTGATATAACAGGGGTATACCGAGCATGGAAATGATACAAGGGATCATCCCATACTTGGTATCCCTCCCCTCAGGGTACCAAACTCAAGGAATTTGGCGAAACGGGTTTATACCTCGGTTTCGAAACTCTCGGATTGAGCTTCTCTCTGGAACTTCTGAGTATGATTTGAGCTTCCTTTGGACTTCAACTTCACAGTGGAGTAGTGACAAGGAGGATTGAAGGCTTTGGTTTGGACAAACTTGAAATGGCTACTTCACGGCTTTGGACCGAAAACAGGGGATCGGGTTTAGAATTGAGTTTTGCTTGGAAATAGGATTAGATTGATCTTCTGGAGATTAGGGATGGTAATGGAGGTGATTTGCAGTAGATATGGTGTTTTGAGAAGGGGTTTAGAGGTAAGGTTTCATGGCTTCCTCTTCACCATTTTTTTTCGTTCTTTTTTCTCCGTTGGTTTTGATCGGGATTTATAGGCGAGAGGAGAGCTTGGCTCCCAAGTTTGCTTGATGCCTACCCATGGTAATGATGGCTAGGAGGTAGCCTTTGTCTTCGCCCGAAATCGCATTGAGCAGTGGGCTGCCACAGTCAACAAAAGGGGCTGCATTTGGGGCTGCATTTTATCTTCGCCCGAAATCGCATGACAGTGCCGTACGGCACAGTTCGGCACACAAACTGTACCGTACGGTACACCAACTGTGCCGTACGGCACAACTGACCGCCAAAATTCAAAAATCTGCTGTACGTGACTCTGGCTGTCCCGTGCGTTGAGAGATGAGTACCGTGCGGTACTGTTGACTGAGTTGACTTGGAGAGTTCCAATCCGAGAGTTCTTCCGGTGTTTCCGTTCATCATTGGGGATTAAAATGTACGTGAACGTTCATTTTGGGGTGTCTACAGAGCCTCACAAACTGTCGATATATTTGTTGTACCCTTCCTTCTGTGCGAATGGTCGGGTCGAAAAAGGACTATCCTTATAATTGCAGCAATACGGCAGGTTCACAAGGAACAATGAGATCATCGAAATGACATTTTTCCACACGGTTGCTTGCTTGTCAGACAAGCCATCTTGGCTCATCGGCAGCGTTCACAAATCCAATTTGTAGAAGTATCTCATGCTTATTGTTTGGGCAATTGAAGTGGACAAATTATCTGATTAAGACGTCAGATGCATGCCTAGCTTAATAACAATGAAAAGGAGAGAGCACCAGAAATACTCAATCAACCAAGCTCATACTCTGTTACAATGAACATATTTGCAGGTTCTTTTCCTGCAACAGAATAAAACAAAGTGTACTTTGACAAAGCAGGGAGGTTCCTGTGACTGTCAAAAGCCTATAGGTAGTTCAGTTATCAATTTTCCTGTCCTATAGTCGCAATGGAAATGCTTTAGGCCCTTGGCTTCTACCGCAAAACTTCATACAACTTCGGTTTCTTCTACCAACAAGGAAAGCGAAGTTGCCAAAGCTTGATTTTTAAAGTTTCACTGGAATATTCCCAGAGCCGGCTCATAAATTTTGGAGGCCTGAATCGAACTCATTAAACGAGGCCCACCCTATATTTTGCACATAAAAATTGATCCAAAAGGAGTTTTTATAAAAACCATTACAAAATATTTACCGTCACAAAAATGCAAAACATAGTTATCCAAAAATAAAGAACCGCTACAATATTTCAAAATTCATCATTTGAACATTTGTCTTCTCACACTTTTAGCGGCAAACGTACTAAT
The DNA here is from genome assembly GCA_020921065.1 of Vaccinium darrowii. Classification (NCBI taxonomy): domain Eukaryota; kingdom Viridiplantae; phylum Streptophyta; class Magnoliopsida; order Ericales; family Ericaceae; genus Vaccinium; species Vaccinium darrowii. The sequence continues at coordinate 24,501,122 of CM037152.1, forward strand.
TAAGTCTTCATAATTAAGTTGTTTTACCATATCCACCTCAATAGACCAAATAGCCAATCCATTTGGTATGAAAAGCTTACACAAAATTATTTGGACCTAGTATAGGTGTACTAAACAATTAGGGGCCCCAAATTTTTGTACATATATGTAGATGTACTTCATCTTTGCCTTCTGAGCTTTTCCTGAAGGGGTATCTACCCACATACTGGTATCACCGCGTCCATCCTTAGAGGTCTTGCTGAACTTTGTTGTTTGAGTAGATACACCAGGCTGATCAAAAGAATTTAAAATTTAAAGTACACTAGTGTTTTTTTGTACAAATGAGACCCACAAAAGTGTACTTTTTGTACCCTTAACGGGTGCACTATGGCACCCGTTAGAATGACCCTTAAAATAAAAGCAACTAAAGTAAGCCACAACTTCTAATGCCTAGGGAACAAAATTTCACAACAAAGACGGCCCTACTTTTCTTTCTTGAGGTAATGTTGTCATCCATTCATCTCTTTTCGGTCCCACTTTCACATCCATCTTTACCAAGAGGACATCATCACCCTCCATGGATATACCTGACAAAGAAAACAGTTTTCTGAATAGCATGTCCAATGGCGCTTTAGCATTCTTAGAAATAGACAATACTAACACTAAAGCACCTTTGTAATATGAAAATAATGGGGAGGCATGAAGTGTAAACATTACATAAAATACTTTTTGTGGAGCCCTCTTTCTCTAATAGTTCTCCCTGACGGTGTTCAACGACGGAAGTAAGATCCTCTCTCTCGAGTTGCACCTAAACCTGCACGCTCAAAGCACCGTTAGCACCGGACTGGACCGTTGAGTCTAGAACGGTACTCCGATGGTCAAGTTAGTAAGGGAAGAAGACGAAGTACAGATCTAGGGTTTTTGTAAGGAGAGTGATGCGTACCTTTTTAGACGATCAAGTGTTCCTTTTATAGGTGAGCCTTAGCTTGGACTCCAAGCACAACTGTGCTTATCACGTGACTTAACTGTTCGGCTGATGTCACGATGACGAGCCCGAAAGTATATACTGCGAACACATGCTTCCAGTGAAGTTGCTACACGTGTCATAACCGTCCGGATGATGTCATTACCGTCCGGATGACGTCATTTGTCATGATCACGGTTTGTTATGGGCACATGCAGCATTAACTGCTCTGCTGACTCAACATTCAGTCTTTCGGCATGTTTCCGTATCACATAGTCGGTCTAGGCAACCCCTCGGGTACGCCCCGAAGTCTCTGGATATCAACCCTGAAAGGCCATTAATGAATCAAATGTGGGAAAGGTCTCGGCACATCGCCGAGGTAGTGGTCCGAAGCCCCATTCTGTTTCTTTGAGCATGTTGAATCATTCATCTGAAGAGTCCCTCAATAATAGCCTTTCGGCAATCAACAAAGAGGTGTCTCTTTACGTGAACCAGGCGTTCGGTGGATCTGGACCCCTACAATAGCCCCTCGATCCCTCCATGGGGTTTACTTTCCATTGGAGGGGTTGAATTCTCGGGTGCCGAGCAGGGTCCGCTCCGAGCCCCTAACTTCGAGATAAGGCTCATAATTAGATTCTCTGTCGTCGCCGACTTCTCAACCACTCGAGGTTTGCCACGTGTCCCCTACAAGTAGGGTATCAGCGGCGATGTGACAGCTGTAGTCACATCGTGCCGTAATGCTGACGTATCGGGTGAGAGATGCTATGTTGCACCGTTCACTTGCATACGTGTCACGCATCCAACGGCCAAGCACACACCGATCCAAGTTTCTGCGTTGTGATCAGATGAGTTTCCCGCCCAAGCTTCATTAATTTTCAAACCGGTGCATCCCCTCTATAAATAGGGCAACTGAGGAGAGAGAGACACTTTTGCTGCCCTCGAATTCATTTGCAGAGCCTCTCTCTCTAAAATCTTGAGTTTTCTTTGCAAATCGAAGCCGCTGCAACCCGTTTCTTCCAGATCTCCAGGTAAAAACCCTTTCCCTTTGCTTATTTCTGCGATCCTCTTGCTGTTTTTCTCGTTTCCATGCGAGTTTTTTTTCTGGGCTTTTGGTTGAAGATGAACGGTCATCTTCAACCTGTTCATCTTCAACCTGTTCATAAGGTCGAAGATGACGTCGAGAGGCATAGACCATAGAACTTCCCTCCCTCGGCCTCAGTCGCCGAGGGACGTCACTTCACACGTGCACTTTGTTAATCTGGGATCTCAAACGTCTGGTGGGCCGCCGAGGGCTAGGTTGTTAGGCATTGGTTTTAGGACCCACTGCATATAGCTAATGGTCTTTCACCATGCGTTCTTTTGTTAGGTCTGGCGCCATCAGTCGTTGAGATCTCCTCAGACTCCGAGAACTCAGGATCTGAGACCTCCAGCACCGCCGCTTCCTATATTGCACATCTTCTTCGTAAGTATAGTGTTCGGCAGAACCTGTGCTGAGAAGTAGTACCGATGGACTACGATTTCAATAAACCTGTAGATGAGAGGCCCCTTCAATCCATTCCTTCGAACCCCGACCCCATAGTCGAAGAGCCCATAGAAGTTGACGAGGAGGAAGATGTCTCGGATGGTTTCTTAGATGATAGTGATGCTACCGAGTCTGATGACCGTTCGGAGCAGGGACCTTCCACTACAAGAACGATGACAAGCACCAAGCGCGCAGCGAGCGTTGATACCGAACAAGATGCTGATGCCATCGAGGAAGTAGAGCAGGCCATCTTGACCGAGATTGGTGTCATTGGGTCCGGAGAGAATAGGTCGTCTGGTACGGCTTCAAGTAGTGGGAAAAAGAAGGACCTCTCTTGTCCTTATCTCCATTACTTCACGAATGGTGAGGCTGGGTACACTAAGTTCGTCGAGAAGTATGATATTCCGGAGGGGGTGACGGTGACACTTATTCCAAAGGAGATGCTCCCGAGCTACGGCCCCAACCACTTGATCGTTCCACTGATGGCGATCACTGAGGGTGGTGTCCGATTCCCGATGAACAACTTTATCCGAGCGGTACTGAACACCTACTCCCTTTCCCCCGACCAGCTGACCATCAACAGTTATCAGGTTATTAACTTCGCATATAAGTTAAAGATGAGGGACAGCCTTGAGCTCCGGATATGGGACCTGTTTGAATTATATGCCATGTCCCGGAATGCGAAGTTCGAGAGGTATTTTCTGATGACCAGACCGAAGAAGAAACAAATTGTTGATCGCCTCCCGGATTCCGACCACTTTCAAGATATCTGTGTTATGGTTTCGGGAGATTATTGTTTGCCAATCGCTGAGGACCCCTTCCTCGTACCCACCCTTCGGGGTGACCGTAGTTGGTATTCTTCATTGTATCTTTTCTTTGATTATGTAGATAGCTTTTTGCCATTATTTGCTAACTTTCGCGCTATGCAGGTCCTTCTCCAATTACCCGGCGCTTGAAGACACATGCCAATTCCGAGAGAGCACACTAGCTATACCAGTGTTCCGGATGCATCGCTTACGATCTTCTCAACTATCTGCCGACCTACAAGTGCTGGTTGAAGAAAAAGCCAGCGAGGGCTCGGAGACCAAGAAAAGGGAGCGGTGTCGCCGAGACTCTAATTTCCGCACAGCAGAGAGCTGATTTGGAAGCTCAACCCGCCGGGACCCTCTGAGGTACAGAGAGAGTTCCTGTAGACCGCACGTCCCTCGATCCCTTAGCATCAAAGGAAGAGATGCCACCGAAGATCGATCTCGCTGCTAGGCTAGCCGAAATGGCAGCCAAAAATAAGAAAGCCCCTTCGAAAAGGAAGGAGAAGCCGAGCTCTATTCCTGTAAAGGATCCATCCGCCGGGCGAAGTCGAGTCTCCATATCTGAGGAAGAGAGACCGGCCAAAAAGCCGAGAGATGACACTCCACGGCCGGGGGACTCCGAGAGGCCGTCTGCAGGGGTTGATAAACCGAGCAAAAAAGGCCCAGAGATTGAGGTCCTGACAAGGCCATGGTCCCCGACGCTGATCAATACCGAGGGGAGGAGCATTATGAACACCGACAGTGTTCATGCTGACTCCCGTCTGGGTCTGGGTCTCCTCCCCGCTCTTGCCCTAAAAAATGACATGGCTTGGGTCCCAAGCAAATTGGAAGATAATCTCTACCATTGCTCTTCCTTGATAGTGCAGGTAAGCCTTTGGTTCCGAACTCCTTAATTCTGCATTTGGAATTCTTGTTTACTCATTTTGCTTTATTATTGTGCTTGCAGACCGGTCAGTCCATGCTGAGACTGCACGATCAAGTGCTGGAGCTTAACGGCGCGGCGAAAAAATACAAGAGCCGAGCAGACGCTGCTTTGGCTAAAGTACAAACCGCTGAGTCCCGTGCCAAAGAGCTCCGGGAGGAGAATGAGAGGTTGAAGAAGGAGTTGGTTGAATGGAAAGAGCACTCGGACAAAAGACTGGAGAAAGTCAGAGCCGAACATGCTAAGGCACTGGAGGAAGCTCGGCAGGAGGCTCACAATGCTGGGTTTACCGAAGCTGGTGAAGCTTATGCTGGAGATATTTTGAAGCTCGTGAAGGATGGAGAACAAAAGGGCTTCGGGAAGGGATACGTGCATTGCTACGATGTTCTCGGGATACCTCCCGAAGATCCGAGAAGAGAGACTCCTGAAATGCCTAACTCTCCAGCGGCTGAAGATGTGGATGGCGAGGATGACGGAGATGTCGGTTCTCCCGAGCCCGAAGGATCAGCTGATGGGACTCTCTCTGATAAAGCTTATGCAGAAAAAACTCCTACCGAGGGGATCACACCCCCATCGAATGAAGCTATCAACATAACACCTTAGGGGATAACTTTATGTTTCAAACTTTTGTTCAGATATTTACTGTTTCTGTTTAAGTATTTGACTGGACGGCTCCGAATATTGGAGTTTGCCGTTTCAGTGGGTTGTAACTTAGAACAGGCTTTACTATGGAGATGGCATCGAACAAGTACTACCCCGCCCTGCTCCGGTTTCACTGAAGTGGTGGAATTTTTTGGTTTTGAATGGATGAATGTTTTATGGATCGTTTGAATGTTGACTTTGTGTGAATGAATATTTTAACGTTGCATGCAATATGCTTGTTTGATTGGTATGAAAACTTTTTTCAATACTTAGAAAAATTCGTAATGTTTATGATAAAAGCATCCACCTAATAAATAGCCCCTGCTCGGTTCTAATCAGAGGAAGTAGTTGCTCGGGTTGGAACCGAAGCAATATGAATTATTGCTCGGATTGGAACCGAAGCAATCATAAAATATAAAGAAATTTTTTGGCGCCGGGCCTTATTTGTTTCCGAGGAACACCGGACCTTGATAATAAATTTGACGAAGTAATCACTAATAGGCAATAGTTGTAAAATCTTTCTTCATTGACCGTCAAAACATCATATATTAAAGGGGCAAAACAGGCAGCCCAAATATAGTTTCTTCTAACAAGTTTTTCCTAAGCATAGAACTTCCTAAGCTTAGTGGCATTCCAGGGGTTACCGATGGGGGTTCCATCCATTTCAGCTAGCTTGTAGGACTTGTGTCCGGCCTTTGCAATCACGCGGAAGGGGCCCTTGTAGTTTGGTTTAAACTTAGTTTTCTTGGACTTCTGGACTACCTCCCGGAGAACGAGATCATCTACGTTGAAGGGCCTCATCCGGACATTCTTGTTGTATCATCCCCTGGCAACTTCTTGCTGATAGGAGGCATGTTTCAGGTGTGCTTCTTCCCTGAGCTCTTTAGCTAGGTCAAGCTCTCTGTCCATGGCCTCATCATTTGTTGGTACCTCAAAGTTCTCAGTCCGAGCTATTGGGATTAGGGTGGCTAAGGGGAGAACAACTTCCATGCCAAATGCCATAGAGAATGGTGTTCGGCCAGTCGAGCGCTGAGGTGTGGTTCGATAGCCCCAGAGAACTTTTGGGAGTTCTTCGGCCCACTTACCCCTCTTTAGGGTTAGGCGTCTCTTGATCTCAGCCGATATTGTTTTGTTTGATGCCTCGGCTTGTCCGTTTCCTTGTGGGTATGACACTGAGGAGTGGAAGATCCTGACATTATACTTCTTGCAAAGCTTTTCAATCACTTTGGCGACAAATTGGGTCCCGTTATTCAAAATGATTGCATAAGGGACACCAAAGCGAGAGATAATGTTCCTCCAAAGGAATCGTTCCACGTTGGTCGCAGTTATAGTGATTAGGGGCTCGGCTTCCACCGATTTGGTATAATAATCTGTAGCCGTTATTAGGTGCTTGAATCCTCCCGGAGCCGTTGGCAGCTTTCCCACTATGTCCAGCCCCCATTGCGCGAAAGGCCAAGGGCTGGTTATAGGGTGTAAGGCTTCGGCAGGCTGAAGCAGATGGGAGGCGTGTTTTTGACACTGTTCGCACTTCTTCGCGTACTCTTCTGAAGTATTTTTCATTTTCGGCCACCAATACCCTTGAGTAAGAGCTCGGTGGGCAAGGGACTGTCCGCCCGAGTGGCATTCGTTGCTTCCTTCATGGAGCTCTTAGAGGACGCTCTCAATTTGGGAATCATGGACAACCTTCAAGTCGGGGCCTGTGAAAGACCTTCGGTACATTCTGTCGTTCGGATCTAAGTAGAAGTAGGAGGCCTTGCACCTGATTCTGTGTGCTTCCTTCTTATCTGTCGGGAGTTTCTCATGCTTAAGGTAGGCGTAAATTTCATCCATCCAGCTTGGGTCAAGGGATACAATTAACACTTCTTTCATCTCATCCTCGATGCTCGGGTTCTCTATTTCTCCTATGAGGATGGTTCGGTTGGGGGAAGCCGCACAAGCCGTTGCTAGGGAGGCCAGGGCGTCCGCATGGGCGTTTCGCTCTCGGCCAACCCAATAGATTTCGACTGAGCCAATCTCCTTTGTTAGCTCCCAAACTTTATCATAGTACTTCATCATTCTTGGATCCTTCAGACTGTATTGGTCTTTGACTTGGTTCACGATTAACTATGAATCGCTGTAAACTTGCACTGTCTCGGCACCTAAGTGTTTGGCCATCTTTAGTCCGAAGACTAGTGCTTCGTATTCGGCTTCGTTGTTCGACGCCGGAAATCCGATCGTTAACGCATTTTCATGCATGATACCTTCCGGTGAGATGACTACGACGCCAGCTCCAGCCCCTCGGCTATTTGATGCTCCATCTATGTGTAGACGCCATACTTCTCCTTGGAACATTTTTCAAATTTTGCCTCGTCTTTCTTCTGAAGGTTTATTGGCTTTCGCCAGAGTCCCTTCCATGGTTTTGCTTAATCCACCCTCCGGGTTATCTTTAAGCTCAGGTGTCAGTTTGGCAATGAAATCTGCCAGAGCCTGTCCCTTAATAGATGTTCGGGGTTCATACCGAATATCAAAGTTTCCCAACTCCAAACTCCATTTTGAGATCCTAGCCGAGAGGTCAGCTTTTTTTAGCACGGCCTTCAGAGGGTATTCGGTGATCACAATGATAGTATGGGCTTGGAAGTATGGCAACAATTTCCTTTTTGTCGTCACGAGCGCTAGAACCAGTCTTTCCAGAGGGAGGTACCTTGTTTCGGAAGGAATCAAAGTTTTGCTGGAGTAGTATATGGGCTGGAAGTTAGCTCCTTCCTTCCTTACAAGGACCGAGCTCACCGCATGGCCCGATACCAAGAGGTAGAGGTGTAAATCTTCTTCAGGCATGGGCATCACGAGGAGGGGAGCTCTGGAGAGATAGTCCTTCAACTGGCCCAGCGCTCGGTCACATTCATCGGTCCACTGAAAACTCCGGTTGCTTGTTTTCAGGGACTCGAAGAATGGTCGGCACAGATCCGAAGACCGGCTGATAAACCTATTGAGCGCCGCGGCCATACCTGTGAGTCTTTGAACTTCCTTGATGGTGCTTGGAGGTCTTAGGATTCGGATTGCAGATATCTGCTTTGGATCTGCCTCGATTCCTCTCCGAGTAACCATGTAACCGAGGAATTTGCCTGAACCGACACCAAATGCACACTTTTCGGCATTGAGGAGCAGCTTGTGCTTCTTCATAACTTCGAAAATTTCGGCAAGATGCTCCATATGATTCGAAGCGTGCTTGCTCTTGACAACCATGTCGTCAATGTGTGCTTCCATCGTGTCCCCGAGCTGCTTGGCGAACATTTTGGTGACCATTCGCTGGTAAGTAGCCACAACATTCTTGAGTCCGAATGGCATGACTTTGTAACAATAGGTCCCTCGGGGAGATATGAAAGCTGTCTTCTCTTGGTCCCCAACTGTCATTGCTATCTGGTGGTACCCGCTGTAGGCATCCATCATGCTGAGCCAAGTTTGTCCCGCCGTAGCATCGACTAACTGGTCAATCCGTGGGAGTGGAAAGTAGTCTTTCAGGCATGCGTCGTTAAGATTGGTGTAGTCTACGCAGACGCGCAACTTCCCATTCTTCTTTGGCACTACTACGGTATTTGCTAGCCACGTTGGATATTGGACCTCTCGAATAGCCCCGACGTCAAGTAGTCTCCTAACCTTGGCTATAATAGCATCTGAGTGGGTCGGAGACGAATGTCTCGGTTTTTGTACCACGGGCTTCCGGAGAGGGTCGACATTGAGAAAGTAGGAGATGAACTGAGGGTCAATGCCCGGCATCTCATACGGTGTCCAGGCAAAGACCTCGATATTTCCCTTGAGAAATTCCACCAGTTGCTCCCTTTCCGTTTCCGATAACGTGGATCCAAGGAGAAAGAAGAGGGTTCCTTCTTCGTTAATGGGTACCGTCACCAGGTCCTCGACCGCTTTCTCCTCGGCTCGCAATCTAACATCTTCCAGGACCGGACCTTCCGGCACTTCAATAGATCTTGGTTTTGGTTCTTTCTTTTTCTTTCCCTTAGTGATTTTCTTCTTCATGTGCACCGCGTTCACTTGGCACTTCTTCGCCGCCATCTGATCTCCTTTGATATCTTCTTGCCATCCCTCCGCACCGATGAATCGGACAACTTGATGATAAGTTGAGGCGATAGCCTTCATCTCGTGCAACCAATTTCTGCCGAGGATGGCGTAATAAGGGCTCGGAGCATCAATGACAACGAACTCCATTCGTAGGTTTCTCGTGCCTACTTTTACCAGAAGAACGATTCGTCCCATTGGCCAGACCGGAGCCCCGTTGAATCCAAAGAGGGGGGAGTCGGCCGGCATCAGATGGTCCGAATTCAGGTTCAGTGCTTTGAAGGCAGAGTAGTATAGGATTTCGGTAGAACTCCCTTGGTCCACGAGCACTCGCTTGACTCGGGAAATTCCCATATAAACGGAAATTACGAGGGCGTCGCTGTGAGGCAGCTGTACATCCTTTAAGTCTTGCTCGGTAAAAGTGATAGTCCATTGCTCTTCACGATCCGAGAGCTTTCTCTTGGCGCTTCCACCAACGGTAAGAACTTGTGCGGAGGAGCTCGGTACCGCCCGAAGTGCTGTAGTTTTCTCTTTAGTTGCAGCCCCATGGATTACATGGACAATTATTTCTTCCGGGGGGTTGTTTTGTCGCCGATGTTGTGTCCGAGCCATCCGCTGTCTATCAATGTCCTGGTCCAAGTGCCCCTGTGTGACTTGCCTTTCCAAGAACTCCTTGAAAGGCTGGGATGCAGTGGTGTAGTGTCTCAGTTCATTGTGATAGGTGCACTTTACCTTGCAGTCATCTGATTGGCCTTCGGCTGTCCCCAGCTTGTTGGTTGGCCAGACGAACCAAGGCTCCCGAATGATGGCCCTGATCAATTTGTAAAGGTAAGTTGAATGTTGTTGTTATGGCAACGAACTCGTTAGGTTTCGGTTCTTGTTCCCTGAACGGTTCCCGTTCCCTCCACGAGTCGTGGTCCTTTCTCGACCCCTTGCTGCCCCCTGTTTTGACTGTGTTGACTTGCTTTTTCCCCGTGTGATCACCAGTGTTGCCCTTCTGGTTTCCCGAGGTTCTTGAGAGTCTTCTTTCAGATATTATGTCTTCCAACTCGGCGAATTTCTCCACGGTCTCCATCAGCCGGCTCATATTCGCCGGAGGATTCAGCATGAGTTCTTCAAAGATAGCCGAGGTCTCGTCAAAGCCATACTTGAAAGACGTGGCAGCCATTTGCGGGTCACAGCTTTCAATGGCATTGTAAATCTCCCAATAGCGCTCGACGTACTTTCTTAGCTTCTCACCAGATTGTCGCTTTAGGCCGACTAGTGTGTCAATCGTTTTCGGCTGTGTACTGTTTGTCACAAACCGAGCAGTGAAGGCCTCTTCCAATTCTTCAAACGAACCGATGGAGCTTGGTTGTAGCTGGTTAAACCAAACCAAACTGATCCCCTGCAGGCTAACCAGAAAGGCCTTACATGTCATGGCTTCATCATAACCATAGAGTCCTATAAGTTGTCGGTAATGCACAAGGTGCATCACCGCGTCGGATTTAGCATCGTACTTTGTGAATTTAGGGACGGTGAAGTTTCTCAGTGGCTGGGCTTCCTGGATTTCTCGAATGAACGGTGAGTCCTGAATTTTTCGGAACTTTGATTCAGCTGGCTTCTCGGACGAACGAGGGGCCTCATAGGCCTTGCCAGTACTAAATGCCCTTTTGGCGTTCAGTCTGTGCTGCTCGTCGTTCGCCCCGAGATCTTGGGGGTATTCCTTTTGTTTTCCGGAATCTCTGGGAAGACTCTCGGCTCGGTACCTTTTAGACTCACCGGTACGTGGGTCCCGTATGATTATGAAATCGCCGGTATCATCCATATCGTATTCCGAATTATCTTGGTTTCTTCGAGGGCTCCGATCATGATGGATATTCTTTGAAGGAGCTCGGTCGGTGTGCTCTCGGTTTCGATCTCTGTGTCGATCAACATGACCAGCAGATCTGCTTCGTAAGATCTCTCAGCCATCTGCGTCATACTGTACCGGGGCCTTGTCACGGTTTTCGTATGGCATAGCGTCATTGCGACGAGCCGTCTGAGATCCGGATCGTCCCATTGTAAATTGAGAGCTTGACGTAGAGTGGGCTCCAGTCCTTGTGGTGCGTTCCGTTCGCACGTAATCCGAACGTCTACGTGGAGAGGGGGTCTGCTCCCTTTGGGGAATAATTCTCCCCGAGGCGTCTGTAACAATAAATGGCTGGCCCAAACGATCTTTGGCCGAAGGGCGTTGGGTATGGTGAGTAAGTTATGTTGCCTGAGCCGCCGCCTTGCGCCGTCGCCTTGATGCCCCTGAACGTGAGGCTGAGGCGGTGGGCTGCTTCTTCGTCAGGGCTTCAATCTGAGCCTTCATAGCAGCCATTTGCTCTTGCATCTGCTGCACGGTATCCAAAGGGTTTGGGCTCGGAGTGAAGCCTGAAATAGGGTGGGTAACGATCCCCACCCGAGAGCCACCTCCTTGGTTAGCTCCTGCCGCCGGAGCGATGTTTCTGTCGTCTTCAACGATCGCCATGGAAGAGCTAAGAAATAGAGGAAGAGTACCCTCCAAGAAGAAGAGAAGAACGCCGGGAAGGTGAGAAAATCACTCGGTCCCCAGCAGAGTCGCCAATTGTGGAGCCCTCTTTCTCTAATAGTTCTCCCTGACGGTGTTCAACGACGGAAGTAAGATCCTCTCTCTCGAGTTGCACCTAAACCTGCACGCTCAAAGCACCGTTAGCACCGGACTGGACCGTTGAGTCTAGAACGGTACTCCGACGGTCAAGTTAGTAAGGGAAGAAGACGAAGTACAGATCTAGGGTTTTTGTAAGGAGAGTGATGCGTACCTTTTTAGACGATCAAGTGTTCCTTTTATAGGTGAGCCTTAGCTTGGACTCCAAGCACAGCTGTGCTCATCACGTGACTTAACTGTTCGGCTGATGTCACGATGACGAGCACGAAAGTATATACTGTGAACACATGCTTCCAGTGAAGTTGCTACACTTGTCATAACCGTCCGGATGACGTCATTTGTCATGATCACGGTTTGTTATGGGCACATGCAGCATTAACTGCTCTGCTGACTCAGCATTCAATCTTTCGGCATGTTTCCGTATCACATAGTCGGTCTAGGCAACCCCTCGGGTACGCCCCGAAGTCTCTGGATATCAACCCTGAAAGGCCATTAATGAATCAAATGTGGGAAAGGTCTCGGCACATCGCCGAGGCAGTGGTCCGAAGCCCCATTCTGTTTCTTTGAGCATGTTGAATCATTCATCTGAAGAGTCCCTCAATAATAGCCTTTCGGCGATCAACAAAGAGGTGTCTCTTTACGTGAACCAGGCGTTCGGTGGATCCGGACCCCTACACTTTTATCTCAAGATCTGCAGCAAAGTTTGTTATAATGCCTCCAAAGATGCCAGGCAGCACTGAGGAACATTCAGATGGCTTTCCATAATCACTGAGCACTATAAATATATAGTACCAAGATCTATGCAATTGCAGTCAACTGAAGCAAGACGTAGCACTTTTACGAAAGCCTACCCCACTATGACAACAAAAGCTGCCCATTGCATTGGAGAAGTAAACCCAAAGTCCTTCAAAGATTTAAATGCAAGTTAATCACATTCACAAGAAATAAACAAATTGGCTTGCTAGTTGAGCAAAGGGTCGGTAACATTATGTGGAGGCATGGTACATAAAACAGAGTATAGTATATTTGAAGACTGGAAACGACTAATTCTCAACAACTTGGGAGTGGTATACAACCAAGCTCCTTGATTATTGAATTTGTGCAACCAACAACCCTAACTTCCAATGTTTTTAAGCTACGTAAATGAAGGGACCGAGATTTCTCACAACAGAAGTTCCAAATTCATGACCAGTAGAAAAGGCTGGTCATCATCCTTCCAAAAAGTATAAAACCACTAATCAAAGCTCACATACTTTCGCAGATAACTAATTATAATGATCATCATATCAATGTATGACATGGCACATGCAAGAACATAGCAAAATTCAGTTCCACAAGTTTATTAGTTTGAGAAGATTGAGATGAGCTATAGCATACTGGTGGCTGGTGGTCAAGCCTGAGATGAGAAAAGGTGTCAAGCCGTCGATTGCTAAAGTTGTATTTATCAGTTACGATTTCCTGCGGAGAAAGAATACAATTATTGAAGTTTGATAGTTCACAATAGTGGTGGATTTGTAAAGAATATTAAAGATGATGAGAATGATGTGCTACATAGATGAGCTACAGCTCCAAACTTTGAGCAGATTTGAAAGATTTGTAAGAAGAATGCTATTACAAAGCACACGTGCTATTACATGGCACATGTAATATGCCTACATTTGGTTCATCCAATAGCACCAACTGATATATAAATAATCACTTTGAAACGAATGGAACATCTGATAAAGATGTGCACAAAATGTTGTTCTGGACAGTGGACAGCACTGGCACTGGAAGAAATTGGCCAATTTTTGATTTGCATCCTTTTTAAAGATTGTTCCACTTTTCGGTTGTCATTGTCTTGTGCCAAGCATATAGCAATAGAGTCCAATGCCATCACCACCCAAAGGTTGTCTTCAACTAGGCTCAGGTACACATCCAACCCACCATGAGCCCTTGGTTGCGCCCTTGAAATAAGAAAGAATTACCTACCGGTACCAAATTTTTGGCCCATGCTCGCCCAACTCCAGTTGGGTTTCAAAAATGCACGACCAACTTCTGTTGGGGTTACCAATGACATGCACGCACAATTCTGATCTCATCTCATCTCTCTCTCTCTCTCTCTCTCTCTGTCCCCATTCTGATATGCACATGGGTAAATAATAAATTACGCTTTTATTGTAAGATTTGTTCTCTCTCTCTCTCTCTCTGTAACCATCCCACATGGGCATAGAGGTGTCAAACGTGCGTGCTGTGCCGTGTCGTGCTAGTCAACTTCCGTGCCAACCGTGCTTCGTGCCGTGCCGTGCCGTGCCGTTTTTACTTCATCGTGCCATGGCGTGCCGTGCCAACCGTGCCACGTGCTGTGCCGTGCCGTGTCGTTTATACTTTATCGTGCCGTGCCGTGTCGTGCTTTTTTGAAGTCGTGACGGGTCGTGCCGTGCCCGATTAGTTAATCGTGCCGTGTCGTGCCGTGCCGTTGACTTACTCGTGTTGTGCCGTTCCTTTTTTTTATCGTGTCGTGCCGTGCCTTTTTAGTCGTGCCGTGCCGTGTCGTGCGTTTTATTAGTCGTGCCGTGCCTTTTTTGTCGTGTCGTGCCGTGCCTTTTTTTAGTCGTGCCGTGCCGATGTGTCGTGCCGTGCGTTTAATTAGTCGTGTAGTGCCGACGCCGTGCCTTCTTATCGTGTTATAGTTTGGATGACTCACCACTTGTAAGTTCGGATTTTTCTTTAAATAAATTGAAGTACTTTTTTTATTTATTAACGACATGCATTACGCCTACATTTTATCTATCAGCAAGTTGTGAATCACCAGCAGTTTCCATTTTCCAACCTTCCACACATTATCTTCTCCAATTATGTATGTTGCGCGGTATATCTCAATGTCGGGACCATGCACTCATGGCATATTTCCAAATCCAAAATGGTAAAGCTATTCATAGACGAAACTCCAGAAGTATCCAATTACCACCATCGGTGATTGGAGCAATACATTAAAACTAATATTTTTTTTGGGAAAGTGGAAAAGGCTGGGTTGGGAGATTTAAAAATAATATTTTTATTTTCGGGTGGAAAAGGCTGGGTTGGAAAATAATATGTTTAAACTCCCACTGTGTTGTTGTCAATAGCAAGGACCTCTGTCCTTTTAAAGCTAATACACGCATAGGATCCTTTTATGGAGCCCCATAATCTGATGTTTTTAAGGCAATGACACACACTGCATTTGGACTATATTTTAATTTATAGCGTTATAGTGCATTTGGACTATATTTTAATTTATAGCCTTATAGTAAATCGGCTAATTCTGGCTCCATGTGGGGGAAATAAAATGGGGACCACCCTCAAAAGTAAAAAATTTTGACCGAAACTCTTAAATTTTTTCAAAAATACAGCATAAGCCAAAATAAGCTGCTTATCGGGTTTTTAAAAGAGTAAACCCGCTACCCGACCGATGTACTTGAAAAAACCGAACCGTTAAATCATTTCAAAATAACGTTTTGAACGACCTTGCAAAAAATTAGGTCAATTGGACATGTGTAACTGGTAGATCAAAAACTCCAAGTTTTTAAATCAATCGGATGTGCGTAGCTTGGATCGATGATTTACGCATATCCAATTGACCTGATTTTTTACAAAACCATACAAAATATTATTTTGAAATTATTTAACGGTTTGGATTACTCACGCGGGACCAAAAAATGGGCCTCTAAAGCCATTGTATGACATGAACGGGGAGGATCATCGTAATTGTGTTGCGATGGAGGGCCTTTCAAAATCCGATTGTCGAAACAATTGGCGACATTCATTAAAACATCAATACAAACAAAGTGAACGGTGTGGATCGTCATAATTATGTTGTGATTGTGTAACTATCGTACATTATACCATAACACAGTAGCTTGGTTCATAACCAAGTAAGTTCGATGTATAGAATTGCAAGGTACGTGCAGACTCGTTTTTCCGAATGTTCAATCTGAACCGTTGCAATTTAATATCTTGTCAATTCTATCATTCTCCCCCAAATCGATGATCATCCGATATCGGTAACAACACAATCGAAACACATTCAGTGCTTTTAATGGAATTTCAGTACTATAATGCACCACTTAAAGGCCACCTAATCAACTTTTTAAAAATCTGAACCGCTAGATGTGTTTAAAGCATGTTTTTAAGGTCCTATGCAAATATTTGAAAAAATAAAATACCCAAAAGGGCTTGAACGGGCCATGTTTTCGTATAGTAGTTTTACGAAAACCTACTCCGATCAACTATTTCCGGGTATTATTATTTGCAAAATCCTCCCATAGGACGTTGAAAACACGTTTTAAATACATCTAACGGTTCCGATCGTCGAAATTTGGTCCGGAAAGTGGAGGCCCATTGGTCCATTATTGTGTTCCTGTGAGAGAGACAGACAGACAGTGAAAGTGAAACTATGAAAGAAATCAAATTTAATTTGTATGATTTATAATTTTCTATAACCAAATTTAATAAAAATGCTTCTATAATTTATATAATTTCTATAATTTAACATCTAATAATTTCTATAATATAAATATATAATTTAATAAAAGAATCTAATTCCTACAAGCTTATTTTATTATTTTTGTCCAAACTCTCTCTCTCTCTCTAAAAAAAATTATTATTATTTTTAATTTTTTTTCATGACTTAGGCACGCGACTTACTTACAAGTTGCAAAACACTATTTTTAAATTTTTTTCACAAACAGAAAAATGTTATTTTTTTTTCTCAAAATCTTTATTAGATAAAAGACAATGTATCAATTATCAAACATGTCAAAAATTATTTTAAAAGCTTATTTTATTTTTTTGTCCAAACTCTCTCTCTCTCTCTCTCTCAAAATTAAAATAAAATAAATCAATAAATATTTTGTAACTTCTTTTTCCCTCTTCTTTATTTTTTTGTTCATGACTTAATTTTTTTTAAACTTGATATAAATATATAATTCACTAACACAAGTTACACAACCAAAAAATAATTCTTTTTTTATGTTTGTGATTATCAAAAAATACATACAAATAAATTATTTAACATTTTTTTTTGCCTTGTGCCGTGCCCGTGCCGAGCCGTCGTGTCGTGCCGTGCCAGGCCAACTTCCGTGTTTGTGTCGTGTCGTGCCGTGCTAGGCCAACTTCTGTGCCCGTGCCCGTGCCCGTGCCGTGCCGTGCCATGTCCTACTTCCGTGTCGTGCCGTGCCAACTTCCGTGCTCGTGCCCGTGCTCGTGCCCGTGTCGTGCCATGCCGTGCCTCGTGCCACGTTGACTTCTTACCGTGCCGGTGCCGTGCCCGTAGAATACCGTGTCGTGTTGTGCCACGTGCCACCTTAGCCCGTGCCGTGCCCGTGTCGTGCCCACTCATTTCCGTGCCGCGTGCCGTGCCGCGTGCCAACTTATACCGTGCCGTTCTGTGCCGTGCCAGGATTTTACCGTGCCTCTGGCGTGCCATGCCGCCTACCGACGGGCCGTGCCCGTGCCGTGCCCGTGCCAGCACAACACGTTTGACACCTCTACATGGGCACAATCACTCTCTCTCTCTCAACTCCCCAAAGCATATGAAAGTGTCTAAATCTTAAAGTACCCTATGAAAGTGCCTAAACCTAAACTTAAACCCTAGGGTACCCTATGAAAGTGCCTAAACCACTAAAACTCTATAATTGGAAAGTGCACCCTAAACCTAACCCTAGGGTACCCTATGAAAGTGCCTAAACCTAAACCCTAAGGTACCTTATGAAAGTGCCTAAAATCCTAGGATACCCTATGAAAGTGCACCCTAAACCTAAACCCCAAAAAAAGAGTGACTTACCTTAATAGTAATTAAAAAGAATGACTTACCTTAATGGTAATTAGATGCATCTTTTCTAGACCTAGAGGTAATTAAAAATCTGTTGAATTAAGTGATGCGTGGGCCATATCGGCGATTGTATAGAAGTGGCAGTGCATATTTGTTACAAGGGTGAATTAGACATGATGACACTACAAGAAAATTGACCTATTGTGACATTAATTCGTTGTGGCAACATAAAAGTAGTCACTAAAAGTGACATATAGTGAAGATTTAAAAAGTTGTCACTGAATGAAGTGTTTCTTAGTTTTGAGTGGCATTATTTACGTTGTCACAGTGTTTTTGTCACAAAAACATATGATTTAGTGACAACTTGTTATGTTGCCACAAAGATTTTGTCACAAAATGACACCAAGGATCTATTTGTGACAAGTTGTAGTGACACAAAAAATAATTATCACTAAAAATCAAATATTAGTGACAAATTATGAACATGTCACTTAATCAATTGAAACACCTTACAACAGTGACAACGAAAGTATGTCACAAAATTTTCTACTAACATATAATTTTTTTTCTCTTTGTTTTTTATTTATGGAAAAAATTATGTGTCTTTGTTGCTTTCAAATATTGTCTCGAATTTTTTTGCTACATTTTGATTAAAAAAGTTGACGCACATACTATGTACTTGTCATTATTTCTTTTTTGAGTGAGAAGATCATCCCAGTTATATTAAACGAAAATAAAAGGACACTCCCAGTCCGAAAAATACATAAAAAGCACACACACACTCACACACACACACACACACACATATATATATATAAACGCTCAATGCCAATTTCGGACCCAGTCTTTCCTCATGGAGCTGGGTGGATGGAGGATCGCTAGCAGACCGGACCTCGCAATACTGTTATAGGATCGCCACCAGATCTGCCTTCAAACGCCTTCATTGTCGCTGTTGGAGAGCTCAGGAAGCCACCGCTCAAACTAGCCACCCAATGTCTCCATGCAATGAGCCAGTTTCCAAATCTAGAACTCCAAATTTGGGTCTTCGTAATCCAAAAATGATGGGGAGTGGGAGATCTTTTCTCCCTAAGGAGAAAGTCTCAACCACCTCGCAAACATGGGGAGAGAGAGAGAGAGAGAGAGTGTGTGTGTGTGTGTGTATTTGTGTGTGTGTGTGTGTGTGTTCAGTGTTGGAGGACCGAGAGGGGAAATAAGGTAGGAAGGGACCAGAGGAGGAGAAATGAGGGGGAATAGCAAGGGAAGGGGCGTGTGGGGGTGGGAGGTGGAAACCCACTTGCAGAAGTCTTCCCACTCTCTGTCTCTAGAACTCTCAACTGCCCTCTATTTTTCATGCGATTATTTTTTGAACAAAGTAACATTACCAATTTGATTGGAGACAATTGACATCATAGAAGATGAGGTTGACTCCCTCAGAATGTAATATTTAGGGTATTATCTGTGAGACAATATCTCACAAAATGTCTTGCAAAATGATTTAGAGAGGCATTGTCTTATCAGGTGAGTTCAAATTACTTCAATAACATATTGCCCACAACTTTTTTTGATTTTTTAACTTCAATCTACTATATTGAATGGACTCCACTATAGTGGTCTAATACTCTATTTGTCTCCAAAAAATTGTCCTGTTCGTGAAATAAAAAATTAGAGAACAATTGTCATGTAAAGAATTATAACTTCACCAAAATCACCATGTATACTATCGATGCAGCCAAGCTTCAATGACACAAGAGCCGACCCACTTTTGATTGATTTGATTGTTAGAGGGTCATTGAATATTTCGCTTTCGACATTTAACCAATGTGGGATGGATTGGGTTGCCACAATCTCCCCAACTTAAGATTGTTTCGTCACGCACTGTGGCCCAATCAGATAATTGTAAGTACGTAATCCGCTTTTTCTAACTTTTAATAGAAATAACAATCTCTTTACTTCATTATGACATATATATAATTGGGTAATTGATTTTCACACCCCCAAATTGATATGCACACTTTTATTTTTTAACTTTTAGTGAAATTTTTATGTATAAAAGTTTTCCAAAAAACACAAAAGAGAGTGTAGATATCAATTTGGGAGTGTGAAAAATCACAATCTATGCACAAGTATATGTACCCATAGTACTTTCGATCGTATACAATTCATTTTGCTTCATGCAAATAAATAAATATACATAGCAATCATTGATTTTATAGAAATTTACATACTGATGTAATTAATAACAGTGCATATAATGATAAAATAATAGCTTGTGCCATAGTAATATATATATAATATGCATAGGGTACACTTTTTGCAAATAAATTAGGCTCTTCCTTGGTACTTTGTAGGCGGGAATCAAGGCTCACAATTCCCTCCATTTTTTTTGGGTAAATCCGACAATTCCCTCCACGATCTCCCTTCCCTCCCTCCACTTCTTATTTGGCGGCAGAGTATTTCCCCCAAACGAAAAACTGTATCGGTCTTGGCACTTAAATGTCAAGTGTGATTAATTGGTAGTCATGTTGCTTTGTATCATAGTTGAGGCTTTTATCTAGTAAGTAGTTGGATCATTCCGATTATTAAAATTTCTTGTTGTGGTGATAAAGTTATAGTTATAGTGGTTTTCTCTTTCTTATCTACCCTTAATTCTCTTCTATGCCCGTTGATTCGATCTTTCTTCTCTTGGGAAAACTGTGAATATGTATTCTTTGTTTGATTTATTTCTGACATTTTGGGCACGAAGAACTCTATACAACAATAACAATGTGCAGAAATCAAATATCAATATTTGCAAAGCATGAATATGACTTACATGAGAAGTTATATTTGCAGAGCATGAATATTTGCCCAGGATGAACTCTATGCTTTCTTATTCAATGAACAATTATGTAGACTTTATAAATTTACTTGTATGAATTGATATGGGAATAGGACCACTTGGGATGTTCATATGGCAGAAACTGTGGTGCTTAATCACATATGTATGTAACCACTTGAATCACATTGTATCTGCCTTCTTGCATATGGCCCAATATGCCTAGCCATAGCAGCCCTATTCCACTCCTTAAGCACCCTGAACCCCAAGCCTCCCTCTTTCTTAGTGACATAGACATTTGTCCATTTGAACTTAGCACGGGAATTTCGCAAACCTGGCCCCTTCCATAAAATGCCATAAACATTCTCTCAAATTCCTTGATCATTCTTTGAGGAAGAACAAAATATAGGTCCTCAAATAAACCTGGAAGCTGAAGTGAGGCTAGGGGACTGCTTATAGCTGAAATTTTTATCATGCGTACTAAATCCAACTCAGGCATCCAGCCCCTAAAAAGTAGTGATCAAAAGCAAATAGCGGCAGTGGCAGAGGTATTACTATTAGAGGGCCACAGATGAAGAAATAGGGGTGCAAACAACTTGAGCCAAGTTGAATTTGTAGTGTTCGTGCTCGGCTTGTGTACTAAACAAGCCTAATGCTCGGGCTTGGCTACTTCACACCAGGCTTTAACGAGCGAAGCTCAGTTTATTTCCTATTCAAGAGAAACAGAGTGGGTTTTTAATTTATAGCAAGATACTACTAGCTTCAATGGAGGTTGAGGAGAAGGGGGTGGGGATATTTATAATGATATGGAGCCTGACAATGAGGAGAAGACTGTTATATATATAGCTGTTTGTTGGAAGGAAAATGAGATGGAAAACAGATGTTGAGTGCAATCACATGAGTAAATAAAAATGGGACCCCAAAAAGAAATACGCAATCTTTTCGACAATATTTTTAACTATGCAAAGAATATAAATTACTTACATAAAATCACAAAAGGTAGCATGATGCAGTTCTTTTTTTAAGATGAAAAGGTCTTAGGCCGCATGATTTAATGGATGGCTTGAAGTGGATTTTTGAAACCTCTGATCCCATGCCACTTTGATATCTGATGCATGATTCACATGCAGGGGTGGACTGAGGGTGCGAGAGAGTGTTTGTTCCCGGCACTCAATTCCTCTCAATTTTCTTTCTATTTATAGTATACTTTTGAATTTTTTTTTGTAAACTTACTGAAGAATGGTCCTTGTAAACTAGATCAAATTTGTACGCATGCATGATGTCAATATATTCTCAAGATTTGCGGGACGTGAACTTTTTAGATGGGGTCCTCAAATCGCAATATACTTTGCATAGTTAAAAATGCTTTGGAAAAAATGATCTTCTTAAAGAACTTTTTTTTATGCATTGTGGAATTATGGTTAGTTTTGTCGTTCCTTTTGCCATGGGAATTGAATCTAATGTCTGTTGGGCCACATGAGTGTTGGGCTCAGCTCGATTATTAAACGAGCCGAGCCATGGAGCAAACCAGTCTATTTGTAGCCATAGCAGCGGGCCCGATTTTTGATGGCCAAGATTCTAGAAAATATGATATCTAAGCTTTGGATTTTAGCATGGGATATGAATTGATAGAACAAAATCTCTATTCAAACACTGTGATCACTGTTGCTTGGTTCAGAAATTGTTTTTGCTGGCTTGGGTATCCTCATTGCTGCTACTTGGTTCTTTGCTTCTATGTAGAAACTGTATACTTGCTTCTCGTGTCTGCTTTGTTGGTGCTCGGTTTGGTCATTTTCTTGGGATTTAACATCCTGTTGAGCTTGTTGCTACCTATGTACTGTTGCATATGTATGGGATTTTATCATGCTGCTGAATTCTACTTAGCTTGGGACTCTTTTGAAGAACTTTTGTTACTTGACTTGCTACTTGATGTGTCATCTTCAGGGCTTATAACTTAGTTCTCTCCGTTTATTTAGTTCAAGACTTCCTCTTCTATCCTTTCTCATCCAATTGTTTGGTAGATGTTTTTTTTCCCTCTTGACAATGTACTAATAGAAAATTCCTATTCTTTGTGTGTATAGATGATGAATAGACACGGAAGGCTTAGAGAAGAAACTTTTGGTTGTACGTACTTCGACAACTTCACACGGCAAATGAATGGTTCTATTTTTGGTCTCTCGCCGTTAATATTTTGTAGTAGTATGTTGGTCGAGTACTTTTTGGGAGTTTAACGTGGGCAACTATAACTTTTATTCAGTCAAAGATGCTGTTGAATTATTGTAATTAACAGATGTTCGGAACTTGCTTTGAACTCTTTTACTATGTTAAATAGATGAAGCTGATTTAGTTTAGATCTTGATTATAGTATGTGCAACATATATTAGGGGAAAAGAGATGAATTGCTTGTGACATATGAAGGAGTGTCACTGATTTAATGTGGTTTGACTTATAATTAGTGGCAATATAAAGTTGTCACAAAAAAAATTCTATTAGCATTTTCCGGTAAATAAATTTAAGATTAGTGACGCTGAAATTTGTCACTATTTTTTTTTTTTTTTGGGTAAATAAGCTTGAAATTAAAAGGGGTTAAGCGAATGTACAGCCTACAAGAGGCATACTCCAGGAAGGACAAAATAAAAAGAAAGAAAGGAAAAGAAAGAAAAGAAAAGAAAAGTGCGTGGTCCCCGGTACAACCCGCCGGGGTGGGAAAATAAGAATTACTGGCACATCCCGCCAGCATAGGTGTAAATAAGCAAAAGCAATAAGTGAAGTAGATAGTTGTTTAATGCCATGCACAACCCGCAAGGCCCATAATAGCAAAACATGAACATAATTGGGTAACATGTAGTGGGTCCAAGAAGGCCCCAATGTATGAAATGTGATTACACCCGTGCTCGCGTCCCATTAGCCTAGCTATCCCAAAGGAAAGAGGGCAACAAGGACATAAGCAAGGGCAATGCGGAAGAACTATATATAAGTAGTGAGAATGTAAAATGCCTCCCCAAAGTAAGGAAGATACGAAGAGCGATGAACACATCAACTCATATGCTTAAGATCCGCAAACCTCCACTACGGTAGTAACAACAACAGAGAACACGACGCCAAGGGTATGAGTCTCTAGTGGAGACCGGCAAAAGCCCAAGGGAACCCCCCATAGAACCCTACATAGGCCACAAGCCTAGTCCACCCGAAACTGTAACCACCCTCAACCAAGCTCCACAGTCGTCATAATAACCCATAAGAAATAGAGCAAGATCATGAAAATAAGAGAATCACCCGCGGTGTTATAAAAAACAAGGATAGGCTAGCGGTAGGTGAGCGCCCCAACCAAGCTAAAGATCATGAAAGACAAAGCCAGCCCTAGCCGTCGGGCTCTGTACACACACAATCACCCAAACGGTGCAGCTATCCTAATCCATAAATCCACACACACGGTAAACGTAAGAGTGCCTCCTGTAAAGGTAATGGTACACGCAAAAGGAAAATGGGCTCAGAGGTGGATAAGACCTCCGAACCGTGCTAAGGTAGAACCATGACTAGAGTCAGCCCTAGAGTAAACTCCGTGCCCATCGGAGAACCCCAGCCCGCAGAAACTAGGCCCATCAAACCTAAGTAACCACGCCTTCGGACCTAAGTCAATCTCCACCAAACGCCGAAAACCAGCCACAATCAGACTCCAAATGGACAACCAAACCAAGCAAGAGAAAATAGAACAAAGTGCTCCCTATAAAGACAGCAGTACTCGCAAAAGGAACTCGGGGTCAGAAGTGGATGAGAGCTCCGAACCGTGCTATGACAGAACCATGACTAGAGTCAGCCCCAGGGTATACTCCGTGCCCTTCGGAGAACCCCAGCCCGTAGAAACTTGGTCCATCAAACCTCAGTAACCACGCCTTCGGACCTAAGTCAAACTCCACCAAATGCCGAAAACAGCCACAACCAAACTCCAAATGCACAACTACTACCAAACAGGAGAAAATAGAACATGTGATGTGTGAAAAAAATTAAAAAACTTCTCGGTGTAGCTGGCCGAAGGCCACTTCTCAGTGCAAAGCAAGCACCCAGTGCATCCAACTCACGTTTTCCTCAGTGGAATACCATCGTTGCAGAAGTGTAATAGCTAAGAGGACCAACTCCAATTCGACGTAAACACCCATGCGAACCCAGAACCCATGGTGGTATTACCGCCTCCGCCGTGACATGATCGACACATAATGGAGATAAACTGATGGATCGCAATGGAGGAACAATGTTTTCATAGAGCTTATCCCGAAACTAAAATGCCTCCCGCACCCATGGTTTTCCACGATACCAGACTTGCAAGGCCAATTACATACCACAAGCAGCAATGAAATAGTCGTACAAAGTCAATTGCTATTGGGGTAAGGGACCCACCTTCCCATACTTGCATATTTTAATGAACCAGCGTGATATAAAATGAGCAAAAGCTTGCGGCCCACAACTTTTCCCGAAGGTACAGAATACTCTCCATATTATCCTATTTTAAAGGAAAGCCAATCACGTGGACCCTTGTCTACGCTGCATTTCCTTTGGTGGCCCCCGGCCCACATGTTTAATCTGCACTCCCGCAAAATGAGTGTACAGCTAACAGCTGTGAACGCCAAGTTCCAGCTAATACCCGTACCAGTTCAACCCACGTTCCTCCAAGCGGTGATGATGAGCCCAGTCTCAGGAGAGAGAGTGAAAGCTACTCTCTTCTTCCCCAAGGTAGAAACGGGGAAACAAGTGCAATCAGGTGTACATAAGAACAATGTGCTCAGCAAAAACTAAAATTGTTGCTCTCAATAGCTACCAATTGGTTTCTAAACGCGATTCGTATCAATATTAAAATAGAAAAGCCACTGAAGAAATTTCCAGACCCACCTTGACTTGCTGGAGCATGAGAACTCATGATTTTCTAACTCCAATAAAATTGACGAGTTACCTGGATAACCCGCTCGCGTTCCTTGGTAGCCCAGATCTGGGTTTGCGATGGTCACCAAGGACTGAAGTCACCTACGCTGACCTCGCAGCTCCCATCAAATCCCCTTTTGGAAGACCCCACATCGGAAAACCCAGATGAAGAACTCATATCAGACGAACTGTCTGAACCCCGTAGTTGTTGACCTCAACTGATTAGCCCGCGATTGTTCCTCATGAACCCATATTTGGGTTTAACCGCACCGTTTGCTCCAGTTGGATTCTGGGGTTGCAGAGCTGGTTCCCCAAAACCCATCTCATAACACAGGCGTCTGGATCATGAACCCAGGACACAAAATCCCCAGATTGGAAATCCTCCATTGCTCAGATCCCCTTAAAGCCACTTGCCTGGAACTCGTTGATGTTTTTGTGGGTGAGATTATAGTCGAGTAGGACCCCAAATGGAACCATACGACCAGATGATGATAGGTTGTAGGATGAGCAAGAATTAAGCCTTCAATCTGACGTTTGAGAGATTAATCAAGCAAATCCCCTTTGAGTTGTTGTTACTGTACGTGATTTAATCACAAAATAGATTTTGGAGAGCCCTGTATCACAGAGATTCAATAACATGAACTTTGTCCAGCCCTATGAAGGAACTGGATGTTGCTTGGAGAGAGAGACACCCGAAATCTACTCCCCCATGTTCTATTATTTTGGACATTTAGTTTAGTGACAACTTTTGTACATAGTGGCAGTTTTTAGCTCGTTTAGTGACATACCGAATTGTCACAAAAGCTATACATTTAATGATAACTTCTAATTTATCACTAAAGGTGATTGGGTTTAGTGACAGCCTTCCAGTTATTGTCACTATTGATCTTTAGCAACACACTTTAAGTGACATCGCTGTGACACCTTTTTTTTTGTCACTGAATCCAACAGTGACAATTTTTTTAGATTCAGTGACAATTTGTCGTTGCCACTATAAAGCAATATTTTTGTAGTGTGAAATGCATCAAGTGTGGAATGATTCCGTTCTCTGCACTCCTAAAGGTTGACGTATTGACGTGTCAGACACGGGAACACTGTGGGACACGTACGTAGTGTGTCCCCATAATTTTTTTTTAATTTTTTGGGGAGCCGCCAGGGACACGATGGGGCCAATTTTTAGTTTTTTTAATTTTTTCAAGGGTAAAAATGTTATTACTCAAATGTTTTGGTTAAAAAGTGTAATTAACTCTTTTCTAGCTAGCCGATAAAAAAAATTTAAAAAAAAAACTCTTCTCTAGCTATTCCTACAACATACTCCCTCTGTCCGGATTTGTTAATCCATTTTGGGAGTTCGTGCCACTTTTCAAATGATTATATCTCATAATTTACAATGTTTTACTTAATTTTAAAAGTATTGTCTAATATAACTAATCGAGATTTATCAAACAAGATCCATATTGGATTACTCACCAATTTAAAAATATCACTAATTTTTTATCCAGTTGCAATAGAATGAGAGACAAACAAATCCGGACGAAGGAAGTATATATATTAAGGCCCAGTTTTCCAAAAGATTTTAGCACCCAGGTGTTAAAATCATGATTTTTCAAATAAAAAAATGAAGTGGTTCTGTATATCGTTTTTCGATTTGTTTTGCACCAAACTAAAGTACACGAGGAGTATTTTAATTTGGTGCGAAAAAAATCGAAAAAGAATACACGGAACTACTTTACATTTTTTAGTTTGAAATATCATGATTTTAGCACCTGGGTGCTAAAATCTTTCGAAAAACTGAGCCTAACACATACACATACATATATTGTTTAGTTGTGGGTGTAAATGTGTAATTAGATTGTACTTGTCTACTCATGCAATTAAGTTAGTAGTTTAGGATCATAGTGTAATTTATCTTTTTCACTCTTGTATAAGTACTACGTAATGAGAATAGAACCCTACTTTTTACCTCAATAAAATTCTCTTAGTTTTTACATGGTATCAGAGCACAAGATCCATCTAAGGACTGACGTCGGTGTATGAGTTATACCTTCTCCACCATCGTTGGTGTTTTTCATCCTCGTTTTCATCATCATCTTCAATCCACAGAGAAGTATTACGTATTTTGTAGTTATTGCACGTACGTGGTCAATCTTCGCCCAGTCAATCGATCACTGTTAGGACTCAGAACGACTGGTTTCTTTTCCTGTAGCTCTCGTCGACTACCGTACGACGCTCACCTGACTCCGGCGAGCCTTGATGATTACCAGCGATCACCCTTGACTGCTGTATGATTGTCATACGACATCAGTACTAGTCGAGATTGACTGGGTATTCTCAGGTTGAGTTCGTATCTCACTGGGTCTTCACCAATCTCACTTCTCAACCTTCGGCGAGCATTGTAGACCCTCCGACGACCACTGTAGGACGTTCACCGATATCTGACGACCATTGTGGGATGTTTGCCGATCTCTGGCAACCCAAAAAACCTCCATACCGACCCTGTTTGGCAAAAAAACCGACTGGGTTTTCTTCGAAACTCACTATAGTAACTCGAATTCACTGGGTTTGCTTCAATTTGTTTCTGTTGAGTTATGGAAAGAGTTCTCTGGCTTTAAAATCAACTGGGTTATCTTGATCTGCCTGTACAGTACTCGCAATCGACTGGTTGTTTGTTGGTTTATGTTCTGACTATAGAGTAACATTAGTAAAGGGCAAACCAAATGGGTGACCTATTCGCACACAAGTATGGATGCGGTGAATGTTCATAAAATGAAACTCATATTGAAGATGGGTTATTACATGAGGATGAAGTGGATCAAGGAAATGCAACCACATGCCTACTTTGGAGCTACATAATAAATACTTCTATGGTTCCATTTTTTCTTCATTTAGTTGTTCAAGTCTTGTTGTCCAACTTAAGGACAAGTGGTTTTTTTCTTTAGAGGGAGAGTCTGATGTAGTAACTTTTAGGTTATTAGTGACATTTTGTGTCCTTAGTGTTAGTGGGTCTATAAATAGGTGTGTGAGTCTCTCATTTGGTGATCTTTTATCATTTTAAGAATATATTATCAAGAGTTTTAACTCTTTGTATCCCATTTTGGGAGTTTCTCTCTCTAGAATATCTAATGGTATATTCCAGTTGCACCATCTTCATTGCTTTTCATATGCGATTGGTTTGTACTCTAACTTTTTATGTGCAAACAATCGTGCTTAAATTTTGGATTTCGCAATAGAAGGGATTGAGAATTTCATAATGACATTTTAACTATTGGGTTAAGTTTCATATATATATTTGGTAGAATTTTCTTGAGTTTTAGTAGATGTGGTGAATGATTATAAATTTTGACAATTTACACTAAGTCGAAATTTGTTGGATATGAATTTTTGTTTTAGCGTGTGCATTTGAAATCGTCCCGTGCGGGTATCTTTTTCAACGTGTGCACTTGAAATTTGTGGTCATCATCTTTTCTTTGTTGGTTCTAGCTATTGTTCCAAGGTATGATTTTCACACATTTGCTCTCTTTTTTCCGGCACTTTTTTTTTAACATTCTTCTTCTAAATAACTAATGTAATAGTCTGATAGTGTTACAATTTGTATACTTAATTTCTCTATGTTCTATTTTCTTTTTAAATGACAAGTGTTCAAAGCTTTGTCCAAACCAATTCTTCTTTGTAGACAAGAGAGTTCGAATTTTCATCCCAGCTGATTCACCAGGTACATATAGTCATCCATCCAAAATATTGTTCTTGCCCTAATACAAAATATTGGTTCTTGCCCTAAACACTAAAACTGTTTGTATTTACTTTGTTTTACCACTTTGTTAGATCTTAAATCTCAAAGATTGGATCGATTGCTCATGAATAGGATTGGCTTGCTTTCTGAACAATTGTGCGGGTTTTCTTTCATAATGGACTACTCAAATCATGTGTTTGTGTAGTGTGTTTTTTTTTTTTTTTGCCTCTCTATAAACATGTTGTGAGATTGAATTTTGCAGGTTTTTTTTGGCTATTTTTTCTAGAACGAAGACTGTAATTCCCATTAGGTTTCTTTGATTTTTTCTTTGTTTTGACTAATTAACTATTAGTTATGGAAGATGACAGGCTCAACAAATTGGTAAGTCTTCAACACATTTCTGTTTTCATAGTTTTCTCACGCACATATATAGAAGCAAAAGTTTTCCCCTCCTATTTGCATTCACTTTAAAAAATAAAATAAAATCTATAGGCTATGTTGTGGCAAGAGAAATTTTATTTCTTCAATCTACTTCTAATGCATTTTCTCTTTAATCAATCTAATGCAAAATGGGTTTTCGTGAGGAGGGCTACAGTCACGACAAGTGGCATGAAGTAATTGGATTGTGATTGAGGTTTTCAAGCAACACATGTGAGATTTGATTACGCACATCCTAAATTTGCATTCAATTTTATTAGATAACTTTCGCTTTATGGGAAAAATTGAGATTTTTTTATTTGAAATTTGAAAACGATTTTTATTAGTCCCATAACGGAGCAAAAGTTATCTAACAAAATTGAATGCAAATTTAAAAATCTATATAAACTACCAATCAGTCATGATTTGTGGTTTCAAAAAAAAAAATTCGAAGGAAAGTTAAGATTTTTTCCTTTGGAGATTATCATTTCTAGAAAGCGTTACTTTTAAGTCTATACAAATACTTTAGTGCAACTGCAAACCATTCATGTTCTTAAACTTCTTTATAGCCGTGTAGCTCGAGCCTCGAGACATCTTCATTGCTTTTCATATATGATCGGTTAGTACTCTTAACTTTTTATGCGCAAACAATCATACTTAAATTTTGGATTTCGCAATAAAAGACATTGGGAATTTTTTAATGGCAATTTTAATTGTTGGGTTAAGTTTCAAATACATTTATTAGATTTTTCTTGAGTTTTAGTAGATGTGATTAAAGATTATAAATTTTGACAATTTATACTAAGTCGAAATTTGTTGGATATGAATTCTTTTTCAGTGTGTGCACTTGAAATCATCCCATGCATAGCACGTTTTTTTTTTTATTTTTTACCATCGTGTGCACTTGAAATTTGTGGTTAAATCTTTTCTTTGTTGATTCTAGCTTATTGTTCCCAAGATATGATTTTCGCACATTTGGTTTCTTTTTTTGGGCAATTTTTTTTTTAACATTCTTCTTCTAAATGACTTATGTATATAATAGTTTGATAGTGTTACAATTTGTATACTTAATTTCTCTATGTTCTGTTTTCTTTTTAAATGACGAGTGCTTAAAGCTTTGTCCAATCCAATTCTTCGTTGTAGTCAAGCGAGTTTGAATTTTTGTCCCAACTAATTCACCAGGTACATGTAGTCATCTATCCAAAATATTTGGTTCTTGCCCTAAACACTAAAACTGCTTGCATTTACTTTGTTTTACCACTTTTTTTAGATCTTAAATCTCAAAGATTTGATAGATTGTTCATGAATAGGATTGACTTGCTTTCTAAACAATTGAGCAGGTTTTCTTTCAAAATGGACTAATCAAATCTTTTTGTGCGTAGTGTTGTTCGTTTTTTGTTTTCACCTCTCCGTAAACATCTTGTGAGATTAGATTTTGTAGGTTTTTTTTGCTATTTTTTTCTTGAACGAAGATTGTAATTATCTTTAGCTTGAGTTTTTCTAGAAAGAAAAGAGGAAATGTAGAAAGATGGCAAGTGAGGAAGGAAAGTAGGAATATTATTACGAGAGCGATAACTTTGTACATGGTCTGTGAAACTACTAGACATGTGCTTATATAGACAAGCTAAGGTAGCAAAATCTAACAAGCTACTACTAGGCTTTATAGCCTTTTCAGAAAAAACTTTACAAATGTTTAAAACCTAAGTGGGGGCCTAGCTTTTCTCTTTACAAATGTACAAAGGTAAAAAGAGGTCCTATTCTCCAATTGTTCCTTATAAATTGTTCATGGTTGGGTGCTAGAAATTATCTCAAAATGTCCTATATTTGGTGTCAACGAAAGATCTCGACACATTTAATTAATCATCCCATGGGAACTGATTTCGTGCATTCAAATTAGTGGAAACTCGAAAATTGGAATCAACAAACGACGGTGTAGTTGAATTCGAGGTCTATTTTGCCTTGTAAAGAATTTGTCTGGTGATGCTCTTTCAATGAGTTTGGTTTTAAAGTGCATTTTCAACCACCACTTTTTAGAAATCAAGATGACTTTTCTGCGCGATTGTTTGCTACGGCTAGTTAAATATATACTCCTACAGGAAAGATCATGTAACGACCCGAATTTTTCATAAATAAAAATTTCGTTAATAATTTGATAATTAATTTTAATTTCCTATTAATTGGTATATTTTTCTATTAAATTATTATTTAATCCTTTTAATTGGAATAACTAGAATTCTAGCCATGCATGCGAGCGTGCGAGACCGAGTAACACACCCGTTACACTACTGTACCACCCGGAGGCCGTTTTTAATACTCAGAACCACCCCAACCACCACCATTATTCCATCCAACTACATCGGTACGCCTTGGTTCCCTCCCCACTATACTTTGGAACTTGATCCTTTGACCAAGTTAGAGAGAGAGAGAGAGAGAGAGAGAGAGAGAGAGAGAGAGAGAGATCGGTAGAGAGAGAGAGAGTGGTGTGTGTGTGTGCATGTGATGTGTACTCTTGCACATGTAAGAGTTAATGCAAGTTCACTTGTGCAAGTAAGTGAAGCTTGAGGGAAGTTACCTAAGCTAAGGTTTTGTACCCAAAACTAGTTAGAACAAGCCTTGCTATTTTAGGAGTAACCTATACATATCCACACAGTACATGTATTAGAACACAATCTACACAACTTAGACCTACTTAGGCTAGACCTTGGACACCAAGTCTCCATGAAACATGGTTCCATGTTTTAAGGGAGAATATTCCCCCTATATTTAGCCCACTAAGGCTACCCCATAGCTATAACTCCCGTGCACATGCATATTGTGTGTATAAGCTCCTAAAAACACCCCATAACAAAGGTGGCTATGCAAAAACCTACACAACAAGAGGTATATTTTCCCCCACTATTGTTTCCCACATTGGGTTCACTATTATTCCCCATATTTCCTTAACTTGCAAGCATAGTAACCTAAGACCTAGCCTAAACTCTAGGGTGGAAGCTAGAACAACTTGTGTACTTGCCCATGTGCTATTCAAAGCACACATTTACTCCCCCCACATACATAGTTCAGCCAAGAGAGGGGAGGGACTACCGAAAATTTCCAAGGGGAGAGGGAGAGGTCTCACTTTGCTATAAATAGGCCACCTTTTGTTCATTTGGGACCACCTTAGCACTTCTATATTTGTATGTCTCTATATTCCCAACAAACCAACCACTTTAACCACCATAAAGTCAACCTATTAGGGCGCTAATTAACTTCTTACTAAATTAATTAGTATGAAAATTAGGAAGATTAAGGAGCCTCTACACCAAAGGATTGCTAATCGGCTTCCGGTTTACACCCGGAAATCAAGGTAGTTTACTAAACTAACCTTCTAATTAGTTATTTCTAGTTTCATTATGATGTTCTAATTAATTTTCTAAGCACAGTTTTGAAGCTTGATTGGGTTAATTTATGCATGTATTAAGCTACTAAGCATGTTACTTAGTGTTTAAGAAAGAGGATTTCATGTTGAAAGATTAACAAGAATGTTAATGAGGTTTTAATTAGAATTGTTCTTCATGAAGTTAGACGTGGGATTAGTAAGATTAAAGTGATTAGAAGAGATTAGAAGATGTGTATTTTACTAGACAAGGTTCTAGCATTATTATGTTGATATTTCTTGGAAGAACTAGTTAATCTTAGTGGATTAAATCATTGGTTCTTGAATGAGATAATTTTCTTGAATAAGTAGATTAACCTATTGTAATGAGGGACTTATTTCTTACTAGAAAGAAATATCCATTATTTTATGAAAGTTTTTGTAAGAAAGTATAGAGTTTTTACTAAGTAAATACGAAGGAAAGTTTTAATAAATTTTCTTCTAAGAAAATTTTTACTAATTAATTAGTGAGTGTGTTGTATGTTGAAAAGAAGAGGAGTAACTAGAGTGGAGTAAAATTTTCTAGAAAGAAAGATGTGATTTTATGAGATATATAAAAGATGTTTTATTTAAGTTTATTAGGAAGAAAGTTTTCTAGAAATATAAAGAGTATATTTTTGGGGAGAGAAAAATATTTTTAGAAAGTTCATAACTAATTGAGTTAAATTTTTGGCAAGAAATTTCTAGAAAAGAAGTTTGTTTAAATTATTTTAGAGAGAGCAAGTTGACGAGTTTTATTTCTTTTAAAAGAAATAAAATAGTTTTGAAAAAGAACAAGGAAGAAATTGGATTTTTGGTGAGAAATAAAATTAGAGAGAGAAATTGGAAATGTTATTATTTTAGAGTTAGTACATTGAAGTGCATGAATTATTGTGAGAAATTTTTTGAAGGAAATATTATTTTTGGAGAAAGTTGGTGCATTAAAATGTGTGATTTTATGTGAGAAATGTTTATTTGGAGAATATAAATTTTAGAAGGAAAATATATGGAGTATTGCATGGGCATGTGTAAACACCCCAATTTTAGTCCAAGTGCATCCCCTATGACGAAAAGGAACATGCATGGTTACCTCGGAACGATCGATCAGAGCTCACAAAAAATCTATAAAATAACCAGTTTAGCCGAGCGATCGAGTTTGACAACCGAGCGGTCCACTGTTCCTCATGTTGGCCGGGCGGCCAATCTTGGTTGTCAAATCGGACAGCTTGTTTTTGCAGAGATTCTTCGCAGGCGAATATATTCCCCGGCGCAGGGAATATCATCATCGCGAAAATCTTTCGGAAGATTTTCTTCATCATACCTCCTCCTCTTCCATGGCTATATAAACCAGGCCTTCGCTCCTTTGACAAGGACGACGACGACGACGAAAAAAAATACAGAGAGAGAGAGAGACCATTGGAAACCAAAATCCATTACTCCGCACCTTGAAACGCCATCGAACCACCTTCTCTAAACCCTTTTCCTCACCCCCTCTCTCTCATTCTTCCAGTAAAATTGCCAAAATACTTCGTTCGAAGTTTTCCGAGAGAAATCCGAAACTTTCATAGCTCGATCGTTCGTTCCGAAAGGTACAACGCCACTCATTTAATCGATCATCCAGCATATTGAGGGGAGTTATTTCGAGCTTGGGATGATTCCCGTAATCATCCCTGGGTTCAGATAACCTTATTTCAAGCAAAACCTACCCGTTTCGGCTCCGTATCGGGCGGTATCCTCCGTTATCGCACAATACGACCTTACCCGAGGTACAACTTTCTCAAAATCTACTTCTCAAGTTTATATTGAATTCAAAGGAACCGGTTTTCCTCCAAAAGAAAGGTCTTCAAGGCGCTTTTCCAGTCTATGAAATTTTCCAAAAAAAGAGAGGAATGTTGGCCGGGCGGCCAACATACTTGGCCGAGCGGCCAACATAGAATGGCCGGGCGGCTAACTTTTGAGGGATGAGTTCCTCCCCTGTTTCAAACAGAATCGTGCCCTGTTTTCGGGTTTTCTGGTTTTAAGTGGCTGATATTACGATGTTTCCCCTCAAGTTCTGCTTATTTATTATCAAGTTCACGTATTTCATTTTATTCCCGTTATGGTTCTATGAATTACTTGTTTAGTTTTGTTAAAAGTTTTGTAATAAAATATTTTCTGGAAAAAATCCCACAAATATTTAGGAGGGACCGGAAATTGTCCGGCGAGCGGGGTGCTTTTTAATAAAACCTTCCCCGATCGTAACTTGGCTTCCGAATCCAAAGGAATCTTTTCGCAGACCAAACCTTTTTCAAAACGGCACAAGAGTCATTCTTTTCAATGGTTTCTCGGGTACCAAAATTATTTTTCTAAATAAATCCCGGGTGGCGACTCTATTCATTTCTGTTCATCTTGAGTAAATGGCAACTCCACTGGGGAGACGTTTTTATTAATTCTTATTTTAATATTTTACACTTGTAAAATGACCCTTGAAAGCTTGACAAAACAAACACGCTCCGCGTGGTCGCAAGAAAGGAATGGTGAAGTAACAGGGCTACGCCTGACCATCCAGACTGGAGCTTTCCCGGTTGTTTGCTTGAATAAAATTTCAAAATAAAAATTAATTTAAGAGAGAGCCAGACTTGAAAAATATTTGTGGGATTTCGAAAATAATTTTATTGTGAAACTTTTGCATTGCACATGCATCGATGTTGGATAAGCCTCGCCGCTGCGTCTTGGTTACCCTACTCGGCTTGCCGATGTTAGGACATCCCAAGATTCTCGACAAACCCCGGACGATGATGAGTCAGCCTGCCGTTTGACCTTTGCCATGCAGTAAACTTGGCACTGGGAGGCAAATATTGGCTCTAGTCTAGGGAACCCCCTTAAACCAAAACCCAGCCTTTGCATATAGTAAACCATAGTACCTTCCAACCTAGGACAGGGACCCGCAGGGTAGAATTGTCTATTATATCATGTTTACCTCCTAATTGCTTTTTACCTGTTAAACTGTATATTCTGTTCATATCATTTCATGTACATACATCCTCCCTTTAGCATGCATCTGTAAGATAGTTTGGCCTTAGGTTATCACATCATAAGGATTGCCGTAACAATCACACATTGTGTTGGATATACAAAAGTTTCCTTTCAAAAAAAAAAAAAAAAATCATTCCTACAATTGGCTCTCTTCCCCCCCCCCCCCCCCCCCAAAAAAAAAAAAATAATAATAATAATAAATAAATAAAATAAAATAAAATGAAGTATTGTTTTTTTTTTTCCTTTGTAGTCATAATGTTTGGAGGTCTCTACAAGCGATTCAAGTCTACACTCTCCACTCACCATGGGGCACCCGCGTGGGTGATTGAGGAAGTCCAGCCTGAACAACCGCCAGTGGAACCAGAAGAGCACAAACCAGGGAAACTCAAAATAGAGGATCATATGGGAGGAGAACTCGATGAGAAACTCAGTTTGTTAGCTGATCCAAACCTGCCAGGCATGTCCCTCCAATGGGATGAAAATGAAGGGTGGAAATTTTGCTTTCCAGAAGAGCCAGAGCCAATACTAGAAAAGATTACCCTCATGACGGAACAAGATGATGGACAGTTTGCAATCATGCCCCCCGTGAAATACTTTGACTCAAACGGGCAGCCTGTCTACTATTTTGAAGACCCAGTCACAGGTCACAAATACTGGGATGATTGTGAGTGTGATGCATGCTTTGCAGATTGTGTTCTCAATAACGACGGTATGACTCCACAACAGCTTAAGGGCCAGTACACGGGAAAGAATCAGCAGAAGGAAGAGATCTCTAAGTCCAGCAAAGGAAAAGAGAAGATGGATGAAACGGGATCTTCAACCAGACCAGCATCCCCAGATGGACCCCTTTCTTAAGAAACAGTTTCTAAAACAAAATGTGATTATGCACTGACCCAATCCAACCAGCAGGGTTTCTTTTGAAGAATCAAGCCAGCTTGTGATTCTTAATACTTTGATTATCAAGTCTGTTGTTACTTTGATTATCGAGTCTGTTGTTGCTTTAATTATCAAGTCTGTCGAGTCAATTTGTAAAAATGCTGCGCTTATTATAAAAAAAAAAATCTTTTGAGAAAAAGAGCCAAAATTGTAGTCCCGAACTACGTCACGGCCTGATTCCTTTGTGGATATGTAGGTAACCTTTGGTCCGGCCGTTGTTTTCACAAATCATAACATATCCAACAAAATAAGAAGGAAATTGGGGTAATCCTTTCATGCATCATTCTCTTCCCCATCTTCGCACATACACTGTACACTGCACCCCTGAGCTCCATTTGTGCATATCCTCAGTACTAACCATTGGCAAAAAGAAGAAAAACCCCTTACCCGGTTGGACCCGAAACCCCGAACAGCAATTAGTTCGAACTGAGTCAGGAACGGAACAGTCAAACGGAAGTTCAGCAATGTCGGTAGAGAAAGATGAAATCCAACTCCTCAAAGATGCTCTGGAAGAGCAAAAGGCCAACAATGCCAAGCAGATGCCTCAAATGATGCTCATGATTCAGAATTAACCTCTCAGCTCCCGCCACCAGCAAGGGACTCGAGTGGCCAAAACATGGAGTCCGTATTGACCAAGTTAGCTAAACTCGAGGAGTCCGTCCAAAAATAAGAGAAGATAGCAGCTACAGAAATTGATATGGAGAAGTTGTGCCTTTTTCCAGATGCAAAGCTCCTTGACAAATTCAAGCCAATAGATTGGGACAAGTTCGACGGCAGTGGTGATCTGAAAGCTCATTTGCAAACACATGTGGGTACTCTGTCCATGTATGATGTTGGGAACGATGCAATGGGCCAAATGTTTCAGCAAACCCTAACCGGGCCTGCACTCCGCTGGTTTTTGAATTTGGACGTCTCCAAGAAGAAGACATGGGAAGACATTGGGGTAGCCTTTTTCACCCAATACAACTACAACATTCAACTTGAGATGACTATCCGGGAACTGGAATCAACCAAGATGGCCAAGAATGAGTCCTTTGCTGACTTTATAAAGAGATGGAGAGGGAAAGCCTCTTAGATGATGGAGCGACCTTCAGAAAAGGAACAGATGAGAATCATCACGAGGAATCTAGAACCGGATTTTGCCAAGCACTTGGTGGTCTTTCAGACCACCGCTGACTTTAAGACTTTCTATGAAGCCGGCCTGGCCGTTGAAGTCGCTCTCCGAAGTGGCACGTTTGAGAAAAGCGAATCTATCCCTAAACCAAGACGAGTTTACTCTGGCAACGGTAACACCTTGTTCGGACCCAGCAACTACAATCAAAACCAAGCTAGCTCTTCTAACCCCAAACCCGCTAAAGTTGAACCAATCAACCAAATTGTAATCCAGTCACGTTTCCAGCAAACAGTTCCCCAGCCAAGAAGAGAATTCAACCCACTTCCTTTTCCCCTGGCCACAGTGTACAAAAAGCTCCTCGACAAAAAAGCCATTCAGCCACTCGAACCTCGAGAATTACCCAAAGAACTTCCTTTCAACCATGACCCAAACAACTACTGTGCTTTCCACCAAACGCCTGGCCATCACACCAATAACTGTATCCAGCTCAAGCACAAAGTCCAAGATCTTGTGGACAACGGAACCCTTCCCCTTCCCAACCAAAAACCCAATACCATTTCCAATCCCTTACCCAGTCACAAACAAAACAACCAAATTAGCCAAATCTCCCTTACTTCTGCCACAAATGACCTTACCTCCACTGAATTCAACCCTAGTCTCTACATCATCCCGATTACCGAGCCAAAACCCATTGTCTCCATGCTAGAAGATCTTGAGGTCCATTTCCTCTCATGTGCTAGTTCAGTGCAAAAACTAAGGAGGGGTGTTGAAGAAGAATGGTCTATGGACGATCAAGATTGGGAGGAATCCCGACAAGCATTGTTCGGTTTTTTGCTAATCTCTTCAGACCCGAGCCAGTTCATTGTCTCTGAATCCCTTGACTAGCCTATTGTTCACCTTCTAGAAAATTCTCAGGTATGTCAGATTGATGTAACGGAAAGTATTTCTGAGCAAGACAAAGGGGAAAGGAACGCAAATCCCCCAGAAGAAGTGTTAATCCCTGATAGACATCCTTTGAATAATATTTCGCCACTTGCACAATTTCAAGAAGAAGGTTGCTCTATCATAGAAGCCGCTTTTGGCAATCGAGATTGGTTACCACAAGCGTACATCATTGAAGAGTCTTCATCACGACCATCAGTGCCATCCCCACCATCACCTGACGTGTCAGTCCTGGTTCCCTATCCAATGACTTCCATTTGGGATGAAGAGGAGGTAATCGATATCTGAGTTAGCAATAACAAAGTATAGACCATCAACAAAGCTATGCTAGACCAATCATTCTGGAGAGACCAAAAGGTGAAGGACCTTAAAACGAAGATGGAAGCAGTCAAAATCAGGGAACAGAAAGTTGAAAGTGATCTAATGGATTTCTAGGCCTAAGATCAAGGAATGACACAGAAGAGGGAAGCCATCAGGGCAGGAAAACGAAAAGTCAATGAAGAATTCACAGATTTCTGGGGTGAAAATCAATAGTTGTGGGAAGAAACAGTCAACAGAATAACCAGAAGCGGTCGAGTTTACCAACCAGCCCATCTTCAAGGTGAAAATCCCTCCAACCATGCCGCAACAGGAGATTTTGCTTGGGATGACCCCATTCCAGAGGACGCAATTCCTCGCCATCCAGAAGTTATCATTCAACAGAATTTGGCTGCTAAGTCACCCCTGAAGAATTCCCCGGTGACAGACGATCCAATTCAGAAGCAGCTCGAACGAACCCCAACTTCAGTGTCTATTTGAGGGTTACTCTCTTCATCCAGAGAACATCGTCAAAAACTGATTAAAGCTCTGTCAAACATGGAGGTGCCGCCCCATACTCCTCTTGAAACGATGATAGCTCTGCTTACACCAACCCGTGTGAAGCACGTTGTGGTTTTCATTAAAAAGGACCTGCCGCCAAAAGGAGCTGGTCACAACAAAGCATTGCACATTACTCTGAAATGCATGTGTAAAAGGGTCCCGGTTGTTCTATTGGATAACAGATCTGCTTTAAATGTCTGTCCCCTGCGTACAACTTATTGTTTGAGTTTCAAGAACAAAGATTTTCAGCCGTCAAATCTTGGGGTGCATGCCTACGACAATACCCGCAGAGATGTGGTTGGGATAATTCAAATGGAAGTGATGGTCAAAGATTTCAAGACCAATGTTGAGTTCCATGTGCTCGACATTCCTTCGTCATTCAACCAATTACTAGGCAGGCCATGGCTCCACCAGTCAGACATCATGGTTGTGCCTTCCTCTTGTAGACACCCCAATCTGGACCCTCGAAATTCCATAACTTCCTCGAGGATGAAGATGCCTAAATAGAGCATGTGCGGTTTGATCAAAGGCTTGAAAACCCCACCAATAATCTCTCAGAAAATTACCAAAATACCCATTGAAACCCCTGGAATGGCCCAAAACTTTAAAACACATACACCTGGATTGCTCTTTCAAGCACCTGGATTGGCCAAATCCAGGCACCTGGAGAGAGTCCAAGCGCCTGGAATTGCACAATCCAGCCGCCTGGATATCAGTCCAGGTTGAGTGTAGTTTAA
Organism: Vaccinium darrowii; assembly: GCA_020921065.1. NCBI lineage: Eukaryota > Viridiplantae > Streptophyta > Magnoliopsida > Ericales > Ericaceae > Vaccinium > Vaccinium darrowii. Next base: position 24,541,323 of record CM037152.1, read on the forward strand.
GTTGAAAGTGGGCGGGAACGATATCTTGGATGATTTTGTTGCAGAATCAGTTGGAGAGGGGTGTGAGAGAGATGATTACCCCTACATTTTACCCCCTAGGTGATCCCTCAACCTTTCTAAGGGTTCAAGTGGCCCACTTTGAACCTTTGATTGCCTATTTAAGCAACCCCTCCCCCTTCATTTTGGGGGCTGGAAAAATCTGATTACTCTCTTACTGTTACTCTGCCAAAATTAATTCAAAAGTTTCAATTTCATCCATCACCTCTCAAACCCAATCCATTTCAACCCCAAAAACCACCTCTTTGCTCCATTAATCCATCATCCACTCATCCCCATCAACCAAACTCCATCAAAGTATCCACAAACTACCTTTGATAGCTCTGTAAAATAAAAAACCAGAAGCTACATTCCTACAAAACCCACTCACAAAACCATTTCAAGTCTTTTGATCACACCAAAAAGGTAGTTTTCCCTACCAATATGTTCAAGTAAGCCCTGAGGGGAACTCAATCAGGTTCTCACTGGTTTCTCATACCAGTAGAGGGCTTGAGAGAGGTTTGAAAGTCATCAAGAAATTTATTTTGTACATCAGTACTCAATCCAGGCGCCTGGATCATCACATTCCAGGCGCCTGCATTGAGTCCAGGCGCCTGGATTCACTCCATGCAGGCGCCTGGATTCCATTCCTCTGGTCATGCTTTCTACTTCTTTTTGCGTTTAATTAGTTTTTGGCATATCATTTGCATGCATTAATCTATGGTTGTTTATATTTCATGTTCTGATCCTTACTACAGTGATCATTTGAAATGTTTTTGAGGTTGCAATCATGTTTTGAAAAGAGATTATATAAGAAAGAAGTACTCATATGAGCTTATGTGTCATTTTTAGGTCCTGATCATTCAGTTTTTAAGGTGTCAAGATGAGATTTTCCATGTTACTTAAGCATACCCCATTGTAGGTGTCTAAAATGAGCATTATCATTGCATTATCGTTGTATGTTAATGTCACTTCATTGCATTTGAGTTAAATTTGAAGTTTTATGCTTGCTACTGTGTTGCTACATATCTTCTAGAATGCATGTGAGCTGATCAAGACATTGCATTTGATGTCCACTGTGAGAAATGAGGTTTTAGATTTTCTGTCTGGGAGGCCATCCAGGCGCCTGGATTGGCTCTTTACAGGCGCCTGGATTCAATCTAGGTTCCTGGATCTACCTAATCCAGGCGCCCAGATTGCAATCCAGGTGTGATGGTTTGAGTATTTGTGATCAATTTCTGGGACATCTAAAGGCAGTTTGAGGGCTATTTAATGAAATTTTAATATCTTTTGTACATGAATCATCCACTCATAACACTTTGCACAAGCATTCACCTATATCTCATTGATCTTCTTGATGCGTTTGCCATGCTTTCACATGAATCCGAGTTTGAAGTCCGTTTAAACAACATTTTCAAAATCCCTTAAGCATTTAGTAGAGACCGATGGTTACACTGGGCGTGAGGGGTGCTTTAAAATCCTTCCCCTCACGTAACCTAGCTCCCGGACCCGAGAAATCTCATTTTGCAAGACCGGTAAAATATTTTCCATTGAAAGGGCAAAAGAGTCATTTTTCAAATGGTTTCTCGGGTACAGTCCTTAAATCCGGGTGGCGACTCCTATCAACCAATCAAATCATTTTCCAGAATCAAAACCGTTTTCGTGGACATCGCTCCGCAGGGTGTTCACAAGCTGGCGACTCCGCTGGGGACTCTGTTTAATATATATTTTAGTATTATTACACTTATGTGTGATTTTATTAAAATGTGTATTAATCATCGAGAGCTAAACTAGAAAAATGTTTAAGAGATTTTGAAGATATTGTTTTTATGGACTTTTTGCATTGCACGTGCATGGTTACTAGCCTTCGCTGGCGTGTTTCGGCAATCCCGCCCGACTTGCCGGTGACGAGGAATCCCGAAATGCTCAGCACCCCCCGACCGTAATAAGTCACGATTCTCGTTATTACCATCGCCTTGCGGGATCCTTGGCGATGGGAGACAACTTTGACTTTAAGTCCGGGGTACCCATTTTAAACCAAAACCAGCCTTTGCATATAAATAACCATAGAACCCCACGTTAGATAACCGACCCATGTGTTAGGATTATGTGCTCCATCCTATTACGTGCTATGTGTTACTGTTTTCTCAAGCATGCCATACTGCATACATGCATACATTTGCACCTGTACATATTCTTGTCTCACATGTTTTTAGTTAGGTCCGCGATGGTTAGTAGAAGGTTGCTCCAGCCCGATGATGAGTCATGCATCACATATGCGCGTTGTTCTTACGAGTTGGTCTATAGGACAAATGGATGTGGGAAAAATTGAACGATCAGATTCTTGACACTGATCTAAACAGGTTTAAGGGTCATTAGCCCGAGAAGGGACAATCGCCCTTAAATATCCGAATTTAGATTATTGCCGAAATTTCTGTAAATCATGCTTTCCCAAATCTGCTAGCCCGGTGTCGAGGACCTGTTTCTTAAAAGAAAACTTGAGGATTGGGGCAACTTTCCAAAGCTGTCGATGTAGTCTAGGAGACTTAAAATCCATGGAGTTTAAGATACCTCCGGTGTTGGTCGTGCCAGAACGGCCTCCGTGATACGAACTAGCCTTGAGATCATTTGTATCTGGATTACAACATCCAAATTGCTTTGTCTCGGATGACCAAGAAAAGTGCTACGGCGTCAACATTTAGGCTTTAGGTTGAAACGCCATACCTACCGGGTAATGGTTTACCAGGGGTGTTGAAAAATCTTCTGTGCAATGATCCTGAGTGAGATTCGGATCCGGTAGACTAACCCTAGGTTGTACATGCAAGTCTAGGAGACTTAAAATCCATGGAGTTTGAGATATCTCCTGTGTTGGCCGTGCCCGAACGGCCACCCGTGTTTCGGACTAGCCTTGGAACCGCTTGTATCTGGATGGCGACACCTCATTGCTTTGTCTCGGATGATCAAGAAAAGTGCTACGGTGTCAACATTTAGGCTTAGGTTGAAACGCCGTACCTACCGAGTAATGACTTACCCGTGGTGTTGATACAATCTGCTATGCGAACGGTTCCAAGTGAGACCTGAAACCGGTAGCTTAATCCCTAGGCCTAGAAGTAGGACTAACTTTGGGCGAGGAGCGACACGCATTCTTAGGCACTCTTTTTGTTTGTATTTGGTACTCGAAGGCTGCAAACTGAGTCCGGCTTTTGCTTTATGTTCAGTTTTAAACCATTGGGCCTGCAAAGAAGAAGAAGACCTTACCTGTTTGGACTGGACCTCCCGGACAGAGATTGTCTCGATCTTTATTGCCAAAGTCTGAAATGAGTATGTCGGCTGAACAAGAGCAAGATCCTCTTAATGAATTTGAGCGACTGAGAAAGGAGATGCAAGATGAAAGGGTCCGGAATGATACCGGAATCGCCCAACTCATGGTGATTATGGTGAACATTCAGAGTCGACTCCCTCCACCTCAGCAGCAAATACCCGATGGTGGAGCCCGGAATCAAGAGATTCCCAATGATGAACATCCAGAACAACCTCCTCCCGTTGAGAATCCTCAATTGGCTGAAATACTAGCCAAGATTCTTAAGCTTGAAGAATCTGTGTCCAAAAGTGAACAACGAGCCATTACCGGTTTCGACATGGACAAACTTTGCATCTTCCCAGGCGCCAAGCTCCCCAAGAAGTTCAAACATGTAGATTTTGAGAAATTTGACGGAACCGGAGATCCGAGGGGACACATTCAGGCATATGTTAGCTCTCTCTCATTGCAAGATGTTGATAAACCTGCCATGGCACAAATGTTCCATGAAACCCTCACAGGACCCGCGCTCCAATGGCTCTTGTCCCTTGACATTTCAAAGAGACAGACTTGGGAAGAAATGGTGGTTGTTTTTATTAAGCAGTATGAATACAATGTGCAGCTCAAGGTCACTACTCGTGAGCTTGAGAGTATTAAGATGAAAGAGAAAGAATCCTTCACTGAATTTGTGAAGAGATGGAGAGCAAAGGCCGCGCAAATGACCGATCGTCCCAGTGATAAGGACCAAATGCGCATCATAACCAAGAACCTTCAGCCTGATTTGGCTTAATACATGGTGATGGCTCAGGTGCATAATTTTAAGACCCATTTTGAGATGGGTCTGTCAATTGAAGAAGCCATGCAGAGCGGGGTATTGAAGAAAGGAGATCTCATTCCCAAGCCCAAACGGAACTACATTGGAAACACTTCTTCCCTATATGCAAACCTCAGTTACATGGCCGGCGCCTCGTCCAGCTCCATGAATCACCAGCCCCATAAAACCGAGCCCATAAATGCTATCTTGTCCTAGCCTACTCAATCAACCCAGCCACCCCAAAACCAAAGAGGACGATGTGTTTTCACCCCTCTTCCTTTACCTCTTCCTGTTGTTTTCGAGCAACTCGTTCAACAGGGGAAGATTAAACCACTCTAGCCAGCTCCCCCACCACAAAATCCCCCACCATCTTATAACCCAAACACCTTCTGCGTCTTCCACCAAGCACCTGGCCACCCCACTGAAAGGTGCCAACGGTTGCGTCATGAGATTTAGGATCTTATTGACAATAAACAAATCCAAGATCCAACCGAAAAACCTAATGTTGTCACCAACCCCTTACCAGCCCACAAAAGAACTATTGATATAGGCCAGATCACCCTCAGCTCCACTCAAAAAGACCAAAACCCCACTCCATTTGACCCAAGCCAGTACATCATACCCGAAACAGATCCCAAGCCCATTGTACCCATACCAATTGAAAGTGAGATATGCTTTCTAGAAGCACATTTGGACCCCACTATGTGGCAGAAGTGGGGAGATGTTGTGATGGCAATGGAGGCACGAGAGCATGAGATGATGGTAGCTAATGGTATGGTAGATGAAGAAGTGTGGCTGATTGATGAACAACTTAATGAAGAACCCCCACTCGCTGCCATGAATGATCAATTTTGGGATCCGATGTTCGCAGAACCGCTCGATGGGTACGCACTTCTTAATCTATTTGGAGAACCGTTACCCATGATACAAAACCAACAGCCTGTGGAAGAAGGACAAGTACAGAATTGGCAAGAAGAGGTTGTAGCATCCAATGATACGCAGGGAGATGAATGGGATCTCGCACCCACTGAATGGCAGCTCATGGACCCCAACGATCCTTTGGATGGGTCCACACTCCCCATGTTCTTTGATGAGACATACCTGGTCTCAATGCCACCGCTGTGGGAAGGTCATCCTAATTTCTCCATGATGAGCGAGGATGCCATAAATCAAATGACAGAAGGGATAGAGTTCACACCTTATGACTACATAGTTGATGAGAATCTTCCAGCACCTCAAGTACAAATACCACAGAATTGTAACATCATGGTGTTGAACGGTGGCTTACCCGATGTTTGGGAACAGCAAATGGAAGAAAATGTTTTGGCTAATGTGTGGGCCAATCCAGATGATGGCATAGCACTATCACCATTATGGGTTGGAAATGATGAGGTCTGGGCCGTTAACGAAGCAGCAATGGAAAATGGAGACGTGTGGAGTGAACCGACGGTGGAAGGAATTACCAAGGGTTTGGAGGAAGCCAGCATTGGGAAAGGAAAGAGAAAGGCGGAAGGGGATCTTGTTGATTTTTACACAGACTATACTGACCTATGGGGGGATGATTTGGATTCAGTTCTTCACCTTCTTCGAAGTGGTCGGTTTTATCAGCCTCCTCAGATGTTCACTGGAAATACCTCTAACCCACCTCCAAACACCACGAACCAGCCTCCTATTAACTTAACACCACAAAATAACCCAGTCCCAAACAATCCTAGTGACCCAATTGCCAACCATACCGACTTCCAAAACCTTTTTAACCCACCAATCAACCAATCCCACACCACCTCTGCGGCCAACAGTTGTATACCTCGTTCAAAACCTCCACCAACAGCCGAAGAAAACCCCATCTAAAAATAACTTGAGAAAACCCCAGCGGCTCTAACCATTTGGGGACTACTCATGAGCTCCAGCGAGCATCGCCAGAAGCTTGCTCAAGCACTTTCTTGCATGGAGATCGCTCCTAACACTACCCCCGAAGCCATGATGGCCGCCATTGCTACCAAACCCACCAAGCACACCGTAACCTTCACTGAGGCTGATTTACCGCTTGAAGGAACTGACCACAATAAACCTTTGCATGTCACCATGAAGTGCATGGGGAAATGGATTCCAGTCGTATTGACAGATAACGGGTCTGCACTCAATGTCTGTCCTCTCGGAACAGCTCTATGTTTGGGACATAAACCAAAGGACTTCACGCCATCTAATCTCACTGTTCGATCTTACGATAACACCCATCGCAGTGTGCTCGGGACTGTTGAAATGGAGATTGCCTCGGAAGGGTTTAAATCAATGGTGGAGTTTCATGTACTTGAGATTCCAGTCTCGTTCAATTTGCTGTTAGGACGTCCTTGGATGCACCAACCCGACATAATGGCAGTTCCATCCACCCTGCACCAGAAAGTCTTGCTTGGATTGGAAAAAGGAACGGTAGCCCTCTACGAGGACACGGGCATTCGTCCTCGTGCTGAAGATAATGCTCCGCTGTTAGAAATTATGCATGATCAGAATGACATTCAACTTGGAGGTTTTGCTTTCGATACATCCGGCGGTGTTTGCATGCTCCGTATTGATGATGATTTTTCAATCAGCACCACCGTTCTCGAAATGATAAAAAGGATGTCCTACTTGCCAGGCACTGGTTTAGGCCGAACTCATCAAGGAGTAGCTCAGTTTCCAGAATTCCCTTCTCAGCGAGGCCGTTTTGGATTAAGGTATGAGCCTACGTTAAAGGAAATGCAAAAAGGAAAAACTGACGGGGCAGGTAGCAATACAAACCGTCAGATTCGCTTTGTCAGGGAGGGATCGAATGCACCCTATCACGGCCAGCTGGAGCCGTTTGTAAATGAAATAAATGGAGAGAAGTACCTTGGGTTTGAGATCTTTGCTAATGATGCTTGGGACAGCGAAGATGAACATGAAAGGTGGAAAAATTGGTGAAAGAACTCAAAGCAGATTGGATAGAGGCTCTGGATGGTGGGATCCTGATGTCAATGTTCGATGAGGTCAGTCTAACAGGTAAGGACAAAGAGGAGCCACCGGTGATGATGCTCGGGCAGGAGGCCCTTGAAGACCCCAGCTTGCTGATTGTGGATGTCGTGGGAGGATATAAAAATTGCACTTTTACACCTGTTGTAAAATTCACTGGCGCTTTCACTGAGTCTGAGTCTAATTCCGAGTCTGAGTCTGTACCTAGCTTCGAGTCGGAGATCGAGCCTTGTGCCAGTCCACGTCATCACTTTTCTTTCGAGTTCGAGTCCACTGCTATGTATCGCACCCCTGAGGGTTTCATGAATGAAATGGATTACGATTTCGCTTACTTTGCTGTCCCCGAAATAAGTTGTGTTGACCCTGACGATGATGAGACCGAGTTCGAGGGAGAAATACCCAAAGAACTTATATCTCTAATCGAAAGGGAAAATGAAAGGCATCCTTAGCCAATAAAAGAAGAAGTTATTTCAATAAACTTAAGAGATGAGGAAAATCCTCGCATGGTTCAAATCGGTTCCAAGTTATCTTCGGAGGAACAAAAGTTGCTCACTGATTTACTCAAAGAATTTGAAGATGTTTTCTCTTGGTCCCACGCAGATATGCCCGGAATTGATCCTGAAATCAACACCGAATTCCCTTGTATCCCGACGCAAAACCAGTGAAACAGAAATTGAAAAAAATCAGGCCAGATTGGGTTGAAAAAGTCAAAGAGGAAGTTACCAAGCAGTTCAACGCTGGTTTTCTAATGGTGACTGAATATCCACAATGGGTTGCAAACATTGTGCCGGTGCCCAAGAAGGACGGTAGAGTCAGGGTATGTGTAGATTTCAGGGATCTGAACAAGGCCAGCCTGAAGGACGATTTTCCCTTGCCACATATCGACGTACTGGTAGGTAACACGGCGGGACATGCACTGTTGTCATTCATGGATGGATTCTCGGGATATAACCAGATCTTGATGGCACCGGAGGATCGAGAGAAGATAACTTTCACCACTGAATGGGGAACGTTCTGTTATCGAGTCATGTCGTTCGAATTGAAGAAAGCTGGGTCAACCTATCAACGAGCTGCTACAACCTTGCTACATGACATGATGCACAAAGAAGTTGAGGTGTATGTGGATGACATGATTGTGAAAGCAAAGGAAAGAGAGGGACATCTCCCGGCATTGCGCAAGTTCTTTGAAAGGATACGGAAGTACCGGATGCATCTCAATTCCCAAAAATGCACATTCGGAGTCACCGCAGGGAAGATGTTGGCGTTCATGATCACCACTAGGGGAATCGAGGTTGATCCGTCAAAAATCAAAGCGATATTAGAAATGGAGCCACCAAAGACGGAGAAAGAAGTTCGGAGTTTCCTCAGAAAAGTCCAGTTCATCAGCAGATTCATCGCCAAGTTAACTTTAACTTGCGAGTCGATGTTTCGTCTCCTCAAGAAAGGAGTACCATTTAAATGGGATGACAAGTGTCAGAAAGCATTCGAATCGATTCGGAAATACCTCCAAAATCCCCCAGTACTAATGCCACCGATACTCGGAAAGCCGTTGATTCTGTATCTGTCTGTGATGCAATCAGCAATGGGATGTATGTTGGCACAAGAAGGAGAAGCTGGAGTGGAAAAGGCCGTTTATTACTTAAGCAAGAAAATGGTAGGAGCTGAAGAGAGATACACCCCTCTAGAAAAGACGTGTTGGGCTCTTGTTTGGGCCTCTAAAAAGTTGAGACACTACATGCTAGCTTATTCAGTATTGTTGATTTCTCGAATGGACCCTCTCAAATATCTATTTAAGAAACCGGCACTTACCGGGAAGCTGGCATGATGGTTACTCTTATTGGCCGAATTTGAGCTCAAGCATGTTACACGGAAATCAGTAAAAGGAAGGGCTGTGGCAGAATTTCTGGCAGATCACCCGATCGAGGGGTCTGAAGATACGGAATTTCAGTTTCTCGATGAGCATGTTATGATGGTAACGGAGGATATTTGGAAGCTGTACTTTGATGGGGCCGCCAATCAAAGAGGGTTTGGAATCGGTATACTATTGGTTTCACCAGAAGGACCACATATTCCCCTCTCTTTCAAATTAAACTTCGAAGTTACTAATAATCAGGCGGAATATGAGGCATGCATTGTGGGTATGGAAGCTGCCCTAGAAATCGGGGTCAAGAAATTGGAAGTGGTAGGGGATTCGAATTTGGTGGTTTCTCAAGCCAATGGTGATTGGAAAGTGCGGGAGGAAAAGTTGAAACCATATCATAAGGATCTTGATGACCTGATCCATCAATTTGAGCAAGTCACCTTCACTCACATCCCAAGAATGAAGAATCAGTTTGCCGATGCACTCGCTACTTTGGCCTCCATGGTAGAACTACCTGTAGGGGTAAGGATGAGGCCGATCATGATTGAGCAAAGAAGTAAACCAGCATATGAATATGTGATGAATGTTGGAGAATTTGATGATGGTCTGCCTTGGTACCATGACATTTGGAATCTGGTTGAGAAAGGAGAGTACCCGGAAGGGGCAAACAAGAAGGATCGAATAGCATTGCAAAGGTTGGCATCACAATATATCATCTGTGGTGGAAGGTTATACAAAAGGTCATACTGTGGCATGTACAAGTTATGCATTCATGGTGATGACACGAAAAGGGTAATGGAAGAAATTCATGAAGGAATTTGTGGTCCCCACATGAGCGGAATAATGATGGCGAAGAAAATCCTAAGGCAAGGGTATTTCTGGCTGACCATGGAAACAGATTGCGTCCAGTATGTGCGGAGGTGTCATAAGTGTCAAGTCCATGCTAATCTCATGCATGTTCCGCCAACTGAACTTCATATGATGGCAACACCTTGGCCTTTCTCAGTGTGGGGCATAGATGTAATTGGGAAAATCACGCCACCGGCATCAAATGGTCACAAGTTTATCTTGGTGGCGATTGATTATTTCACGAAATGGGTTGAGTCAACTTCTTATGCTACGTTAACCGCAATACAAGTGTCTCATTTCATTAAACAGAACATTATCTACTGATATGGGGTCCCGCATGCGTTTGTGTCAGACAATGGGGTACATTTCAAAGGAAGGGCAGCAGAAGTGCTGGGAGAGTTCAATGTTCAGGTGCACAAGTCAACTGTGTATAGACCACAAACTAATGGTGCAGTGGAGGCAACAAACAAGTCAATAAAGAATATCTTGGAGAAAACCATCGAATCATCTAGGGATTGGCATGAGAAGTTACCATTAGCGCTATGGGGGTATCACACATCTATTTGTACTTTGACAGGGGCAACACCCTATTCATTAGTTTATGGTATGGAAGCGGTACTTCCTATCGAGCTTGAAGTACCATCCCTAGGGGTGATGATAGAAGGTGAAATTGACGAGGCTGATTGGTTGAGTGAAAGATTTGCAGAACTAATGTTGTTCGATGAAAGGCGGTTGCGGGCATTGTATCACATTCAAGGGTATCAAAGGAGGATTGCTCGCGCATTCAACAAGAGGGTGAAATCCAGGGATTTGATTGAAGGAGATATGGCTGTGAAAGAGATTCGGGCACCGATATTTGATACACGAGGGAAATTCAGGCCGAAATGGGCAGGACCGTACATCATCAAGACCATACTCGACGGTGGGGCAGCAGTGATCATTGATTTGGATGGAAATGAGTTCAACAATCTTGTCAACATGGACCAACTCAAGCGATATTACCCCTGAGAGAAGCTCGTTGGGCGGGAAATCGCAAGGGCGAGCCGACCCAAGCAAAATTTAGAGCAAGCCTGCTAGGCCGAAAACCCACACTGGGCGGCCCCAGGCAAACTTTAAGGCAAAAATTTAAAAGAGCTCGCTGGACCGAAAACCTGAAAAGGCGGTACCAGGCAAAATTTAGAGCACAAAAAAGGAGAGTGTTAAATACTCGAGTGAACCCTTGTTTGAACTACGTCATGACCTGATTCCTTGAAAAAGGATACGTAGGCAACCCTATCCTGGGGTTCGGTCTAAATCCGCTGAGTTGGTTCATATTCTCACGCAATATTCGAAGGTGGTAGCATATGGAATCGAATGAACCAAGAGAGGGAGACCCTTCATCGTTCAATTTTATTCTAATCACTTCTTCAAATACATAAGCTGAGCACAAAAGCCTTAAAAAAAAAAATACATGGATACACCATTTATTTTTGGAAACAGCTTAGTTAAGTCGAGAAAGTCAGTCCACGTTGTTGCCGAATCTTGCCTCCAATTCATTTCTGAGCCATTGGCGGTACCTTCCTCGCAGGTGAAGGCTCGGATAACGGTCTCAAACCCAAGTCACCCTATCTCCCCAATCGCGACGGTATGCCTCAACAACGTAGTGTTTGAACTCGGGGAGATGAAAATCAGCAGGATATGAGAACTGCACCTCTTGACGAATCCCGAACTGGTGAAGGATGCGCTGAGGAAAGTAGAAAGTAAAGCTTGATAGCCCAGCCAAAACCACCCATGAGTGTCCCATGTGTTTGGCCGTCATGTCTGGCAAAGGCAACCAGTGGCACCTCCAAATGACGTGTTCCTCTTCCACCGCCATGAAGAAATCCAACCATTCCTCCATGTTATGGCGAATCTCCACAAAACGCCTACTTCTCCAATCCTTAGCCTGATAGACCCAATCTTTGACCGGATCCGCAACCAACTTCATTTTGTCACACAACCACATTTGCTAAACCAAAACCAAAAAACATAAGCCCAAACCAAGTTCAAAATACACAAGCAACAACAACAACAACAATAACATAACCCATTTAGTCCCCAATAATTGGGGGTATGGGCGGGGGAAGGATAGGAGACAGACCTAACCTTTGGCAATAAATGCACAAAGTGGCTGCTCCCAGAATACCACTGAAACAGATGGATTGGAGACAGACCTAACCTTTGGCAATAAATGCACAAAGTGGCTGCTCACAGAATACCACTGAAACAGTGATCCCCCTATACCGTCGCGTTTGCTGCGGAATCATGCCCTCAAATCAAAGCCAAAAGGCATCAGAGAGGGCAGACCCAAGAATCATTTTGATTTATGTGCACATTACCATGCTTCTTTCAAAATACACAAGCCAAAATCCAAAAACCAAACCCAAATACCAAAATCAAAATCCAAACCTGAAGCAGAAAGGGACTCCCGGCAAAAATGTTGGTTCTTCCCGACTTCATTGCATCCAAGCCCATGAGAGTCTCTGCCAAAACCATGGGAACAACATCTCTTCATTGCTCAATCTGCGCAGCGACTGAAACGATCGAGGGATTGGGATTGCCGTCATTCGGAACCAACAGATAAGTGGCAAGAAGGCACATACAGAGAGCAAACATGTGATGATTCTGAACAGTATAGTCCAACGGATTGCCGCATGGACTAAAATCCACAAAGAGGTGAAGAATATCCAGCGAACCCCCACGAATCAAATGCCTTGCAAGACCATCACTCACACCAAGCTTGTCGCGAAGAATCTTAACCAAGTTGATGCGGATTGAAGGGATCAATGGCTCGGTATCGGGACGAATTTCGAGATATGCATGAAACTCCTCCACAGTGGGATAGAGTTCTTGAAGACCAAAGCGGAACACATGAAACTCGGGATCCCAAAACTGAGCGGCAACATGCAAGAGCTCGGGATGGACGGGAATGGAGTGGATATGACGTAAGGAGTTGAGATGGTGACCTCAGAAATTGAACCAATCGATGTTTTCGAAGCTCGCAATCCAAGGTTGAAGCACTGCAGATGCGAGCATGGCCATAGTGTGGAATTGGATGAGAAGGGAATGGAGGATGAAGCTATAGAGAGTGAAATGATGAAAATGGGTGTGGAGGAAATGCTTGGCAAGGCATGGTATTTATAGGAGGAGAATGATGAGTAATGACAATTCTACATGCAAGAATTGGGAGGAGAAGTTCAAATTTCAATGAATTCAAAGTTGGTTTTTAAGAAAATTGCATGGGAAATCATAAGGAAATCTTGGAAAAAGATGGCATTTGTTGGAAAATAAAGGAGAAAGCTTTGGAAATATATATAGGTGATTTGGGAAGGATGTTTGAAGTGTTTTCATGCAGATTGGGGCAGAAGAACGCCATGCAATGGGCAAGAAAGTGCCTTGGAAAGAACAAAATTCTGCCAGGAAGCAAGTCTAGGCGCCTGGATTTGCCCTTTCCAGGCGCCCAGACTCAATCCCGGCGCCTGGATTGGATGATTCCAGGCGCCTGCATTCAATCCAGGCGCCTGGATTAGCCTAATGCAGGAGCCTAGAAACCAGATAGCAGCAACCAAGTTTTGACTTTCAAACTCATTTCCATGCATTTTTGGCAAGTTTCATTGAGTCCAACATGATCTAACGGACATTTATGACTTGCGGGAAAGATCCATTTGCGGAAGACTCTGGAAACGAGACATTTAGACCAATTCTTCCGCAAAACAAGCTCGGTTTGGCATCTCCGAATCACGGTTAAAGGTTACAAGCGGATTCTACCAAGTTTAAATAGTTGATTTAGATGAATATGACTTCGTGGAAGCAGTGAGATGATTGTACTCGGAGAAAAATGCGTGGCAATTGAGGGCCGTCTTTTCGAACAAGCCCTATGGACATCAAATTCCATCCTAGGGTCATTTGTGTCATTTAGTCAGTTCAGGTGTGTCGTACATACATCTTTGAGTCAGGTGTAAGTGTCAGTAACATTTGTCATCATATCCATGTACATTTGTGTCACTCATGTCGACGTTGGTTCATTAAAAGTGTTTCGAATAAATTCAAGAGCACTTGTGTCAATAATCATGTCATTTTGTATTACAAATAGTTTGTATATACTTTTATTCATTACAGCTAATAAAGAATCTTTTGTTATTTGTGAGTTTTACAACTGGTGTTTTATTATGTTTTCAATAATGAAGCATGTGAATAAACATGAAAAGTGCAAATCTCATATACCGAAAGGTGGCATCCATAAAGTCAAACGCAAGACATAATCCACAAGCTAATGTCAAGAGCACTAAGGGCAAACATACAGGCGCGCAGGCCCAGACTAAAAGACTACTTGGGCACGCAGGCTCGAAATGGTAAAAGAGCTAATCTAAAAAAGTAAAAGCTGGACTCAAATGCCTCGAAACTATCCAGTACTAACTACGGGTCGCCTAACTCCTGGTCATCCTCCTCGTCATCCTCGCTCTCCGGTGCGTCCTCTGGGACAGGCTCTTATGAAAGAGTCTCATCAGCAATAGTCTCTGTACTTGGCTCCTCGACTACAGTCGAAGGCTCTCCGACTCTCTGGCGTATTGACCTCCCTGCTACGTCTTCTTCTTCGGTCCCTCTCATCGCAACGTAGCCCACCTCCTTTGAGCGGAACAGACGGATGGTTGTTGATCCAGGGCCTACAACACCACCTCTCGAGCGCCTCCTGGGCACCTATAAGCAAAATCAAGTCATAGCACATTTCAGCATTTTGTAATAAGATATCTGAATGGAGTACAGAAGCGAAGAGAAATACCGAAATGCTCCGAGAAAGTGGAGGACTGGGAACAACTGGAGGAGTAGGGTCGCCCGGCCGTCGAAGCACCACATCAGCTCAAGCCACCAGTTGACGAACTAAGGTCCGCAGACTGTGAGTCTACTCGTAGTAAAAGCGCGCAGTGTCCTGGGAAAAATTGCAAACAAGAGACAACAATTTGAGCAAAGAGATCTCAAAATCATGAAAAGCTAATGGAATAACGAAACTTTGCATACCGGGCCAGTAGGAAGCGCAAGGTCAGCGGCCGGTCGTGGAATATCAACATATCCTCTCTCTCCCTTAGGTGTCTGCACAGAGACCTGCCATAACCTCATGACTTCATACTCTGACCTCCTAGAAGGCTTGGCCTCTCCCGCCACAGCACCACCCACCTCTCTCTGAGAATAGGCACAAGCCCACTCCCTCTGGGTACCTCCTCTCTCTCCTCCTCCTGAACACCAGCTCTCTAGAAGGGAACGTCCTCCATCGGCACATCCTCGCTCACCCTCTCTCTCTCTCTAACTCTCTCTCTCTCTCTCTCACCCCCAGTAAAAGATCCCCCTCTCTCTCTCACAACAGAAGGACCAGCCTCCTCTCTCGCTCTAGCCTCACCACCAGCCTGCTCCTCTACACCGGCTCTCTCTGCTTGCTCAGCAGCCAGAGCCTCTGCAGCCTCCCGCGCAGCAGCCTCTTGTGCAGCTCTAGCTCTCTCCCTGTACCCTGCTACGTCCAGTGGGCCAACCAAGTACCACCGCCTGTATGTCTCATAGTCCTCTGCTGGTCGGAGATTCTGGTCCAAGGTTGTGTCGAGGATGGTGTACCGCTCTATCTCGGCCAAAGTGTAGCTCTCAGTTCTCAGAACCAGTGGCGGGAGAGGTCCTGGTACCACCTGTGTTAGAGCACGTATCGACTGGCGCAATACCCTGTCTCCAAGATACCACTGCCAGCCGTACGCACACTCTAGTAGCACCCTCCCTCGTGTCAGCTCTTTGCTCGGTACAAGGAATTCATCATGAATCCCATCCCACACCTGCCAGTGTACCTGCACAGGAAACAAGAGTTTTATGAGACGATATGTAGTGAGTGTACAACAACATTGATATGAGATCTAATGTTTGCATATACCTCTGCATAAGTAAGGCGGTCGAGTTCTCCACGGAAGAAATCCAGCTGGCCACGCACGGCGCTCTTTCCTCTGTATCCATGACCCCAGCGGAGAGCTCGAGGGATCATGCGTGGGTCCGGGTAAGAAGACCCCGGAGCCGACAACCCCAACACCTCATAAGCCCATAACTGCAGAACATTTTTGGAATGGTCAGTAAATATACATGATGCAAAATAGAAATTCAGCAAGAGCATGTGAAATGAAGTTGAGTGATTTACCTCCCAAACTGACCACAGTCCTCCTATGCTCGTCCCTACACCTCGAGACACAGATCCCATGAAAGCATAGCATGAGGCTAGAGCCCAGCCTCCCCAGTCGTACCTGGCAACCCGCCCGAAATCTCGCAGTGCCGCTAAGTAACCTAGGTTCGCATGGTGGCGTCGGTTCGCAAACAAAGTCGCGCCGAACATGTAAAGCAGGTAACACCGGGCCTTTTGCTCTGCAGCAAGCCGAGACGTGGGCCTCCTAAGACAATGGTCAGCAAACTGACCGTAACCAGCAGAGTCCGCCCCGTGGTTGGGCTTCCAGCCCAAATAGTGTCAAAGTGCGTCGTCATCCTGGTCTATCCCTGAGTCAAAAGGCAATGGCTCTCCCCCGACTCATAGACCTGTGATTGCTGAAAAGTCCAGTGGCGTCATCGTCGCCTCTCCAAACAACAGGTGAAGGGTATTCGTAGAATCCCTCCACCCCTCTGCCAGAGCCGTCACCAAGAAATGGTCGCGCATCGTCCTCGTCTGCGTCTCTATGAATGGCTCGAAATCGGCAAGAACCACCAACTCTCTCACATCATGGTGGAGATCTATGAACAAAGACAGAGTCCTCCCAGATGAGCCGTTCACGCCCAAACACCTGTTCACCTATTGAGACAAAGAGGCATTTCATCAATACATGAGTTCATGAAGTATACAAATTCATAAATGCATAATCAATAATGAATTCGACAAATGGAAAGTGTGGTAAACCGAGTTTATACCTCCAAGCAGTCACGGGAGAGGTGTCTCCCAACGTCCAGCAAGACCTCCTCTCCATCGTATCTCTCCTGCAACGAAGTGTATCTGTCTATCGCTGAGGGTACTATGTGGTGCACTGGTGGGTCATAGGTGTCCGCGTGAAAGACCTGTCTCACCAACAGTACCCGTCGGGCCCCCTCCACCACTGACACTCTCGGGCCAGCCGCTCTCTCTCTCTCCTCGGCCTCAACCTCCCTCAATACCTCAGAAGCAATCTCCTCAGTCACCGGAGGAATATCTGTCGTCTCCATGGCAATCCCCTTCCCCTTGTCAGGCCTACTCATCCCCACACTAGAGTCCCCAAGAGGGTCACTGGGACCTGAGTCGTCCCCATCACCACCTCTACCACCAAGCATCTCACCTGTATCAAGGTCCTCCATCACAACATCATCTCCTACAAGTACATCAAGGCCACCTAAACTCAAAATCCATTCACCAACACCCCCAATACCTCTATCGACGCCTCCACAGGCGGCATCACCACCCCCTAAACCCTCGCCAGCAACATCACTACCCATTAAACTACCACCACCAACACTACCAACACCACCGTCAATATCACTACCACCCGAACCACCCACAGCCGCCAATTCAACAACATCAATAGGAGGCAGAACAATACTACTAACAGAGGGATCAATGAGAGTATGAAAACCACTAGAAGTGCTTGGATTGGTTCTAGTAGGACTTACCCGGTCCAGATCTGAAGTCTCTCCGGGGTTTTGAACCAGTATAGGATCTGCCGCCTCCTCCCTTGCGCCGCCGGCAACCGTGGACCCCCCCGAAGTTTCTTCCATTTTGGCCACGGCCTCCACAGGGCCGTGGAGACCCCCCACGGCTTCCTCCGCCGCCGTCGCTCCACCCACGGTGGTTTTGGCCACCGGTGGGACCACCTCAGTGCTCTCCTCCACGCCGCCGGTACCGGAGGAACCCGTGAGTGAATCGCGAGTGCTTGAATCCGCCATAGATGTGAGATTTTTGAACCAAATCGAGCAAAACGATATAGATCTAGGGATTGATGGATCAAATCAAGGTTTTTGAGTTTGGGTTGTTGATGAAATCGAGAGGGAGAGACCGAGAGAGATCGAGAGAGGTGAGAAAGTGAGTGAGACGATCGGTTTAGTCAGAGAA